>CM053784.1:276876790-277476790 GCA_028749045.1 Cupressus sempervirens | reverse complement strand
TTAAAGGTTACAAAAAATAATGTTAGGTGTGACCCTATTAGAGTATTTAAACACCTTGCTAGGAGTGACCTTGCTAAAGGACTTTAGAAAAATTCAATAGAATTGTCCACCTTGTTAGAGGATTTACAAAATTGCTATTAAACCAACTCTATTAAGAGATTTAGGAATCACTGCTATGATGATGAGAAAGTAACAATGAAGTGACCTGAATGAGATGCAACTGAAGTTTGCTGTTATAGATCTCTGTTCTACTTCACTAGATCCTCTTTGATCAAATACACCTTTGCTTCTGCTCAAGGATATTTGATCCTTCTTCTAAATTTGTTCACACCTTCCTCTTCACACAATTAGCTCACTAGCATGCTCGCTCATTACAATTTAGATTTCACAACTTGACCTTTTATTTATACCATACAAATTATCTAGTTAGCTCATTTACAAGTTACAAATACCAATAATCATTACATCAATTAACTACAAAAATTACATGAAATAATTAAACTTTATTTCCCAAAATAATGAAATCTTTCATTGGCCAACCCTGCTCGGTAAAAACTGCTCCAGAAATGATTTCCAATGTTAACCAACTGAAGCTCGGTAAACACTAAGAACTCTACAAAAGCCTTTGGAGACTAAGTGAACTTGTTAAATGCTAACTTTCCTTCACTGACCTTGTGAGCTCGGTAGAAACTAACTTCTGCCATAAAATCCTTCATCGCCCGATTGAGCTCGATAGAAACTATCTCCACAGTGTAACTGCTAGGAATGCTCGATAGACTCTATGAATCACTCTGTTGACCAACTGAGCTCGGTAGAATCTATCTAATAACTTATATGACATTTAAGTAACATCAAAGACAACACACAATTGAACAATTGTATCCAACACTCTTTAGTCATCTTCACTTTTCTAATATTAAATGCCACCAATTGTGCTAGGCATAAATGCATACTTCCAAGTTCCTTTTTGTCTAAAATATCTCACTCCTCATCTATCATAATAGTCTATTTCTTGGATTTTCCTTCCAATTGTCACCATAAATCCTTTTGATAAAGATAATCCTCTATTTTCATTTTCCATTATTGAAAGTTCTACCCATTAAATTCTCAACCTTTAGCTTACCCTCTACAAACACTCTGACTCAATTGTGAGACAACCATTGAATGATGAGACCTCTATGCAAAAGATAATTAAAACCAACCTTGCTTTGACACCACTTGTTAGGATTAATGAGATATAAATAAAAATCACATACAAATATGACCAATATCATAAAATAATAAATTTCACAAAAGAGAATATAAGATGCAAAGATTTAATGTGGTTCACTTAATCCTTGGGCTACGCCCACCAATAGTGAGTCCAATATTATTATTATTCAGGAATTAAAACTTGATTACAATCTACAATGCCTTACAACTCAATACTGTAGTAAGGAGCTACAATCTCATCATACATTATGAAATACTTAACCCTAAGCCTTTTTATACAAGATTTTTCCACTTACAAAATTAGGGTTAGAATAAGCTAATCAATAGAAAAAATAACATCTGACACCTTTTACAATATTAAATTCATTTTTGGCTTTGGGGGCACTACCCCTCAACCCTACCCTCTTGGGGCCACTAACCCTAGGACCCCTCCTAGAGTGCTACCCTAGGAACCCGCAAGGGGCATTTTCTAGAGCTTGGGGGCAACACCCCCAAACCCCCATAGTAAAATCTAGTGGGATACCATGCGGAATGAAGTGGGAAAAAATTAACCTCCAAGTTTGATTAGGCTCCACATTACAACATTTCCAATCAATTTTCACTTAAATTATAATAATTAATTTTTCTTAATATTAACAATGTTGCTTGACAACATTATCAAAATTTGAGTGCAATTATTACAAATTAACTAATAGACACCCTCTGAATGGGTAGATGGTTCAAATTTTGGTTTCTTGAGGAGGGGTGGTCTATTTAAGACTTCGAGGATCAAATCCAAAGGGAGAATTCATTTACATAAATGAGTTTTGGTTGGAAATAAATTTAAAAAATACTAGTTTTCCTACAATTTCTCATGTTCAAACCATTTCCATTATTTTGTAAGTGATTATTTCTACATTTTGTTAATTAGAATGGTTAGAGGGATGGATTAGGAGAATTTTGGTTTTGGTTTGAATTTTGGAATCAAATTGCTGATTTTTTTCTCAAGTTATAAACCACTTTGTCAAAATTATGTTGAAACCCTCACTTTGGCCAGGGTTTTTAATTCAATTGCCTCTAATTTGACTTCTTATAGTTGGAATTCAATAGTCCTTATTGAAATTAAAGTAATGGAAATATACTATATTACCTAAATATTTTTACAAGGAAACTTATTTTTCATATTTTTAATAGCTAGCCCTTGTCAGATATCTTTGAGTGACAGGGTTGTATTCAACACTAGAATTGAATAAAACATGAATATGTGAGAGGATCAAAGCCTATAAGTGATTGTTTTGGTTTTTTTGAGATGTCACCATATTTTCATAACCCTTGAAAGATTTCTGTCAATCATTGAGCAGTACTTGCATTTCAAACCCTCAAAACTAGGCCTACTTTCTCAAATAACACCAATTTAGGATTTTTGCATCAACTAACTAAATGAGATTTTGAAACTTGGTAATCTAGCAAAATCTCTAAATGACCATTTGAATCTATAAATTGTTCAAGGGTTCATTCTCAAATTTGGAAGTTAAGACCAAATTACCAATTACATTGATCTAATTCTATTAGGTCTTCCCTACTACATAAAATAAGGATACTCAACCAACCAATCTTTGGGAATCATTTTGATGGTTGATTTGGGTCATTATGAACCTAAGTATGATATTTTGATCCACTCCTATGTTTTAATTATTCATACCTATCATTTTTTCCATTTTTTTTGATGGATAAGGTTATACATGTCTATATGTGTAGACAAATAGATCTTGTCACAAAAAACTATGATTTTTATTAGTCCTTTTAATGATATTTTGGATATATTAGAAGCTCTAAGAGCCTAAAGGGACTTCTTGTGAATGTTGATAAAAAAACTTGGTAGAGCCTTGTATCAAACTACCTTTTTGAACTTTGTGTCAAAGTGGTATCAAATTCAAGTGGTTTGGCCTTCACAAGGTATATGATAGAGGAAGTTGAGTCTAAATAAGTTCAAGTTGATTCCCCAAACATGACTCCCAAAGGGATGATAGCAGAAGTCACCATAAAAATCCAAGAAGCAAAACACTTAAATAAGAAGTTTGAAAAAGAGGTTAGTAGGTTGAGGGGATTGGAGGAAACACTAGAATATTCAAGGAAGGATATATTCTTTGGAAATGAAAAGGAGGATGAGTAGAGAGAAGCCCCAAGGAATGAAGAGGTATATAAAGACAAAATATACCTAGTCAAAGCCTGCATATATGTTTAGAGGGAAGATGATCAATTTGAGATTCCTACCTTTGATGTTATTCAAAACCATGATGCTATCATTGATTTGATTAAAGCCCCCAATAGTCACTTTGATTGTGAGGAGATCCCAAATAGTTTGAAAGTAAAGATAACCAAGTCTAAATTAAGAGGCCCAACCTTGACTTGGTATAACTATGTGCAAGATGAGAGAGTTAAGAAAGGAGATAACTCTATTAGCACATGGAATATGATTATGTATAAAATTAAGGAGACTTAGTTATCAAAATACTATGTAGCTCAATTGAATAGGAAGAAGAAGAATCTAAGGAAGAGAGACATGGATATCAATGCATGTATTGAATAATTTCATGGGCTAAGCCTATGATCTAGCCAATAAGAAGAAGAGGTAAGAGTGGTGAAATAATTGAACGATATCAAGTATACTGTTCAAGATGAATTGATCTTACTAGCCCCTAATAAGTGAATAGAGACTACCAATTAGCATTGAGGGTAGAGGAGAAATTGAAGAGGAGAAAAGAGAACATCAACAAGGGAATGGATAACAAGAATTTCAAAGATAGAGGAGAACAAAATTAGAAAGGGAAATCCTCTAAGAACTAAAATGACCAAAACCAAGGAAAATAAGGTGAATCAAGTTGTAGAGGGAACTTTAGATATAAAAGACCTAATAGACAAGGTAGATTTGGAGAAAGAAGTCCCTTGAAGTTCTTTAACTAAAACCAAATTGGACACCATGGCTTTAGATGTCCTAGGAAGACTAGATCAAACAAACAAGGATATATGATAACTTAATTGGTCCAAGATGATGAGGACTCTGTTAAAGAATCTCACAAATCAAGAACCACAATAGAGGAAGACCATCTTCAAAACAAACTACAAAAGCCATGGTAAGGTCTACAAAATCATTGCTTATTTTAGTTCTATAGAGAATTCAGTGTCTTTGGAAATGGTAGAAAAACTAAAATTAACTAGAATTCCTTATCCCTATCCATATGAAGTATCTTGGATAAATATGAGATAACACACACTAGTCAGTGAGTAGGCACAGGTAAAATTCTCCAAGGGAGAATGCAAATTCAAAGTGATGTGTGACATAGTAGATATAGATGCATGTCATTGATTTTGAGACCGCCCTTGGAAATATGACCTTAATGCCCAACATGATGGAAATAGACACACATAAATCATTACTAAAGATGGTAACACATACTCTATGAAGTCTTTGCCTAATTTCATGAAAAAATAATAGAAAACACCCATGATTATTTAGTAGGAGAAAAGGAAATAATGCAAATGATGAAGGAAATAGGAGAAATCAGTTTTTCCCTACTACTAAACCCCAAGGAGAAAGAGGAGAAAAAAAAGCCCAAGAAAGTGCTTAAAGAGGTACAAAACATGTTGGAAAAATAAAAAGGTGTGTTAGTAGAAGATTTACCCAATGCCCTCCCACCCTTAAGTGACATAAATCATCACATAGATTTCATTCATGGGGCATTCCCACTATACTAGCAACTAAAAAGGATGGTAGATGGAGACTTTGCACTAATTCAAGGGTCACAAAAAAAATTAAAATAAGATAAATTCCTAATTCTAAGAATAGAAGATTTATTGGATTAGGTAGATGGTACTTTCTATTTCTCAAAGATAGACCTCAAATTAGGATATCACCAAATTAGAATAAAGTTAGGAGATGATTGAAAGATAACTTTGAAAATAATAGAAGAGATCTATAAATGACTTTTCCTTCCTTTTGGTCTTAGTAATACACATAGAATATTCATGAGATTAATGAATAAAGTGCTCCATGATTTCATTGGAAAGTTCATTTTTTACCTAGATGGCATTCTTGTTTCTATGTGGTTAAGAAAAAAACATTTAGATAATCTCTATCAGGTCCTAAGGAGAATCCATGAATAAAAGTTGATGATAAATTATAAAAGTGTGTATTTATGTAGGATGAGTAAACCTATCTTGGTTTTGTCATCTTCAAGGGGACACTAAAGATGGATCCATAGAAGGTTGCAACAATTCTAAATTGGCCCACACCTATGACCTTAGGTGATGTCAAAAACTTCCATGACTTATCAATATTTTTATAGAAAGTTCATCAAGAACTTTAGTCAAATCTCTCCACCTATGTTGGACATAATAAATGGATGTAATAAGGTGAGGTTTGAATGGAATACAAAGGAAGATGAAGCATTTGAATACCTTAAGAATATAGTATCTCAATTTCCTATTCTTTTTCTTCCTAATTTCAAGAAACTTTTTACTAGTTAAAATTGATGCAAACAACCTAACCATTAGAGAATTACTAAGACAAGAGGGAACCCATGTTTCCTTATTCTTTTAAAATCTTAATGAGGCTAAAAATACATATAAAACCTATGACCTAGAGCTATATGACATGGTTCAAGCCCTTAAAAAATGGAAGCTCATTACATCTTTTCCTAAATAATTCACTATTTTTATTAATAATAATACACTAAGTTATCTAAATTGATATTAGAAACTAAGTTGTAGGCATATAAAGTGAGTTGAGTATCTCCAAGCATACACTTTCACTATAAAGCATGAAAATAATCAATCCAACAAGGTTGCATATTCTCTCAATAGGAGAGTCAATTTTATGTAGGAAATACAACTTAGATGTATAGGGATTGATGAACTCAAAGATCTCTATAAAGATGATCTAGACTTTGGTAAGATTATTAGGTTTTTGCTACCTTTTCTAATTCATATCACACTTTGTATTTTGATTATATGCTCCAGAATGGACTTTTGTTTAAAGGGGAAAATTATACATTCCCAAGTGTTTGATGAGAATAAATTTGGTGAAATAAAAAAATTGTGGTACAATAAGTGGTCAACTTGGTATAGATAAAACTCTTGAATTGGTTAGGAGATGTTAATATTGGCCAAAAATGAAAAATGACATAAGTAAATTTGTGAAGTCTTGTACCATAAGTTAAAGGAATAAAGGGGTTAGTATGAATCAAGGTCTTTACCAAACCCTAACAAAACCTTATAGACCATGGGAGAGTGTGAGCATGGACTTTGGCACCAGTCTGCCTAGAACCAATCAAGAATCTAATAATGTATTTGTCATAGTGGTTAGGCTCATTAATATTTCCCACTTTAGTCCTTTTAAGTCAAAAGTAATGCTTTCTTGATTACTAATCTCCTTTTTAGGGAAGTGGTAATAATTCATGTGATACCTCTTGTATTTGCTAAAATATGATGTAAAGAAAAAAATGTAAACTAAGTATTCAACAAAACTATTTAATTTAATATTTATGAAAAGAGCATAAAAATGAAATGAAATTCTTGCAATAACCTTGTGGCTCCTTTTTATGTTTGGATTTGGTCCAAGGATGAGATGTGTGCTCAAAAATATGCTCCAAGATTCAAATGGGATTCAAATGGATGACGAATGTAAAAACCCAAGTGTGGATGTTATAATAGAAATTTCATAGTTCTTAGCTCTCAAATTGGAATTATAATTTTATCTCCAAAGGTGGATGATTTGTGAAGAGTGAAGGGTTCAATTTATAGGCAAAGGGAGGTATAAATTGATGATCAAGATACAAACTTGGATAGATTTTAATAGTGTCCAAGATGCAAGGAAAGTGAAGTAAATGACTGTTCTTTCTCAAATGCATAACCTTGTGACAAGTGTCACAAAGAGAATGCATGTGAGGGGATTAGGATTTTGGAGGGAATGTGACCATTTTGAGTATTGTGAAGGGGAAAAATGTGTAAGAGGGAGATGTATTGTGTAAGGGATGTGTAAGAGAATTTAAGGAAGACTTTAATGAATTTAAGTTGGGATGGGGGGGATGTGACAAGAGTTAACTTAGGTGAGGATTAAGATTTCTTAAACCTCATGCTTAAGGTTGTGCTAGGATTAGGACTAGATTGGAGGGTGATAAGAAAGCAAGCGGGCTTGTTAGGAGAATGCAAGTGGGTCATTTAATCAACTAGATTTAATTAGTTAATCAAATAGGTTTAGCATGTGAAAATAGGTTGGGTTGAGCCTAAAAATTGGGTTAGGATGGGGTTAAGGGTTAGGTTAGGGTTGAGGATTAATTAAAGGGGATTATTTAATAAAAAATGGGAATTTGGAATTAAATCAAATAGTTATTGTACAATTAATCAATTTAGTAGAAGGTGGGGACTTAATTAATAATTAGACTATTGGTTGTCATTTGATTTATTAATTAGACTATAGTCAATTAATTAGATTAATCAACTAATAAGATGACATAAATTATTGAAATATGACTAAATAGGATTACTTAATAGCGTAAATTAGATCTAAATATCTACATTTGGCCCCTGTTTGACATGGTGTTGGGACAACATTATTTCAAATATGTTTAAAAATAATAGAAGACATAAAGAAGTGTTATAAAGTAATAGAGTTTCCCTAGTATCAAAAAGAGAGAGGAGAGATTGGACTGGGTGATTCTCCCTTGAGAAGGAAATGAGGAGAGAAAACAAGGCTCTATTGCATCTCAAAAATAGAAAAAGCCAAGGAAGAAGCATGACACATAAAGGAAAAAAGAGGGGTTAAAATTGTGATGTGAAAAGTGGCCACCTAAGAGGGAGAACATGGAAAGAGGGATTAGGAGAGGTCCTATATAAGGTCCCAAGGGGTTAGAAGGATCACAATTGCTTTCATTTATCTTACTAGAATTTTTTTAGTTTGGAGCTTTGGAGTTGACTAAGGAGATGGATGGATAAGGACATAAGTCACATCCATATGAGATTATGAGATAGGTTTTGGTGGGACTCAAAATTTCTAAGAGTTTTGTGAATGTGTAATTGAAAACATTGTAAAAGTACCCCCTATAAGTGCTTTTCATTCCTATGTACCCTTTTGTCATTTTGATGCATATTATGTGTTTCAAGTTATCCACACCTTTCTTTTAGTGTATGAATTAATCTAAGGGTGTTAGGTTGTAATTTTGAATCATTAGTTAGATATCATTTTGAGTGCTTGAGAAATCTGCATTTTTGTGTAAGTGTCTAACACTGTACAGAGGCCTAGTTTGTATTTCAATATCTTGTACCTACTTAGGTTTCATGACCCAAAACTTTGGGAATATTTAGTATACATATCAGAGAGCCTATGTTTCAATTTTTAGGTCTTTACAAGATGTTTTGATAGGTTTGTGAATTCCCTAAAGTTAGGTGTTTGTTCTTGTCCTATTGTTAGATTATACCCAAAAATCTGGGAAGCCCTATTTGATTTCAAATAACTTTGATCTAGTTTATCCAATTAAGAAAATTCATCTACCACTAAATTCTAGGGGTTAAAGGAATCTCATGGCTCATGTTTGAGCTTATGAAAAATCAAATTAATCAATTTTTTTTAAAAAATGAAATGTAACTTTTTAACTTTTTGATGTAGATAAGTTTTATAGTATTATTGGGAGGCTTGTTTGTGAGGTCATTATTGACCTAATGGTCAAATCATTAGCCTATTAGTGACTTAACACTTAGTTAGTTTGTTACATTGCTACCAAGCTCTACAATTGCTACCGAGCTTATCATACTGCTAGTAGTACAAACCAAGTGTTTGAGTTGCTACTGAGCCAATCAATATGATTGTAGTTCATATCAAGCTTCATAATGTCTACTAAGTATCTGAGGTAAAGTGTAGTGTTATCTAAGCTCTATAGTGTCTACCAAGATGACATTGTTAACGAAGTAAATAAAGGTAGTTTTGATCGAGGCTTTCAGTGTCAACTGAGTCTACCAAGTTCCTTAGTGTTTGCTAAGTCATCTAGTGCTAACTGAGTTCTTGTTACCCCAAGTGATCAGTATGGACTGAGCATCTATGTCAATTGAGTGCCATAGTTTTTTGAGTGTTGACAAGTGTTTTCAAGTACTAGAAAATCACCCGAGTGGTCTTCAGAACCCAAGTTACAACAGTGAGATGACTTTGTGAAGATTGTTTGAATTTGATATTGTAGTCAACTCTAGAAGGTAACTTATTAAATGGGTATATATATGTAATATATCTTTTCATATCAAGAGAGACATAACATAAAGAGAATCAAGAAAGCATTATAAGTGTGAATTAAAAAGGCTACAAGAAGTATAAGGAAAAGAAAAGTCTTATGTATCATAGTGATTTGATCATTGTATTTCAAAGGAATCTCATTCAACAAAATGATTTGTAGATCAGGGATCAACCACTAATTCATCCTAACATGTCCATCATCTGAATACTCTAACCAGTTGGACTGAATAGTCTTTTCCAAATATCCTAACAAAGTGCATACTTCATTGTATGTTGTAAATCCTTTCACAAGGTGGACCTCATAGTCCTTATTTCTCCTAATAGAGAAGATCATCAGAAGTGATTAATTATAAGCTTTAATAGGATAACTTTATACTATACTAATAAAGCTTGTGGGTATCATCCCCACCCCAATTTTACTTTCTATTTGGAAGGTTTATAGGTTATGAAATATTGTGCCAAGTGTTATAAATGTTTTATTTCTTTCAATCAGTCATGCATGCAATTAGATCAGATTATATAGTAAATGTTTAATTGGTGAATTAAAGTATAAGTTTTATTGGTTCTTGATTCACCCCCACTCTCAGTCACCTAATCTATACTACATTTCTAAAAATTGGTATCAAAGCATTGGTTCTCACATCATAAGTTTAGCAGCTTGAGAAATGATCAGAGACAATGAAAGTCTATAGTATAGAGAAAGCTATTGAAAATGAAAAGTTGGATATGTAATTAGCCATGGATCTTTTCAAGAGAATGAAGGAACAACTCTCTGAATCCTTGAAAAATAGAAAAGATCATGCAACACAGATAAATGACAATCTCTACATTGAAGACATTTTTCAACAAAGAAGTTTAGATGAAGCTAATGTATCAATCACAAATCTACTTGAAAAGAATCTTACTCTTCATAAGGAAGTCAAAAAGTTGAAAAGAGAACAAAAAATTCAATCAGTCATAATGTGTGAAGTCATGGAACAAAAGGACAATGAAACTAATCAACTACCTCTTCAACAAACATATCTAATTGATAAACTCAATGATGCAAATAAAGAGCTTATCAACTTAAGGAAAAAGAATGAAAGATTGTAGAATGACCTCAACATAGAGAAGCAAACCAATGAGAGGATGATGAAATATCATGAAAGCACAAATCAATTGAATGAGAAAAATCAATTTAGACACAAAGGTAAAGCTAGATTAAGATACATAGAAGAAGGTGAACCATCTTAACGAGGAGCTCAAAAGAACAAAAGGCTTACATGTAATCCTTGTGGAAAGATAAGGCATACACCAAACAAGTGTTGGACAAATTCTAAATCAAAGATTGGTGGAAAGTGTTACAGTTGCAACAAACTAGGACATAAAGCAAGTAAATGCATAGAGAAACCTAATTTTGAAGGAAAGTGTCACAATTGCAACAAACAATGGCACAAATCTTTAGAGTGCAAGACCAAGAAATGGAACCCAATAGAACAAATTGTCAAATCTATATTTGGTTGGGATTACAACACATGGTGCAAATGTCACTATTCTAGTGAGTTTGGCCACATAGGAGAAAATTTCATAAAACATCACACAAGGAAGAAAGACACTACAAAGAGATGTTTTTTATGTACAAAACTTGGACATCTTGCCAAGAACTATATGAAGTGAGGAAGAGTTGAAGATGAAAAGAAAGAAAAGGCTAACAATATTAGAAGTTGGATGAGATAGAAATGGGTAAGGAAATCTCTTGAGGATGAAAATAAGAGTAATAAAAGTGTTGATACCCAAGTCAATGAGTTGTGTGACTCAACCATTTCAAACTTGTTATTTATGTAGATTACTAGAACTATGATTCAGAAGGAGACATCTTATATCATTTCTAGGTAGAAAGAAGAAGATCCATATCAACATTTTAGATGCACAATGATCACTGAGTTGGAAAGATAGCTAAAGTTACCTTACTGACCATGGTTGGGATACAAGACTTAACCAAGCTTGGATGCAGATGCTAAATTGATGACTTTGCTACAATCAAAGTTCTTATTAGGTTGAAGGTATCTTTTGAGCATTGAAGTCTTAGCCAAGTGGAGGACAACCTTTCATCGAGAGAACTACTGTACGATGCATTTTTGACAATTTGAAGACATAACTTCATTAAAAGGGAAAATAGAAGGTTATTGTTTCACTGTGATTTTTAGATACAATAGAGTGAAGAGCATTCCAGAGCCACCAAGCAATTCAAAGAATTTTTTTCTAAGTTCTTACCAATATTTGAAGTTCTACCAAGTAGGATGGCATCCTCTAGTGGCAAAGTTAAGAAAGGTTTGGAGATGTTAGTTTCATGAGTTGATTTCAAAGCTTCAAGATTCAAATTAAGTCCAACGATTGTTGAATAACTTGACCCAGCTGGAGCACAATCTTGAATTCCTCCTAAGGTACTCCTTATTCATGATATTCAATCATATTTCCATTATTCAATTCAAGACTTGGGAACCATAGAAATGAGTAAGGCATACAATGAGCTATGTGTGGATGAGAGCTTAAAACCCAAGCACACACATTTGGAGATGAAGTGTTTAACACATATGCTACATATGCCAAGATATTTCCAAGGGAAATGGATTAGGTTAATCTTCAGTTGAGTTGATGACATGCTTTTTTAGTTGGATCAACCCATTCAGATCACCAAGAAGATAATTCATATAATTTCCAATGTTGAACAAGGTGAAGATCACCAAAACCCTAGATCAGGTAGAACCGATAAAGAGGACTCTTATTGAGTGGGATGGAAGAGGCATGAAGGTAAACATAGTAAATGACATGGAGATCAAGTTCAACATCCATGTCATTTCCAACAAGATCTACTACTCGAGTAGAGTGAACAATGTTCCATGCAATGCTATTGACTTATCATTCAAAGTTCTGAAGAACAACTTATCTTTCGACCTTGTTGAGCTACAACTTATTTAGCTAAGCAAAATCATGGAAAGAATTTGATCATCAAAGAACAATCCATGTAAGCTCGGATCTCTATTGACTTGATTATTCTTTTATGTAAAAAAATTATTTCCTTCCAAAGGAACTATTGTGTGGAAGAAGGATACACTAGTTTTGTA
This sequence comes from Cupressus sempervirens, assembly GCA_028749045.1. NCBI lineage: Eukaryota > Viridiplantae > Streptophyta > Pinopsida > Cupressales > Cupressaceae > Cupressus > Cupressus sempervirens. Next base: position 277,464,217 of record CM053784.1, on the reverse strand, counting down.
TCAAATCAATGAATTCATAGGAGAGATGGGTGATAATTTTGAAAGCATTATGGAAACCTACTTTGAAATGTTCAAAGAGAAAATGTAGAGTAGATATAGGATTCTTAAAAAATTAGTGGAAGACTATGAGCAAGATAAATTTTTTTGGTGGATTGTGACAAAGTACATATCCAAGCAATAAGGCCTAGAGTGGCATGGGTTAAGCCTCTTGGATATGAAGTTAACATAAATGACACAAGAGATATAATTGAGGCTCTTGTGAGTGAACCAATGGACCCCAAGTAATGCAGGAGCATCTTGGGTGTAAGGGCAATCTTGCATCACCCAAAAATATTTTATTTTCAGTCTTTTCTATTTTAATAAGGACTAGTAGATAATGTGGTTACTATTTATGGGAACTTGCTATTTTTAGTAAGTTTGTCAGACAAGCTTAGAATGTTCTCATTTTCTATAGGAAGGTTCATTTTAGAGATACAAGCCTACCATAAAAATCTCATTGCTCCAGCTTAAGTATCAAAGAAGTTATTGTGGATTTTTGATGGAAACATTTGTGGAAAAATCTTTAGGCTCATCGTTGGAAGCCTTAGAGTGCCTGTATGAGGTCTAAAAAATTGATGGAAGGGTGCTAGCGCGGTTCCAAGCCTATAGATTATGAGCTAACATTTCTGAAAAGTGGTTATAATAGCCAATTAGAGCAACGGTTTGTGAGTTATGGCCTTTGGAAGTTGGGCTAACAAAATTTCAAAAATAAATTGTCAAAGATGTATTTGGCTAACTCTATGTGTATTGTTAGCATTTGTCAGCCCTAGATATTAAGTTTGAGCATCTAGAACCTTCTCAGGCTACATAAAACTACCTATTTAAGAAACATCCAAACATTGTGTAGCATAGCTCTAGGGTGATAGTTCACAACTTGTCTTGCAAATTATTGTATTGAAGATCCATGTGGGTTAGTATATTGTACTTATGAATTCTATAATTCTGCATTTGTAGTGCAAAGAAGAAGTCCATATTTTGTTCTTGCATTTTTTGTTATTCTTTGTTTTTGTTATATGGTATTAAGGGAGCACCCTACTTCAAGTGGTATTAGAGCTAGAGTTCTCAAGTGTGTGGAAAAATCATAGACTATGAGGTGATTCACACCAGGACTATGGTTTGGGCTAAGCATGTAGACAGATTGCCAATTGTGAGGTAGTTTACAATAGGGTTTTAGAAAAAGCGCAAAAGTGCCTCCATGAAGAGAGTGTAATGAAAGAGTTGTAGGTGTTACACTTGAGGGTTTTCAAGCCCTCTAAAGGAAAATGAAAACATTGGAAGAAAAAATGTGAAGAGGAATAAATCTTCCCATAAGAGATGAAAGTGAGGATGAGGATGAAGTAGAAGAAAATGTCGAAGCAGAGGCAGTTCTAAATCCAAAGGAAGAGAGGCATTTTAGGGCCAAATAGGCCTAAGTTTGAGGTTCCCACATTTTAAGGAAATCTTAACCCAGAAGAGTTGATCAATTGGATCAATGAACTAGAGGAGTACTCTGAGTATGAAGATATTGAGGATCTAGATAGGGTCAAGTTTGCGAAGGCAAAATTGAAGTGACATGCAAAGATCTGGTGGCAAGAGGTTCAGTTGGAGTGAAATAGAAATGAATTTAGGACAAAATCACTAGATGGGATCAGATGATAGCTAAAATGAAGCAATAATTCATTCTTATGGATTATGAGCTTGATCTATTAAAGAAGATGCAAGGAATGAAGCAAGTAGGAAATGTTTTTCAAGAGTATATCGAAGAGTTCAACCAAGTTCTCATTAGAACCAACCATGCAAAAGTTGATAAGGAGAAAGTTGCCTATTATCATACTGGGTTAAGGCCAAGCATTCATGATTAGCTAAGTTTGGTTTAAATGAGTAGTATTGAGGAGGCATACCAGTTTTCCCTAAGAGTTGAGGAGAAACTAAGCAAGAAGTTTGACAATAAGAATAGTGGAAGAGGTCATGGTGGAAGATCTGGTAGATGATCTTATGGAGGCCATAATGATGATTAGAAGAATAAGGATGAGGCTAGAAGTAGCAACTAGAACCAAAGGAGAAAAAATTCCAATAGTTTCCATGATCAGAACAATAGAGATTAGAAAGGAAGAGGTAGAGGACAAGGATTTTGAAGAGGAGGTTTCCATGGAAAATGTTTTCACTACAGAGAAGAAGGGCATAGAGCATTTGAATGTACCCAATTCCAAGGAAGGATAGATCAAAGAACAAAAGGTCGAACAAGAGTTACATATGTTGATGAAGATGCTAGATCCTCACATTGTAAAGATGCTAAAAGAGAAGTTCTAGTTAACAGAAGAGTCCTGCTGAGTGGTGAGAATGAACCTGATTAAAGAAGGAGTTTGTTTCATGTAAGATGCAGATGTGAAGATAAGTATTGTGATGTGATCATGAATGGTGGAAGTAATCACAATATGGTGTCAAAAACAATGGTCACCAAGTTGAAGCTAAAGAGACATAAACACCTACATCCATACTGTATTGCTTGGGTGCAAGATGTCCACAAGGTTATGGTCAATGAGTAGTGCTCAATGAAATTCAAGATTGGAAGCTACTAGGATGAGGTACTATGTGATATCATACCTATGGACATGTGTCATATGTTTTTGGGTAGGCCATGATAGTTTGATAGGCATGCGATACATGATGGGCGAGCATATACCTATAGTCTAACTAAGGATGGAGTGAAACATAAGTTGAAGCCATTGAAGGATAAATAACAAAAGGTATGCAGTGCTGCCAGAATATGTTTTCTTGATGGAAAGGAGTTTCTTAAAGGTATGAAACATGAGCATATGTGTTTTTCTATAATTCCTAAAGATAGTAAAGAAGAAGTAGAGGAGGTACCTGTAGAAGTTACAGATATGTTGGAAGAGTTTTTTGATATTGTATTAGATAATGTACCTAATGGATTGCCCCCAATGAGGAAGATTAGTCACTAGACGGATTTGGTTCTAGGAGCCAGTTTACCAAACAAGGCAATGTACATAATAACAATAATAGAAAGTGAAGAGTTCAACATGAAAGTTCATGAGTTGTTGTAGAAGGGGTTGATTTGAGAGAGTCTAAGTCCATGTGCTATACTAGTAGTGTTAGCACCAAAGAAGAATTGAAAATGGAGGATGTGCATAGATTCTCATGCTATCAACAAGATCACCATCAAGAGTAGATTTCCTTTACTGAGGATGGATGATATTATGGACTATTTGAGCAGAGCATAGTATTTCACAAAGATAGATCTGAAGAGTGAGTACCATCAGATTTTTATTAGAGAAGGTGATGAGTGGAAGACTACTTTCAAGATAAGGGAAGGACTGTATGAGTGGTTAGTCATGCCTTTTGGGCTAACCAATGCATCAAGAAATTTCATGAGGCTCATGAATGAGGTATTGAAGGAGTTTCTAGGTAAGTTTATCATTGTTTACCTAGATGATATATTGATCTTTAGTAAGACATTAGAGGAGCATTTGATTCATATTCACAAGGTGTTTGAAAAGTTGAGGGAAGAAAAGTTGTTGATAAACCTAAAGAAGTGCAACTTTGTAAAGAAGGAGTTGGTGTACTTGGGATTTGTATTCTCAAGAGAAGGTCTAAAAATGGACCCAGAGAAAGTGAAGGTTATCCTTGAATTTCCTACTCCAAGGAGTGCAATAGAGGCAAGATCTTTTCATGGACTGGCTACATTTTACATAAAGTTCATAAGAAGTTTTAGTAGTATTTGTGGAGCCTTGATTGAAACAATGAGAGGAGATAGGAAAGAGTTTAAGTGGACTATAGGAGTAGATAAGAGTTTCAATATGTTGAAATAGAAAGTTACTGAGGAACTTATTTTAGCACTTCCTAATTTTAACAAGCTGTTTCAAGTAGACTGTGATGCTAGTGGTACTACAATAGGTGCTATTTGAGCTAGGAAGGTAGACCAGTTGCTTATTTTAGTGAGAAATTGAATGATGCAAAAAGAAAATATTTTGTTTATGATCAGGAGTTTTATGCTATAGTTCAAGCATTGAAGAAGTGGAGACACTATCTTCTTCCCAAGGAGTTTGTTTTGTATACTGATCATCAAGCTTTGCAATATTTGAATGGTCAAGGAAAATTGAACTAAAGGCATTTAAAGTGGGTTGAGTTTTTGTAGAGCTATACATTTGTTTTGAAACATAGAAGTGGGAAGTCTAATAAAGTTGTAGATGCTCTTGGTAAAAGACAACTTTTGCTGACAAAAATGCATATAGAGGTGGTTGGGTTCAAGGAACTTAGTACATTGTATCCAGATGATCCTAATTTTTGTGAAGCATGGAATGCTTGTACAGAACCTATTACACTTGATAGGACAAAGTGGTTGGAGTTTATGATCTAGGATAATATGTTGCTCAAAGGAAGCTAGTTTTGCATCCCAAGAAGTTCAATGAGAGAGAATCTCACCAAGGAGAAGCATAGTGGAGGATTGGGTAGACATTTTAGTAGAGATAAAACTATAGCTTTTGTTGCTGAAAATTATCACTAGTCAAAATTACAGTAAGATGTGATGAAGTTTGTACAAAGTTTTTGAGTATGTCATATGGCAAAAGAAGTGAAGCAGAATATAGGGTTGTATCAGTCATTAGCTGTACCAAAGAAGCTATGGGAGGATGTTAGCATGGATTTTGTTCTTGGATTATTGAGGACACAACACAGGCATGATTCTATTTTTGTTGCAGTCGAGAGGTTTTCAAAGATGGCACATTTTATTCCTTGCAAGAAGACTAGTTATGAAATTCATGTAACAAAATTATTTTTTAGAGAAGTGGTGAAATTACACGGTCTGCCAAAGAGTATAGTTTCAGATTGAGATACTGAATTTGTTGGGTATTTCTAGCATACATTGAGGAAGAAGTTGAAGATAGATTTGAAGTTTAGTTCATCACATCATCTACAGACTAATGGACAAACAGAAGCTGTGAATCACAATTTGGAAAACTTGCTGAGATGCTTGGTTGGATATAAAATAAAAGGATGGGATATGATTTTACCATAGGTAGAATTTACATATAATAATTCTATCAATAGGAGCGTTGGTAAATTACCATTTTAGATTGTATATGGGAGTAGTCCTAGAAATGTTTTTGAATTGAGGAAGTTAGATAAGAGAGAGATAAGTAGTGCTAAAGTAGAAGATTTTGCTGAACATTTGAAGAACATCCATAAGGAGGCGGGGAAGCACATCATAAAGATGAATACATAGTATAAGGCTAAGGTAGATGTGAAAAGGAGATATAAAGAATTTCATATTGGAGATGAAGTCATGGTTCATTTGAGAAAGGAGCATTTTTCAGTAGGTACATATAATAAGCTAAAGATGAAGAATTTTGGACCATTCAAGATAGTAAAGAGGCATGATTCTGGAAATGTGTATGAGGTGGAGTTGCTTGGTAAATTGAATATTTCACTAGTATTTAATATTTTATATTTGATAGAGCATTATGAAGGAGTGATGGAGATGAAGTTGCAGAAGCAAAGTGGAGCATTCTAGCAGCTAGTTCGACTACCAAGGAGATTGAGGAGATACTAGACAGCGGTATTGGAAAAAGTACTAGAAATATAAACTATGAGGAATATCTAGTCAAATTGAAAGGGAGACTAGTTGAGGATTCATCATGGCTAGTAAAGAAGGAGGTCAACCATCTTGGTTTTCCTCTAAACACTTGAGAGATGACGGGGTCACTTCTCAAATTACCCTGGGTGTCTGATGCATGAGCATCCTAGGTGTAAGGGTAATCTTACATCACCCAAAAATATTTTATTTTTAGTCTTTTCTATTTTAATAAGGACTAGTAGATAGGGTGGTTACTATTTATGAGAATTTTCTATTTTTAGTAAGTTTGTCATATGAGCTCAGAATGTTCTCATTTTCTATAGGAAGGTTCATTTTAGAGATATAAGCCTACCATAAAAATCTCATTGCTCCAGCTTAAGTATCAAAGAATTTATTACAGATTTTTAGTGGAAACATTTGTAGAAAAATCTTTAAGCTCACTGTTGGAGGCTTAGATTTCCTGAATGAGGTCCAAAAACTCAACAGAAAGGTGCTAGCACTATTCTGAGCTTGTAGATCAGGAGCTGGCATTTCTAAAAAGTGGTTATAATAGCCAATCAGAGCAATGGTTTGTGAGTTATGGCCATTGAAAGTTGGGCTAAAAAATTTCTAAAATAATTTGTCAAAGATATATTTGGCTGACTATATGTGTATTGTTAGGGTCTGTCGGCCCTAGGTATTAAGTTTTAGCATCTAGAACCTTCCCGGGTGACATAAAATTGCCTATTTAAGAAAGGCTCAAACATTGTGTAGCACAACTCTTGGGTGATAGTTCACAACCTATCTTGCAAATTATTGTACCAAAGGCACCCATGTTGGTTAGCATATTGTAGTTATGAATTCTATAATTCCACATTTTTGGTGCAAATAAGAAGTCCATATTTTGTTCTCACATTTGTTGTTGTTCTTTGCTTCTATTATATGGTATTAAGGGAACACCCTGCTTCACCAAGACACCATACTTTGGTACCTATGAGGAAGCCAAGACTAAGATATCATTGGAGATCAAACTTCCTCAGGCGATAAAGAGAGGAAGGAAGCAAATGGAAAATATTTTGAAAGAAACCAATAAGTATAGCTCTCCTCTTCTACTATAGAGGGAAAATGAGATGACATTGAGGAAGAGGAAGAAGCTGAGGAACCTATAGAGGAAGAAGAATCCGAGGAGGAGGAACCACACAAGAAGATAGGGAAGGTTATCATAACCAAACCTAAAAAGTTGTCCCCTACTATATTCACCAAAACATCAGAAAACTCTAGAAAGAAGTTGAAATTAGGTAATGATGAAGAAGAAGAAGACCAGTAAATAACATTCAAGAGATTAGTTCTCACCTTTGAACAAAGATTGAAAAGAATTCAAGATGGTGGATGTATGTCTGATTTCAAAATTTTAAAATATGAAACAAAGGCCAAGGTAGAATATAAATAAATTGAAGAAGCCCAAGTGGCTAAGATGGCAAAATGGAAGTATTCTCCAGAGGAACTGACAAAGAAAGTTCCTAATATACTATTGAATGTAGTAACACATCATTGGAAGAGAATAAACTCTTAGACAACTTATGTCGAGTCTATCTGACAAGAAGTGAAGGAATCATTGAAGGAGAATGAAACAAAGATAACTCCTATATTAAATGTGTTCCCTATCCTATCAAAATACATTGAAGTAGTTGTGAAGTCTAACACAATTGCATGGTAGAACATCTATGGTTTGCACAAGCCTAGTGAGGAGGTTATGGAAATAGATGATGAAGTAAATATTAAGAAAGATGATGAGGAAATAAATGATGATGAAATCAATGATATTGATAATGTAGAAGGAGATGATGCAAAGGATGAAGAGGATCAAGAAGCAATATTTTTTTTTTTGAAATTCAGAGTATTGTAGATTCAGATCTCGAAAAGATAGCAACAGAGGTAATAGCCCCACTCCCTCTCTCTCCAAGAAAAACCTTAGTGCAATCTATCTTAGAGAAGGCTGCTACCAAGTTAGTTGAGGTAAAAACTGTTACCAAGCACTAAACTTATGAAGAAAGACCAAGAAATTATTCCTTTTATTATTCATAAGGAAAAGGCTAAAGAGGTGGAAGCCTATATTGTGGAAATTGATCTAGAGGAGGAAATTGTAATACTAGATTGGGACCTTTCTAATTTGAGTCTTGAACAAATGGATATCGTTAGTGAACTATGTAAGAAGAGGAAAAAATAGAAAAAGGTCAAAGAGGAGAATAAGAAGAAGAATCAAGTGCTTGTAGACATCAAGAATATATTCATTGATGCACTAAATATTGAGACTGATGATAAACAACCAATTTTGGATCAACTTATTGACAATGTTCACAAGTATAATGAGGAAGTGGATGGACAAGACAAACTTCTACATAGGGTAGAAAGAAAGTTTGAAGATAAAGTTTTGGAGAAGGTGGTGTTGGAATACTTTAGAATAACTAGGGGGGTGGGGTTGAATTAGTTATCCAAGGTTTAGATGTATAAATAAAACTTTTCATAGCTTAATGAACCCATAAAACATTTATACTCATGCATGCATTGATACGATTACACAATCAATAAAAACTTGCAGGTTACTATCAAATCAGCTTGCAAAAATGTAAATCATGATACATAATAGATTCATCAACAATGATTGACATGGAAACCCAATTAGGGAAAAACCACTAGTAACATGCTACTCTTTTCACTCTTTTGAAGTGATGCTCTATGAAAGGCCAACCTTGTTAAAGGTTACAATACACACTGTTAAATGTGACCCTATTAAAAGATTTCAATCACCCTGTTAGGAGTGAGCCTTGTTAGAGAAATTTAGACCATTCAATTGGAATGTCACCCAGTTAAAGGATTTGCAAATGACTATTAGGTCAACCTTAATCCAAAGGATTTACCCTAGACTGATACAATTGTTAGAGAGTAATAGTAAGATTTTGATCTGATACAACTTACAAATTCATTTGCAGATTATAGATCTCTATTTAGTCCTCAATTTTGCTTGGCCTTCATACTTTGTAGCTCTGACAGCTCGTTCACCCATAAAGCATTCATCTCCTTACGCGTTCTTGCAAACTCTTCTTTTAGGTCACTTGATGAAGAATAACCCTTGACTCCTTGTCTCCCTTAGGTTCTCACACATGACAACCTTACTTCATGACTAGCCATTCCTATAAATAGGAAATTAGGATATTTTTCTACTCATTCTTCATTGCCCAAATTAGGGTTTGGATGGATTAAGTAGGATACAATGTATCTACCCCATATCTCATATCTCTTCTAGAAAATTCACCTAGAATCCACTTTGAATTCACCTAAAATAGTTTATCTTGAATTTTGCACCACCAGCTCATCAACCTTATCTTCCATTGGTTTACATAATCCAAGAAAATAAACTTGTCAGCTTAGATTCATCAAATCCACAATCTTTTAAATAATGCAACTACTTAGCATTATCAACCTTCTGATGCTCGACCTATACTACATTGCTCAATATCCATTGTAAAATTACTTACTGATGCTCAACATCAACTAAAATTTACTTGACATCAACTATTCTACTTGGCATACACTAGAATAAACATTTACTTGGCTCAACTAATTTTCTACTTGGCTTGCACTAACTTTGCTCAAAACCTACTTTCCACTCGATTAAGCTTGGAAAACAAACTTTGTGTAATTTGTTCTTCTAAACTTTCTTAGTGTAACCAACCTTTTTAACCTTAAGTAGATTATCAATACATCATGTCATCATTATCTTAATTGATTCTTGTACTTCATTACATAATCATAACTCAACCTTTCCTCTAGGTGTTATTGTTACATCTTTTGATCAAATCCTCTTCATCAATCAACTAAGTGATAGTGCTTGAATCTAATAAGTAGTTGTCTTACCAACGAATAGTAGGTTTGACATCAGTGACAAAACAATGATTGAAACACATAGTCTTCTTCAACAATCTCCCTCTTTCAATCTAGTTTCAACAATCTTTCTCAATAATGATCTTTTCAATCTATTTTCAACAATCTCCCTCTTTGGCATTTATGTCAAACCAAACTAATCAATCAAATCAACCCAACGGTAAACATCTTTGTTCAACCAAATTGACTAGGTTAAAATAGTAAGATAATACCAAAAAAAAAACTTGTATTGGAATCTCTCCCTCTATCAGCAACTTCCATCTTTTGAGTAGGTTACAAAATTCTTTCTTATAATTCCCTCTTACTATGTCTCCCTCTGACTAGGTAGTTGTTGGATTTCTCTTTCTTTGCTATCCTAATCAACAATTGTCTCCTTAATTATATCTTGATGTCTTGCTCTCATTTCTCCTTTTTGACAACAATCTCTTGATTAGTAAAACTTTCTTGATCAGTAAACTCTCCCTTAGTGTTTATACTGGCTTGATCAGAAGAATATCCCCCTCTTTGATAATAATGCCAAAGATTTGTCATCTTTAACATGATAGATATTAAATTTTCAATTTCTTTAGCTTCACCCTCTATCACCTTACTTGTGATTGATTTGAAGTTTTAGCTCTTTGATTACATTAGGCAGCTCTTATAGTAAGATCCTCTGCATCAATGTGTAATATATGAATATCAACTTGTTTGATGCAAGGCACTTCTCTTGTTACTTTAGATAGCCTTTGATAGGGGTATTGCCCCTACTTTACCTCTTAGATACTCATGAGCATCCTTAGGTAATGCTTTTGTGAAGATATCAACAATTTTTTCCTTTATGTTGACATATTCCATCTTCACCTCTTTATCTTGAACCAACTCTCTCATGTAATGATACTTGATTGCAATGTGCTTAGTCTTTGTGTGCATCACTGAATTCTTTGATATATTGATAGAACTTGTATTATCACAATAAAGTATCACTGGTTCTATGATTTCTTCCTTCATACCTTTGAGTAGCTATTTGATCCATACAATGTTTGTGCAATTTACAACAACAGTAACATATTTAGCTTCAATAGTAGATTGTGAGGTACAATTTTGTTTCTTGCTAGTCCATGTAACTAGTCTCTTGCCTAAGAAAAATGATCCTCCACTAGTGCTCTTTCTATCATAAATGTTTCCAGCCCAATCAACATCAGTGTAGGCTCTTAATTCAAATTTTTTATTCTTCTTGTAGTATACATCAAACTCTTCTCTTCCTTTCAGATATCTCATTATTCTTTTCATAGCCATTAAATGATTCTCCCTAGGATTAGCAGAGAATCTTGCAACAATCCCTATAGATAATGCAATATTAGGTTACTATGTACTACATATTGCAATTTTCCAATCATAGACCTGTACAATGTTTGATTCACCTTAGCTGAATCATCATTCTTTGATAACTTAAATCCTGTCACCATAGGTGTACTTACTAGTTTGGAATACTCCAATCCAAACGTTTTCAATATTTCCTTAACATATTTTGACTCAATGATGTATATACCATATTTCATCTGATATACTTGCAAACCCACAAAAGAATTGATCTCTCCAAACATAGACATTTCAAATTCTCACTTTATCTAATTTGCAAAATCCTTACATAAAGCAACTTAACCTCCAAATATGATATCATCAAGAAAAATTTTAGATAATAAAATACCTTTGCCTTTCTTTGTCTTCATGTACAAATTGCTGTTATCATCAGTCCTTTGAAATCCAATCTTCACAAGATAATTATGAAATCTCTCATAGCATGCTCTTGGTGCTTGTTTCAAGCCATATAAAGCCTTGTGTAGTCTATGTACCATGTTCTTATTGTTATCATCACCAAAACCCTTTGGCTATTCTATGTAAACTTCTTCCTCTAACATACCATTCAGAATTGCAAATTTAACATCCATCTAACAAAATTTGAAACCTTTGTATGCAGAATAAGCAAGTAGAGTTCTTACTCCTTCCAATCTAGCAATAGGGGCAAATGTCTCTCTATAATCAATTCCTTCTTCTTGTGCATATTACTTGCAAACTAATCTTTCTTTGTTCCTTGTGACTTCACCATTTTCATCTAACTTATTTCTAAATACCCACTTTGTACCAATAACATTTTTGTCTTATGGTCCTAGGAACTAGACTCCATGTTTTGTTCTTCTCTATTTGTTCAATCTCTTCTTCCATGGCTTTACTCCAGTCATCATCTTCTAATGCATCTCTCACTTATTTGGGTTCCTCCATGCTCAACAAACATGTATCATTTCTCAATCTATTTCTTTCCATTGGTCTAGCATCTTTATCTCTAATGATTTGAGCAACAGGATGATGTCTTTTGACATATTTGGACAATCTTGGTTCAATTCTTGTTACTTCATTTTGTCTTTCAACTTTAAAATCACTGTGTATATCTCTATTAGGTATCTCAACATCTCTTTCATGTACACTAATCTCATAATTAGAATGTGCATCCACTTCATTCTATAACTCAACATCTAAATGTAGCTCGATTCTTGAATGCAACTTGACATTCATAGGGTGTGACTCGGCAGTCATTGAAACTTGTTGTTGGTTTATAACTTGATTTGTAGCATCTTCTTCAGAAGACATACCTTCATAAAAATATACAAATGATTTATATTCTTTTGGTTCTTTCATAGGTTCAGCTTCATACATTTCTGTATATTCATCAAAATTCACATTTGCACATTCCACAATTTTTTTAGTGTTAGTATTCAAACAATTATAAGGTTTACTTCTTGTGGAGTATTCTAAGAATATACCTTCTTCACCTTTTGAATCAACCTTTCCATTCCTAACCTCTTTAAGAATGTAACACTTACATCCAAATACTTTAAAATATTTTACATTTCGTGAGTATCCATACCATAGTTCAAAAGGTGTTGAATAAGTACCTTTCTTGATTTGCACATAGTTCAAGGTATAGATAGTTTTACTTACAGTTTCTCTCTAGTATTCCAAAGCAACATTCTTCTCCATCATGAGTGTTCTAGCATAGTCTATTATATATCTATTCCTCCTTTCATCTATTCCATTTTGTGGAAGTGTTCTAGGAGAAGATGTCTATCTTTTAATTCCTTTGTCATTACAAAACATCTCAAACTCATTTGATGTGAATTCTTCTCCTTTGTCAGATCTCAAACATTTAAAACTTTTACCTATTTCCTTTTCAACTCTTTCTAAGTATCACTTAAACATTTGGAAAGCATCAGATTTTTATTTCAAAAACATAACTGTCATCATCCTAGAATAGTCATCAACAAACAACATTATGTACTTATCTCCTTTGTAGCTTTTCATATCAATTGGTCCACACAAGTGAGTGTGAACAATCTCTAGTATTTTTTTAGAGGTATAAGTTTTACTGTTAAGCTTGACTTTGTAATTTTTCCTAGCTAACATTGTTTGCATATTACATTATCTAGCCTTTTCAACTTAGGCAAACCTCTGACTTTCTTCATGTTACTAATACTAACTAGGTTATCAAAATTAACATGAAATAACCTCTTGTGCCATAACCATACATCACCAAATTTTACAACAAGACAAGTAACATCTTCTATATCAAGATAGAATAGATTACTTCTAGTTTGATCAACCTTTCCAATCAATTTCCCATTTGTGTCATATATCTCAACAATCTTGTTTTCAAACTCAACCTTACATCCCAAATTATTCAGTTGTGACACACTCAACAAATTATAGTTAAGTCCTTCAACATAGTAAGTAGTGTCACATAAAATCTTATTTGTGAGTTTGATAGAACCTTTTTCTTTTATCAAACATGGTGCATTATTACCAAATCTTACACTATTTCCATCATAGAAATTTAGGGTAATGAACTTACATTTGTCTCTAGTCATGTGATGTGAACATCCACTATCAATCATCTATTTATCATTCTTTTTCACACAAGTCACAAGTGCAGTTGCCTCATCTTCATTAGATTCATCCTTCATTGCAAAATACACCACTTTATCATCATGTTCGTTAGAATAATCCTTTGTTTCCTCTTCAACAATTTAGCAAGACATCTTGCCTTTGTCGTTGTAATCTTTGCTATCTTCATCTCTTCTACTCTTTTATTTTTCACCACCTCTGTAGTTCTTCTTCTCTGGACATCTAGCAACAATATGACCGACCTCATTGCAATTGAAAAAAATGATGGGTAACTTACCTTTGAACTTGCCTTTTCCTTTGTGGAATCTTCTTATACATAGTGCTTCAAGTTGTTTGACATCCTTCTCATCTATATCACTATCACTGGAAATATATATATTTTTCTTCTTCTTCTCATCAAGTTCCTTCAATGACATCTTATCTTTGAAAGCAGATTCAATCTTTTTATGTTTGTAATTATCAAAGTTAGATAGCTCAAGAGTAGTGAGTCTACCTATCTGACCTTCAAGTGATAGTTTATTCCCTGGAATACATCTCAATTCTTGAATTATAGAGAATCTAATAGCATATACAAGTAAAAATGTTCTCAAAACTTTGCTTAAAATAATATCATCATATAGTTTGCCATTTTATCCTCTTATTGCATTAGCTACTTCTTTTATCTTTGCAACATATTGAGCAATATTCTCACCATCTTCCATTCTCATATCGTCAAACTTACCTCGAAGACTTTTAGCTTTGGCTCTAAGAACATTGGTCTCTCCTCCATAGATGGCAGCTAGGGAATCCCACATTTTCTTTGCACTGTCAAGAACTTTGATATAATTAAATTTGGCATAACTTAGGGGAAAGACAATCTCATTGCCTGGTAGTGTTCTTTCTTCTTCTTTATATCGTTAGCAGTTAGGGCACCAATAGGATCAACATGTTCCACATAAATGGTAGATTGTGCATGATCTCCAAGTCCTCCAAGGTGTAGCTTCATCAAAATTTTTCATATAGGAAAGTTATCCCTATTGAGCTTGGGTACTTCTCTTTTTGATATCTTGATCTTTGTGCTTCTAATACCTTTAAACTAGTCCTCTCAAGCAGATGGATCTGATACCAGTTATTGGAATATTTTAGAATAACTAAGAGGGGGGGTGAATTAGTTATCCAAGGTCAAGATGTATAATTAAAACTTTTCATAACTTAGTGAACGCATAAAACATTTATACTCATGCATGCATCCATAAGATTATGCAATCACTAAAAACTTGTAGGCTACGGTCAAATCAACTTGCAAAAATGTAAAGCATGAAACATAACAGATTCATCAACACACTTGACACAATGATTAATGTGGAAACCCAATTTGGGAAAAACCACCAATAACATGCTACTCTTTTCACTCTTCTAAAGTGATGCACTATGACAGGCCAACCCTATTAAAGGTTACAATACACACTATTAAATGTGGCCTTGTTAAAGAATTTTAATCACCCTATTAGGAGTGAGCCTTGTTAGAGGACTTTAGACCATTCACTTGGAATGTCACCCAGTTAAAAGATTTACAAATGACTGTTAGGTCAGCCTTAATCCAAAGAATTTACCCTAGACTAATACAATTGTTAGAGAGTAACAATAAGTCTTTGATTTGATACAACTTACAACTTCACTTGCAAATTATAAATCTCTGTTTAGTCCTCAATTCTACTTGGCCTTACTTTGCAGCAATTATAGCTTGTTCATGTTTCAAACATTCATCTCCTTAAGCCTTCTTTCTTAACATGCCATTGCAGACTCTTCTCTTAGGTCAATTGATGAAGCAAAACCCTTTACTCCTTGTCTCCCTTAGGTTCTCACACATGAAAATTTTGCTTCATGACTAGCCATTCCTATAAATAAGAAATTAAGATCTTTTTTCTCTCATTCTCCATCATCCAAATTAGTGTTTGGATGGACTAGGTAGGATACAATTGATCTACCCCATATCTCATATCTTTTCTAGAAACTTCTCCTAGAATCCAATTTGAATTCACCTAAAAATGGTTTACCTTGAATTCTGTTCCACTAACTCATCAACATTATCTTCCACTTGGTTCACATAATCCAAGAAAACAAACTTATTGGCTTAGATTCATCAAATCTATGATCTTTTAAATAATGTAGCAACTTGACATTATCAACCTTTTGATTGACATTCCTTGTGAAATTACTCAGCATGAACTAAAGTTTACTGGTGCTCAACATCAATTAAACTTTTCTCGACATCAACTGTTCTACTCGACATGCACTAAAATGAATATTTACTCAACTCCAACCAATTTTTTTCTCAGCTTGCACTAACTTTGCTTGGCACCTACTATCCACTCAATCAAGCTTGGAAACCAAACTTTATGTAACTTGTTCTTCTAAACTTTCTTAGTGTAAATAGCCTTTGTAACCTTAAATAGATTATCAATACATCATGTCATCACTATCTTAACTAATTCCTATACTTCATTACATAATCATAACTCAACCTTTCGTCTACGTGCTATTGTTACATCTTTTGATCAAATCCTCTTCATTAATCAACTAAGTGATAGTACTTGAATCTTATAAGTAGTTGTCTTACTAGAGAATAGAAAGTTTCACATTAGTGACAAAAAAATGATTGAAACACATAGTCTTCTTCAAAAATCTCCCTCTTTCAATCAAGTTTGAACAATCTTTCTCAACAATGATCTTTTCAATCTACTTTGAATAGGTAGCACAGAGGGTAACTATTGATCAAGTAGAATTATCTACTATTCTTGCTACATTTGAAATTTCTATAATTAATTTTGTTTCATTATTTTTAAAATTGAGTGATACATCTAACTTCACTAAGGAATTAAAGGAAAAACTATCAAAGACAGAAGCGGACATAAAGGCAAGTGTACATCAGTTATCACTTGATCCTAGCTGCAATTCTACACATTTTATAAAATTAGATATTTGATAGATCTCTAGGAAAAATTGTTGAAGGAAGAAGCTAGGATAAGAGCCACACTAATAGAGATATAGGGCATGATATTTCCCAAAATGGATGTAATGCAAAAAACTTATTGCATTTGCAAAAACATTGGTCCATGACAACAATTTATCTATAGCTAATCATGTAGTACCTCTCATGTTTGCATTTTGTACCTTATTAAATTTTGATTCAAGAGATACTCATAGCTAATGTTATTTTTACATTTGAGATGACCTAAGGGTCAGATGTTATACTTTGATTTCAATATCATAGATGTTAGATTACTATGTTGTTTAGTTGATCATATTTGCATAATGATGCCATTTTGAGATGACAATGTGTTTAAGATGATATCTAGTTATTTGGTATTTGGACATATCTCTGATTATGTTATATGTTGGATCAAATGCTATTGTTATGTAATTCATTCCTTCCTTGTGATGCTATATGCAAACATGAGTGATGCAAATAGATTATTTCAGTATAACTAAATAAATGGTTGAATTAGGTTATTTAATGCATTTATTAGTTTGACTATGTTATTATATGCAATTTCACTTGATCATGTGTTTTAGTGTGTAAGATTTATATCCCTGGTAGTGGCACATGGAGTTAGTGATTCAACTATTCATATTTTACCAATGTCATCCTTGTATGGTCATTATATCTTATTTAAGTGTTTTAATTAAACCTTCTAGTAATTTGATAAATCTAGACTCATTTGCATTATGTGATTAGACCTATGAATGTGTATGTGCATTTAGAGGTTTTCATTGTTGTAGAAGTTGTTAAGGAAATTTCTACGATTTTGAGTTTTTGGGCTTTACTTTTATTGATTTTAATTTCTAGCAGCTTTGCCATAGATGATTTCCAATTACTTGGAATAGCCTATTTTCATTTGGCTTGATTCAAGATTTAACTAGGTTTCCTGGTTATTTATCCTAATTGATTATTCACTCAAAAAATGAATACATATCCAAAGAGGAAATTAATTCCTCACTTTTGACATTTGGAAATTACAAATTTGAAAGCTTTTTCTAAAATCATCTTATGGAGGATCATGTTTCTATTTATTGTGAGAGCTATGGATGTGGAAGTTTCACAAGATTAGTCTCATTGGATCTAGCTCGGGGAGACCTTGCTTTGTCGCAACTTTCGGCACCTTCCACAGGATATTTATTTTATCTAGCTGATTTTCATTTTAGCCCTTTTGGCTATTAGGTAGGGTTCTCCTATTTTAGTGTTTCAGCTCCATTTCTATTTTTTTTTCTAATACTTTTTTGTTAGGAGGCTGAGAACTAGTGTTTCCCTCCATTTTTGATTGCTAGTTTTTCTCAGTTGGTTAGGTATGAACGTTTTCCTTGTTTTTAGGATGAGGGTTTGGGGATTCACACTATTATGCTAGCCATTTTTGCATATGATTTCCAAACTTGAATTTTATTGGATTTTCATGACATTTGTGCCCAAAGACCAAATGAGATTTTAAAGTTTTTCACCTCAATTTGTGTGCCACCCAATTTTCTTGGGTTTTCTTAGCATGATATTGGTCATGGAATTGGATCATCTATAGGATGTTAGTTAGACCATTGTTTCATGTTTATGTTGCATTAGGATGCATGCCACATCCACCCCTCCTGGGATTATTCATTTGAGTATTATTTTCCTTGTGTTTCCAGCCAGTCCTTGTGTTATGATCTTCATGATGGTGGTGTGTGACACACAAGCACATGCACATGCATTTGTTGGGTGACTTGCGAGGCCCAACTCCTGTTTGTACTTCAGTGGAGTTATGATCATTTGGGGTTGGGTTGGAAATATGCATGCCTATGGGAATTCATCATTGGATGAGTATCAGTAGGGTAAGGTAGCACCATGGAGGGGCTTATATATCGTAGCCTGGTGACCATTTCCTAGTGAGTTGGCATGAAGAAGTTCTAACAAGTGATAACTAAATAAAATAATGGGTAATAAAACCAAGATAATAAAAGGACATAGTGTGAGAGCATTCCATTGGAAAGTTGAGTTTGCATGGTATTGAGCTCAGGCTTTCTAATGCTAAGTGACTCTCCATCCAACGAGTCCCTACATAGTTATCCATTGAGTGTCTAACCAAGACCTGTAGTTATTGCATTATCTCATGATCTTGGTTTTGTCATGTTTATTTTCTAGCATGTGTGATAGCCGTGGATGTGCTTTCTTGTATGTTTGTGGTTAGATCATTATATCCATCAACATTATGGGAGTGGACCTATGGGTTCCACATGGTTGGGAGGCATAGCTACCTCCACCACTATTGGGGACTGGTGCATAGAGACAATCTATTATTCTAGTGCAATCAGTGCTTGATGTTTAACTTGGTATATTTAGGATTCTAGAGTATGCTTCCTTGTGATTTATGCTTTCATTAGAATGCTTCGATATCATGTTTTGATGATGTTAGTTATTTTATGCATTCCTATATTATGATGTTTAGAATATGATTAGATGATGTGATTTCATTAGTTGGAATATCTATTTCTTTTCTTGTAAGCATGTTAGGTTTCTTTTTTCTTATGATGTTATTATGTTTTAGTAGTGACAACCTCATAAGATAGCTTTAACTATCAAGTAAATAATTTGGTATGTTACACATGGGGGATGGCTAGGACGTTCAAGGCCTCATGATGATATAATGGTTGGGAGGAACCACACAAGTGTTTATTCAATTTTGTACATTGCGATTTTGCTTTAAGTATGTGTCCTTTACCTATATGTTTCAAATGGTTAGTTGCTCCATCTTTCTACTCTTGCATTTGAGTGGTTAAGCCTCAACTCATGAATTTGGTACTACCCGATGTGGAGGAAATTATCTTTCCTACCTTTTTATCTCATGTTTTTTTCCTTTCTTTTGTGAATCCTCTTGCGAGATTGTACTCTTTTGCATGAGAGTTTGGAGTTTTGCTTGGGGTATTGTATTTTCTTGCATGACTTATTGCACTTCCTCGTGCAAACCTTAGCACTAGTGCAATGTCTTTTGGCTATTGTACCAAGTATTTAATTATGTGAGAGCTTGGTTCCTCATATGGCACGGTGTACCTTCTCACAGAAAGAGGTAATTCCTCACGTGATACTATCAGTTGTATTTTCTCGTGCAAAAGATAAGAGGGCATCTTTGTTGTTTTTTAGAGAATGTAATTGGGTGTTTCTAGTACCCTTTAGGATGGATTGTATTTCTAGACTTTGACAAATCAAAGATTACATGCTCTATTTTTGTCTTTAGTTTTCATCTTTCAATTGAGTGTATCAGTTGGTAGTGGTGTTTAGAGATCCATTGGTTAATAAAATTGTTGGTTGAGTTTTTCGTTGTGATCTTCTTGATCCTTGTATGTTGGTTATTGTGTGCACCCATACTTGTTTAAATTTTTTTTTTTGGCTTTTATTTATCATTTTTCCAAGGATCTTTGGGTGGGGCATTACATCTAGTGTCAAAGCCAATGTTGCAATATTGGGATCTTTGTGTTATGCTTCCACTATCTTATTATTTTTAGTATGTGTATGTTGTTATCTTATGTTATTAGTTTGATATATTTTTGTGGTTCATGCTTGAAACTCTTATGTTTTAACCTATGATTCTAATCTTATCTTGTCTCTCCCATAGTGATGCCTCCTACATGTAGGCTTCATGGTCAGGGTAGTAAACGATGGAATAACCATGAGGAAGAACACCATGAGGAGGAGCATCAGGATGGTGGGGGATAATAGAGTAACAATAATTAGGGTGGTATTGGGGCACTAATCCCTTTTCTACAAGAGATTATAGCTTTGTTGGGAAATCGTATAGAGGAAAGCCAATGTGACTATGGCTAGGAAGAGGGATCTCATCATGGAGATTCCCATCAGTCAAAGCATAGGGAAATAGAGGAATGTGGTCATGACTACAAACATTCTTATACACCATCTGGTTGTAGAAGGGAATGATGGAGGGGCCATGGTCAGGATGATGATGACTTCACCCAGGTGTAGATTATACAAGAACTTCAAAGGTCTAAACCACCACTATTTGATGGTCAAGGGACATGACTCAAGGCTGAGACTTCATTGCTGGATATGGGGTGTTGCTTTTCCTTATTACCTTATAGAAGCAACACAAAGGCTTGTTGTGCTATCACATAGCTAAGAGACCATAGATCTATATGGTGGGATATGGAGAGAAAGAAGCTCCATATCAATATGGTGGATCTCACTTGGGAGATCTTTAAGGAGAGGTTTAGAGAGAAATTCCTTCCTCCACAAGACTATGAGGCTCATACTAATGAATTTCATGAACTCAAGTAGGGGAATATGTTAGTGGACTAGTATGAGAAGCAATTTCTTGGGTCGAGGTAGTATTTTAGTTACCATCATGACGAAGCACTCCTCACCCAACATTTTGTTAGGGGTCTTAGGGACTCTATCATTGGGGATTTTTGTGTTCACTAGCCAAGAACATTTGCACTTACCATTGAGAAGGAAAGAACTCTTGAGAGCAATGTGGCTAGGGGGTTCAACAACAAATCAAGCTCATAAAGCCATAGTGCACAACCTTCAAGGCAAGATGTGCAAGATCACCAGTCTGCACAGAAGGGCCAGACCCAGTCAACACCCTCTCAGGGTGGAAAACATCATGGAAATTATTGATGGTTGTGGACTAATGGTGGGCATAATTTAGATACCTCATGGAAGAAAGGGAATGAACAAAACCATGGTCATAAGTCTTAATAGAATCACCCTCCTTATAGTAGTAAGTAGAACTATAGCAAGGGAAGTGCACCATATTCTAGTGCTGCTCAAGGTGGCCGTGGAATTGTTTCTAGTTTTGTGGGAAATTGTTAGTCTTGTGGCAAACCTAGCCATAAAGCATTGGGATTTCCTATTAAACCTTTTGCAAGACCTAGTAAAGGTGTAGCTAAATTAAAGCTTACTATGGGAGATGTAGGTAGAAGCCATCAAGTCTTTGCAGAGGTTGATAATGGTCATGCTGAGCATAAGGGTACCATAGTCAAGGCTATAGATACATTGCATGATATTATTTGACTCAGGTGCTTCAGATTATCTTATTTCACCATCTCTTGTTCAGTGACATGGGCTAGTGGTAGCACGTTAGGTTGATAGGTGGCAAGTTGAGTTAGCCACATGATCCAAAGTGGCTATAGATTCCTTGGTTAGTGGTTTTAGTTTGAACATGGGTACCTTCACCACCACAGTGGATCTTCATATCCTATTATTAGGATTGTATGACATTGTGTTGGGCATGGATTGGTTAGCTACCCATCAGGTGAATATAGATTGCCAACATAAGTTGGTATAGTGTGTTGATGACATAGGTGGGCAAGTGGAGCTATTAGGAGTCTAGAGATTAGTCTCACTTTAGATGATCTCAACTAATCAACTAAAGTAGAGTGTGCCGAAGGGATGTCTAATGTTTGTAGTTTGTGTCAATGACCTTAAGGAATTTGAGAGTTGTCCAATGATTCTTGATAATCACCCACTCCTTTCTGAGTATGCAGACATGTTTCCTAATGAGATTCTAGGTATGCCACTGCAACATGACATTGATTTTCAGATCGATCTCATTCTAGGAGTGGAGCTAATTTCACAAGCTCCTTATCGCTTGACTACATAGGAGTTGAGTGAGCTCAGATTGTAGTTGGAGGAATTGTTGGCCAGGGGCCATATTCATCCTAGTGTATCCTTGTGGAGTGCACCCATCATCTTTCTAAAGAAGAAAGATAGATCATTGTGTTTATGCATTGACTACTAATAGTTGAATAAAGTGACGGTGAAGAACCAATATCCTTTATCGAGCATAGATGACTTATTCAATCAAATGAAGAGAACATGAGTGTTCTCAAAGATTGATCTTAAATTAGGATACCATAAGCTTCATATTCAAGAGGGCAACCTTCATTGAACAAATTTTTGTACAAAATATGGGCATTATGAGTTCACGGTTGTACCCTTTGGGTTGACCAATGCGCCATTGGTGTTTATGAGTTTGATGAATGGAGTGTTTCACACATACCTCAACCAATGTGTTATTGTATTCTTGGATGACATATTGATCTATTCTAAGAATGTGGAAGAACATGAAGTCCATTTATGCCAAGTGTTGTAGTACTTGCAAGATCATCAATTGTCTGGAAACTTGGGTAAATGTGGTTTTTTCTAGTCTAAGGTTAAGTATTTGGGGGCATATCATCACTAGGGATGGTATTATGGTGGATCCAGAGAAAATATGCACTATAATGGATTGACCAATATCCACTAATGTCTCAAAGGTTCATAGTTTCAAGAAATTGGTAGGCTACTACTGTCGCTTCTTGAAGAATTTTTCATGTGTAGCTCATCCCATCACTTTTCATTAGCAAAATGGGAAGAAGTATGTTTGGTCAGACCAGTGTGAGACAAAATTTAATGCTCTTAAGGAGTATTTGACTAGTGCACCAGTCCTTGGAGTTCCTAATCCTATAGGTGATTTTATGGTTTGCATAGATGGTTTATTAGAAGGTGTATTAGTAGTGTTGATGCAAGATGGTCACGTAATTACTTATGAGTCTAGAAAAATCAAGGACCATGAGCTTAACTACTTCAATCATGATTTAAAACTTGTAGCCATGGTGTATGCTCTTGCTCATTGGAGGCATTTCTCTTTGGGACATAGGTTTGAGTTGCATAATTATCATAGGAGCTTGTAGTATATCTTTACTTAGCCAAACTTGAATGCAGGAGAACATGACTAGATGGAGTTCCTGTGTGAATATGACTTTGATGTTCACTACATTAAAGGGAAATAAAATGTCATTACAGATGCCTTGAGTAGAAGGCAACATGAGATATTAGTTTTTTTGTTGGGAGTGGATTTACAAGGTCATATCTTGGAGGCCTTGCCTAGTGACACATGGTATTGGGAGGTGAGGGAAAAGATTGAGTCTAGATGTACCCTTGAGGGGAGGTTTTCAAGTTATTTTTTTGAGTCTAATTGACTGTTGTGACACTTGGGGCATATCTATGTACTGTTGATCATTGATCTTCGTACCTTGATTTTGTTGGAAGCACTTTGTGCAATGTATTTCACACATCCCAACTTCAAGAAGATGCATGCCAACCTTAAACAATTGTACTCTTGGGCAGGGAAGTAGGATATGATATTTATTGATTTCATCATAGGGTTTCCTATGCCACCATAATGACATGAGTGTATCATGGTGACAGTGGAAAAGTTGTCCAAGGTATCACATTTCTCACCCATAAGGACATCCTACACAACTTCTTCTATAACACATATTTTCTTGGAAGACATTGTTTGATTGCATGGGATTCCTCATTGGATTATTTCATATAGAGATCCAATGTTTACTTCAGCACTATGGACATCTCTCCAGCATGCTTTGGGCACACAACTCAATTTTAGTTCAGCTTATCAGCTAGAGGACAATGGTTAGACTAAGAGAATGAATCAAGTTCTAGAAGATATGTTTCACATCTATATGATGGATAGGCAAGTGAAGTGGGAGGATTATTTATACCTTGTTGAGTTTTCTTATAACAATGAGTATCATAGTTCTCTTGGCATGTCACCTTTTCAGGCCTTGTATGGTAGACCATGTCGTACCCCTTTGAGTTGGGATCATTTGAAGGACTGAGTACTTCTAGGTCTAGAGATGTTGTAGGATATGGTATAGTAGGTTGTTTGTATTAGAGAGGATTTGGCTACTACTTAGGATAGGTAGAAGTATGTAGATGCCCATAAGGTTGGATCGTCACTTTTCTAGTTGGTGACATGGTGTTTTCGAGAGTGCATTCAAGGAAGAGCCCCATCCATTATGGGAAAGGCTCTAAGTTGGAACTACGTTTTGTCAGATTGTTTGAGATCCTCAAGAGGACTGGTCCTATTTCTTATTGACTTGTGTTGCCACCTAGACTATCGTGCATCCATGATGTTTTCTAGGTTTCTATTTTGAGACAATATATTATCGATGTGATCGATGTTCTTGATTGGGATGCTTTATATGTGAAGGGAAAATTTCTTTGGAGCCCATTCATATCCTTTAGCATTAGAGACTAACTTTGAGAGGTTAGGACATAGAGTGGGTAAGGGTCCAGTGGGACCTGAGTGATGAGACCTTTGCTACTTGGGAGGATGTTACACAGTTGAGAGATTTATACCCCTATCTTTTTGCAAGCTTCTAAGAGTAAGTTTATGCCTAGTGGGGGAGGATGTAGTGCCTCTCATTTTTGTAGTCTATGCCTTATTATATTTTGATTTGAGAGACACTTGTTACTCATGTTATTTTTACATTTGAGATGACCTGATGGTCAGATGTTATACTTTGAGTTTAGTATCATAGGTGTTAGATTACTATGTTGTTTAGTTGATCATATCTGCATGATGATGCCATTTTGAGATGAAAGTGTGTTTAAGATGATATCTAGTTATCTGGTATTTGAACATATCTCTAATTATGTTATATGTTGGATTAAATGCTATGGTTATTTATTTCATTCTTTCCTTGTGATGCTATATGAAAACATAAGTGATGTAAATGGATTATTTTGATATAATTGAATAAATAGTTAAATTAGGTTTTTTAATGCATTTATTGCTTTGGCTATGTTATTATATGAAATTGCACTTGATCATGTGTTTTAGTGTGCAAGATTTATATCCTTGGTAGTGGCACATGGAGTTAGTGATTCATCTATTCATATTTTACCAATGTCATTTTTGCATGGTCAATGTATCTTATTTAGGTGTTTTAATTAAACCTTCTAGTGATTTGATAAATCTAGAGTCATTTTCATTATGTGATTAGACCTGTGAACATTTCTATGCATATCTAAGAGGTTCACATTGTCGTAAAAGTTGTTAAGGAGATTTCTGTGACTTTAGGTTTTTTAGGATTTATTTTTATTTATTTTAATTTTTGGCAGCTTTGCCATAGATGACTTCCAATTACTTGGAATAACCTATTTTGGTTTAATTTGATTTGATATTTAACTAGGTTTACTGGTTATTTACCCTAATTGATTATTCACTCAAAAAGTGAATAAGTGTCCAAAGAGGAAATTAATTCCTCACTTCTCACTTTTGGAAATTACAAATTTGAGAACTTTTTCCAAAATTATCTTCTAGAGGATCATGTTTTTGTTCATTATGAGAGATATGGGCACGAGACTTTCATGAGCTCGATCTCATTGGATCTAGCTTGGGGAGACCTTGCTTTGCTGCAACTTTTGGTAGCTTCTGTGGGATATTTATTTTATTTGGCTAATTCCTATTTTAGCCCTTTTAGATATTAGGTAGGGCTCTCCTAATTTTGTGTTTCTAGCTCCATTTATGTTTCCATTTATGGTATCTATTTGTTAGGAGGCTAAGAACCAATGTTCCCCTCCATTTCTAATTGTTGGTTTTGTCTGGTTGGTTGGGTATGAATGTTTTCCCAATTTTTAGGATAAGGTTTTGGGGATTCACACTGTTATGCTAGCCATTTTTGCATACAATGTCCAGACCCAAATTTTATTGAATTTTCATGGTTTTTGTGCCCAAATACCAAATGAGTTTTAATTTCAATTTTTTTAGTTTTGAGGTTTTCCCCTCAATTTGCATGTCACCTAGTTTTCTCAAGTTTTCTTGGCATGATATTGGTTGTGGATTTGGATCATCCATAGGATGCTAGCTAGACCATTATTGAATTTTTATCTTGCATTTGGATACATTTCACATTCACCCTCCCAAGCTTATTTGGTTATGTTATTTCTAGTGTTCTCATCTATTCCTTGGGTTATGATTTTCGCGATGGTGGTGTGCCACACACAAGCATGTATACATACATTTGTTGGGTGATTTGTGAGACCCAAACTCCCATTTGTACTTTGATGGTGTTATAGTCATTTGGGGTTGGGTTGAGAATATGCATGCTTATGGGCACTCATTGTTGGATGAGTATGGGTAGGGTAGGGTAGGACCATGAAGGGGACTTCATTCGAATGCTTGGATATCATGTTTAGATGATGTTATTTATTTTATGCATTCCTATATTATGATGTTTAGCATATGATTAGATGATGTGATTTGACTTGTTCTTATGA
The DNA here is from genome assembly GCA_028749045.1 of Cupressus sempervirens. Lineage (NCBI taxonomy): Eukaryota > Viridiplantae > Streptophyta > Pinopsida > Cupressales > Cupressaceae > Cupressus > Cupressus sempervirens. The sequence continues at coordinate 277,437,662 of CM053784.1, read as the reverse complement.
TGTTATTATTTTTAGTAGTGACACCCTCATAAGACAACTTTGACTATCAATTTGGTGGTTTAAGATGTTATACGTGGGGGATGGATACAACCTTTGAGGTCTCATGATGCTATTATGGTTAGGAGGAACCACACAAGTGTTTATTCAATTATGTACATTGTGATGTTTCTTTTAATACATTTTCTTTACTGTTATGTTTCATATGGTTAGTTGTTTTCCATCTTTCTGCTCTTGTGTTCAAGTTTTCAAGCCTCAACTTGTGGATCCAATACTCCTCAGTGTGGAGGAAATCATCTTTCCTACCTTTTATCTCATGTTTTTCTTGCTTGCTGTTGTGAATCCTCATGTAAGATTGTGCTCTCTTGTGCAAGAGTTTGAATTTTTGCATGAGGTCTTTCATTTTCTCAAGTGACTCATTGCACTTCCTCGTGCAAACCTTAGCACTAGCGCAATGTATTTTGGCTACTGGACTAAGAATTTCCTCATGTGAGGGGTTAGTTCCTCATATAGCATGGTGTACTTTCTCACATGAAGAGGTACTTCTTCATATGCGACTGTCAGTTGTGTTTTTTCATGCAAAAGATAGATGGCATCTCTGCTATTTTTTAGAGAACACAATTGGGTGTTTCTAGTACCCTTTAGGATGGCTTGTATTTCTTGACTTTGATAGATCTAAGATTATGTGTTCTATTGTTGTCTTTGATTTTCATGTTTTAGTTGAGCATGTTAGTTGGTAGTGGCATTTGGAGATTTTTTGGTTGATAGGATTGTTGGTTGAGTCTTCCGTTCTGATCTTCTTGATCCTTGTATGTTGCTTTTCATGTGCACCCATACTTTTTTAAAAGGAATTTATCTTGGATTTTATTTATCCTTGTTCCAAGGATCTCTGGGTAGGGCATTATAGATCACATGATGGAACTATCAATAGAGGTGCAAATAGCTTTGCATGTATCAAAAGTCTTGCAAGAGAATTGGGACAAGTCAATGTCTATAATTTTTAAGGTACATAGTAATTTTCTTTCACATTTTGGTGTTACCCTATAATTATGCATTTTTGGCATGTGTGTCAAAAAAGGGGGAATATAGAATGTATATCATATGTAAATCAAGAGGGAGTGTATATGGGAATATATATATATATATATATATATATACAAAGGAGGAAATACATGTACAATAAGCAAAATGTATATACAAAGAAAAAAATAATGTTTACAAAAATAATTTTGAAAAATGAGAATAGAGTCAGAGGTTACCGAGTAGTAGCAATAGTAGACAATAGTCAAAATTGAGTTATAGACCCAAACATGTTGATAGGAGGAGTTTTTTACTTGAATTTTGAGTATAGAGATTTTGGTATGATAAGTGTTTTTGTTACTAAGACTAAAGGGCAGGATTGTTGATCTGATGGTCAAATTATTTGTCTATTAGTGACTCAACACTTAGTTGGTTATAATGCTACTGAGCTCTCCAATTTCTATCAAGCTTATCATACTGCTAGCAGTACAAACCAATTATTTTAGTTGCTACTAAGCCAATTAGTTTGATTGCAATTCATGACAAGCTTCATAATGCCTATCAAGCATCTGAGGCAAAGTGTAGTGTTAACAAAGCTCTATAGTGTCTATTGAGTTGACAGTGTTAATGGAGTGAATAAAGGTAGTGTAAACAAAGCCTTTTCATGTCAACTAAGTCATCTTGTGTTGACCAAGTTCTTGTTACCTCAAGTGATCAATATGGAATGAGCATCTACATCAACTAAGTGCAAGAGTTTTTTGAGTATTGACAAGTGTTGCCAAGTATCAGAACATCACCCGAGTGGTCTTCAAAACCTAAATTATAATAGTGATCTAACTTTGTGAAGATTGTTTAAATTTGGTATTGTAGCCAACTCTAGAAGGTAATTTATTGGATTGGTATATATATATATGTATATATACATGGAAGAAAATCAAGCAAGCAGTATAAGTGTCAATTAAGAAGACTACAAGAAGTATAAGGAAAAGTAGAGTCTTATCTATCACAGTGAGGTGATCATTGTATTTCAAAGGAATCTCATTCAACAAACCAAGTTGTAGATCAAAGATCAGCCATGGATTCATCCTAATAGGTGCATTAGCCAAATCCTCTAATTAGGTTGACTTAACAGTCTTTTCCAAATCTCCTAATAGAGTGCATACTTCATTATATGTTGTAAATCCTATCACAAGGTGGACCTAATAGCCCTTATTGATCTTAATAGGGTAGATCATCAGAAGTAATCAATTTTAAGCTTTAACATGTTAATTTTACATTTTAGTAATAAAGCTTGTGGGTATCATGTCATGTCCCCTTTTCAAATAATTAAAAATAATAATCTTTGCTAAGGCAGGCAAGCTCAAAAAGGTGAAGTTTTTACAAAAGGGGATAATCATTGGAAACCAATGGACTAATAAATGAAAATTATTATTAAAATATGTTTTATTAACCCCTCTTGGTCATGAATTAGGGTTATGCCCTCTCTCAAGGGATTTGGAGGCATTTTGGGCTCATTCCATAACTTGATTTTTGCTCATTGCTTTGTTGTTCTTCAGAGGCTCCAAACCTATGGAGAAGGAGACCCAAGGATGGGAGTTTTTAGGTTTCTAAGAAGGCTAAGGATGAGAGTTTAAAGCCATTCCATGTGCAAGCTCATGTAGAGTTTGCCCTTGTGCTGAATAGTGCAAATTTGTGGGTTTTTGGGTGTGTTTTTTTTGTAAGAGTTTGGTGTTTCTGGTTGAGTATTTCATATCAGTTTTGGTTGCTGCTATATTTCAGACATTAAGATGTTAAAATAGAGCTGAATACAATTATTTTGTTATGTTTATACTTTTGTGATATATTATTAGTATTTTTGTGGTGTTTCCAAACTATTTTGTGTTATTTTTGGGAGCCCGATGAGCATTGTTTTTGTACTCTGTTTGGGAGCTGTTACGTAAATGCTATATAGATCTGGAAATTAAATTTTTTAGGCCATTATGCTGGTGAAATTTTTGTAAAAATTCCCACTTTCATATTTATTAATAATATGTGAAGCTGTGAAGTTTTTGGCACTATTTCGGGCATACCCGATTTGGGTTTTATTGAGAAATTGGTGGAGCTTTTAAATATTAGTTGTTTAATTTTAAAAACTTGATTAGAGGCTTTAAATATCACATAAAATCAGAAAGGGGGCATTTCAATGGTATCAAAGCTATGATCTTGCCAGCCTGAGGGTTTGTAGAAGTTTGCATGCAACTAAGTGAAAGAGAAAAGATATATTCACAGCGAGAAAAAAATAAAGAAATTTTGATTAAACCTCTAGTTAAAATTAAAAGTAAAAAATCCAAAGAAGGAAAAAGTATGGCTGACCTAGATGAGATGGCAAAGAAATTATTCCAAGACATCCAGAATACTTAGAAGCAAATAGTGGATAGTTTGGTAGAAACTAGAGAGGCTTTGCAAATATTGACAAAAAAACTGCAAGGAGTTGCATGTACTATTGAGAAAGGGAACACTTTAGAGGAGCCAATAAATCTGAAACCCACACCCTCTAAATCAAAAAAAACTATTTTCCTACCTACAGATGAACCACCAGTACCAAATCCAACCCTTATTCTTGTGGAAGATGTTATAGGTAACTTGATTGCATTAAGAGCTACTTACAATGGCTTAGAATTTGACTTTTGTAGTTCGGTTCCTTTTAGAGAATATGTGGATATGATGAACACTTTGATGCCCAAGAAAGAGTACAAAAGGGAGCATGACATAAGTGGAAGAGAGCTCAAAAATAAAATAAGCAAGTTTACAGCACCTACTTTTGATGGAACAAATAAAATTTCAGCTATAGCATGGCTACAAAAATTACAGACCTTCTTCACACTTAACCCCATGAAGGAGAGTGATGCTGTTCAATTTGCAAGTCTACACTTGGAAGATGTAGCCTATAATTGGTGGTATCATGGAATGACTACTCAAGGTCATGATTAGGTGACTACATTTGATGATTTTAGTCAAAGAGTGATAGATAGATTAGACTTCAAGGATGATGACGAGTATTTTAAAGAATTGTCAAAGTTTAAGCAAACCAAATTAGTTAATAAGTTTATAGAAAAGTTTCAAAAAGTGGCTATTATGGTACCTGATATTAGTGAAAAGAGGATTGTTTATCTTTTTCTTGATGGTTTGGAAGATTCTGTTAAGGGTTTGGTTAAGGCTTTCTCACCCTCAACCTTACAGGAAGCTATCAAAAGAAGCTTGCAACTTGAAACTTGCGTGCCTATGAAACCAATCACTAATCAAAAACCCCCAAATCTTTGGCAACATAAGAGGAATTTTTAGAAAAAGACTTTTCCAACACTACCACCAAAATATGTGATAAATGTGGCAAAAAAGAAGGTAGATGAAGAGACCAGAAGTGAATTACGAAGGAAAAAGCTTTGTTTCACTTGTAGAGAACCATGGTTTCCAGGACACATATGTTTGGGGAAAGGTCAAGTGCACTATATTGAAGTTGCTTCTGAATCTAATTTAGATGAGCATGAGGAATTTTATGACACTATGGAGGAGGAAGAAGGAGAGAAATAAAAAGAAATTAGAAAGGATGACACTTTAGAAGCATTATCAGGAATCCCAAGATACCATCCCTTTTGAATTCAAGGGGTACTAGCAGTGCAAAGGTTGACAGTTCTTCTTGATAGTGGGGCAACTCACAATTTTATTGATAAGGGATTTTTCATGAAAAGAGGGCTTAAAGAAAAAGATTTTGAGGGATTCAATGTTATTGTAGTTGATGGATTCACTATGTCTTGCACACGAGTCATGAAACAACTCAAGATGACCTTAGGAGATTATGAGTTATGTGATGACTTCTATGTTGTTGGCATTGTGGAGACAGATCTTGTATTGGGTATTTAATGGTTGCACTCTATTGGAGGCTATTACATGAACCATCAAACTATGGAGTTTAAATTTCATGTCAATGGGAAAGAATTCTTTTTGAGGGGCTTATCGAATGGAGCACCTAAGGTGGTCTCTGCAAAGAGGATGGAGAAGACTTTTCAAAGAGGATAAGTAGCATGGGCAGCAAGATTCATAATCCATCCAACAAGCTCTCCAAAGAATCAAGGTAATTTCCATTTTGAAATTCAAAATATTCTTGATAAGCATAGTATAGTTTTCAATGACTTGCCTCTAGGATTACCACCAAATAGAAGTTTTGAGCATGTTATACAGTTAGAATAGGGTGCCAAACCAGTTATAACAACCCCATACCGCCATCCAAGAGGTTAGAAGGAAGAAATTGAAAAAACTATTAAGGAACCCCTGGACATGGGATTCATAAGGCCTTGCTCTAGTCCAATTGCATCATCTGTGGTACTTGTCAAGAAAAAAGATGGTACAATGAGAATGTGTATATAATACAGGGCTCTAAATAAGAAGACCATAAAAAATAGGTATCCCATACCATGCATAGATGAACTCATTGATGAGTTACATGGTGCTGTATACTTCTCAAAAATTGACTTAAGATCAGGGTACCATCAAATCTAAATGAGGAGTGAAGATGTGGAAAAGACTGCTTTCAAATGTCACTATGGGCACTTTGAATTTCTTGTTATGCCATTTGGCCTCACTAATGCACCTACAACATTCCAATCTTGTATGAATAAGGTATTCAACCAGCATCTTCAAAAATTTGTTTTGGTATTTTTTGATGATATCTTGATTTATAGTAAAACACGGGAAGAGCATCTAAAGCACATAGACACCATTTTAGGAATCTTGGAGCAACAATCCTTCTATGCTAAGCTATCTAAATGTGAGTTTGGTTTGATAGAGATCCTATATTTGGGACAGATTATAAGTTTTGAAGGAGTACAGGTTGATCAACAAAAAATCCAGGCAATTTTGGATTGGCCTCCACCCACTAATCTTACACAGTTGAGAGGTTTCTTTGGGTTGTGTAGCTAGTATAGGAGATTTGCCAAGGGATTTTCTCAGCTTGCTGCCCCCTTGACTGATTTGACAAAGAAAGGAGCTTTTTTTTGGATAGAAGAGGCACAAAAAATATTTGATAATCTTAAGGAGGTAATGAGTTCATGCCCTGTGCTTGCAATTCCATATTTCTCTTTACCTTTTGTTGTTGAATGTGATGCTTCTGGAGAAAGTATAGGGGTTGTCCTCACTCAAAGGGGAAATCCAATAGCATTTGAGAGTATAAAACTAAATCAATTAGAGAAAGGTTACTCCATCTATGATAGCAAAATGTTGGCAATCATGCATGCACTTCATAAGTTTGGACAATATTTGGTATGTGGGAGATTCATTGTAAAGATAGACCATAATAGCCTTAGGTGATTTGAATGATCATCAACAAGAATGGGTAAGAAAATTGCAAGCTTATGATTTTGATATTTAATACATGAAAGGAAAGAATAATGTGGTTGCTGATGCCCTCTCAAGGAAGCCCACTTTGTGTTCCTTAACATCTATCTCTGCTAATTGGAAAGTCTCTATAATTTTAGAGTATGCTAAAGATTCCTTTGCCACCAAGACTTTGGATAAGTTAGTGGATGATAATAGGTACAAGGTTGTTGATGAATTGATTTATTATAAGAACATGATCTTCTTAGTGCCAGGATCAAAAACTAAGGAGAGGATATTGAAGACCTTTCATGACACACCTTTGGCTGGTCATCAAGGATACTTCAAGACATATAGGAAAATTAAAGAGTAGTTTTCATGGAAGGGTATGAAGGAGGATGCCCTTAAACACATTAAGGAATGTATGGTATGCCAAAAAAGCAAGAGTGAGAAAAATTTTCTTGCAGGGTTGTTGCAACCACTTCTTATTCCTGAAAAAAAAATGGGAAAGTATTTCCATGGACTTCATCACTAGGTTGCCCAAGGTTCAAGGTAAGGATTGCATAGATGTGGTGGTAGATAGACTAACTAAGTATGCCCATTTCTTTCCTATCACATCTGATTTCAAGGCATCACAAGTGGCTGAATTGTTCTTCAAGGAAATTTTTAGATTACATGGCTTGCCTAGAAACATTGTCAGTGACTGGGACAATAGGTTCCTCAGCTTATTTTGGAAGGAGCTCTTTCATTTGACAAGAACTGAACTCACTTCTAGTACTAGCTATCACCCTCAAACAAATGGACAAATATAGATAGTTAATAAATGGATAGAGGGATATTTGAGGAACTATGTTTCAAATCAACAACATTTTTGGGTGAATTGGTTGCACCTAGGGGAGTATTGTTACAATACAACTCATCACATGTCTATTGGTATGCCTCCTTTTCATGCTCTTTATGGTTATGATGCCCTTTCTTTTGTTGATCTAGTAATTTTAGATAGAAGAGTACCTACAGCAAGTGATTTTGTCAAGCAAAACCAAGACATAATAAGGTCCCTCAAGGATAATCTACAACATGCACAGAACCAAAAAAAGTTGTATGTTGATAGGAAAAGGGTTGAAAGATCTTTTGAGGTAGGAGATTTGGTATTTTTCAGGTTGCATCCATATAAACAAAGCACCTTAAAGAGGAGCGGGGCAGAGAAGCTCATGCCAAGATTCTATGGGCCTTATAAGATCATCAAGAAGGTAGGAGAGGTAGCTTATGAATTGGAGCTCCCACCAAATAGAAAAATACATAATGTTTTCCATGTATCTTTCCTGAAGAAGGTTCTAGGCCAGCAAACCATAGTATCTAAAGAATTACCACCTCTTAGTGATGAAAGAAAATTAGTTTTGATGCCAAAAGAGATTTTGGATACAAGAGAGAAAATATTGAGAAATAGGAGCATCATAGAGCATTTGGTCAAATGGAAAGGATTACCATTGGAGGATGCAACTTGGGAAGGAGCACATATTCTTGAGCATTCCAACCTTCATTTCTTGAGAAAAAGCAATATTTTGGAGGGGAGGACTTGTCATGTCCCCTTTTCAAATAATTAAAAATAATAATCTTTGCTAAGACAGATAGGCTCAAAAAGGTGAAGTTTTGGAAAAAGGGGCTAATCATTGGAAACCAATGGACTAATAAATGAAAATTATTATTAAAATATTTTTTATTAACCCCTCTTAGTCATGAGTTAGGGTTATGCCCTCTTTTAAGGGATTTGGAGGCATTTTGGGCTCATTCCATAACTTGATTTTTGCTCATTGCTTTGTTGTTCTTCGGAGGCTGCCAAACCTATGGAGAAGGAGACCCAAGGACAAGAGTTTTTAGGTTTCAAAGAAGGCTAAGGATGGGAGTTTAAAGCCATTCCATGTGCAATCTCATGCAGGTTTGCCCTTGTGCTGAACAGTGCAAATTTGTGGGTTTTCGGGTGTGTTTTTTTGTAAGAGTTTGGTCTTTCTGGTTGAGTATTTCATATTAGTTTGGGTTTCTGCTGTATTTTAGACATTAAGATGTTAAAATAGATCTGAATATAGGTATTTGGTTGTGGTTATACTTCTGTGATATATTATTAGTATTTTTGTGGTGTTTCCAAGCTATTTTGTGTTATTTTCGGGAGCCCGATGAACATTGTTTTTGTACTCCATTTGGGAGTTGTTGTGTAAATGATATATAGATATATAAATTTCATTTTGTAGGCCGTTATTCTGGTGAAATTTCTATAAAAATACCCACTTTCAAATTTATTAATAATATGTGAAGCTTTGAAGTTTTTGGCACTATTTCAGGCATACCCAATTTGGGTTTTATTGAGAAATTGGTGGATCTTTGAAATATTGGTTGTTTGATTTTAAAATCCTGATCAGAGGCTTTAAATATCATATAAAATCAGAAATTGGACATTTCATATCATCCCCACACTAGTTTTACTTTCTATTTGGAAGCTTTCTAGGTTAACAAATATTTTGTCAAGTGTTATGAATGTTTTATTGCTTTCAGTATTTTATGCATGCAATTAGATCAAATTAAATGGTGAATGTTTAATTGGTGAATTAAAGTATAATTTTTCTTGGTTCTTGATTGTCCCCCTACCTCTCAGTCACTTAGTCTATACTACATTTCCAATAATAGCTATGAACCCATGATAGATGAAGCCAAATTGATCATGCCACTATATTATGTGATAAAAATACTCGTAGTACACCAGTTTTTAGATCTTGATGAATCCATTTGTGTAGTTCTCTAAAGCCATTCCATATGCAAAAATGACTATTTCACAAGTTTGTCCAATTCTACATTTTCCAATAGTAATTTTAAAACACTTTCCAACTTCACCCAGTTATTCATCCTAAATAAAAAATGTACCCACATATTCTCTATGTAAGATTGAACCTAGATCCAAAGTTTCAATTCACTTAGTGACCATTTGAGTATTTTTTAAATCCAAATCCAAATACAATTTTGGTTTTGACATGTTCAGTGACATGACAGTTTTAAATGAGCAACTTCAGAGATTAATATCTTTTGATTGGATATTTCATCATGAGATAAGAATTTTCAAAATGAGTGTGTGTTAGACAAAGGGCATAAATATAAAATCTTGGGTCCTAATTAGGTGGTCTTTAAATTTTTTGAACCAATAATCAAATTTTATTTAAATTAGTTTAAAAATGTTAATGGATCACTTTTCTAAGGTTAGGTATTTGAAATTGAAAATCTTTTTTTAGTCAGGCCACCCCAAGACCCAACTAGATTTATATGACTCCTAATCATATTAAGAAAGTAATAGGGATGATATTTTTACAATTAATAAGGGTGATAAATCATAAGGTCCTCAAAATTGAAAATTATGAAAAAGAACATAAGATGAGTTTTCTTATATGTTTATATAGAAAACTTAAATGATACAAATATTGTGCATTTCATGCCAAAAGATAAAATCCACTTGCATATTTGGAGATTTCTTGAGACTAGACAAAAGAGGCCATTTTATTTTGGTCTGTAAAAGGCCAATGAAGGTGTTTGGTCTCTATGTCAGATATTGAATATATTTTCCAATTGACATTTGCAATGGGCGACTCATTTCTTTTGATTACAAGGTGCTATTATAGAGGGTCCAAGTTTTTCTTGTTTGCAGATGCATTAATCAAGTAGAGAGGCACCAATATTTTATCACATCCTAGAAACCATTATGAAGAGGAGGACATTGAATGTACCATAGCTATACCAAGGCTCGCCCTTGATGAAGGCTACTTCAACAATGGTTTTCCCTATGAGTTGTCATCTAAGATCTTTCACATGAGAGAATGTTTTATGAGCCTTTCATCTGTGGGACAAAACATTCAATCCGAAAGGAAGTTGAGAATCACCCTTTATATGACTATAATTAAAGTTAAGTTCCTTCATTTTTGAATTCTTCTAAATCTTCTCACAAAAGCACAAGGAAAAAAATTATTTGTTTTACAATCTCCTCCACTATGTACATTAAGGGAACCCATTGATTTGCAAGATGCCTACTCAGCCTTTGTCAAATTTGATTAGTGGGTTGTTGGAATTGTTGTATTGCCTACTTAGCCTTTGTAAAATTTGATTAGTAGGTTGTTGGAATTTTTGTATTGACTTCTTATACAGTGATATAAGGTATAGTGGCACGATGAAGTACATTGGGTGTCACCACTATGCAAACAGTAGAGATAAATTTGGAGGGGCATTATTTTGCGTGAAGGAGCTCGATCATTAAAAATAGAGGAGCCATTTCTAGAAGATAATTTTCAATAAAGATTACAAAGTGACCACATTTCTTCATGTCTCATGTTGACCATATGAGAGCCATCAATTTTTGAGAATGGAAATCCCTAGTTTGGGGCAATTTCAAAATCATTTAGAGGGGCTAATCCAACCATTTAGGTGCTAGGTAAAAGTATTGGTTTATTTAGAAGCTTCCATAGTCCCTCATTTTGTGTGCACAAAATCTAAAGAGATGAATAGTCAATGAATTAATTTATTATCTAAATAGAAAATTTCATGCCATACAGATTGAAGGTCATCATCTCCATTTAAAGCATAAAATGGTGTTGACTGATATGTGCCAGTCTTAGTTTTCAATGCATGGGCTTTCATTGTTGGCATAAGATGGGGCATTGTCATGTTTCACGATCTTGATAAAAATGAAAAGGGAAATGATTGATGTCAGTCAACATGTTTATTTGTATGTTTAAGCATTGATAAAGGAAATTTTAATCTATTTTTTTCCAAATACATTTTGGTCTGAATGGAACTGCAAATCTTTTTTTACAAAACAATGATAATTGTGGATATATCCCACATTTGTTGTGCATGAGAAATTAAAATATTTTTAGATATCCCAATGCATATCTTGAATGTGTATTAATTTTCCTCTTAAGATAATGTGAAGGAGGGCACATGTGCATCAGAGATAGCGTATGTGGGTATGCTAGTTTAGTGCAAGTGGATATGTTTGTTTAGTGTAGGAGGTTGATTTTGACCAATAGGGAAAATGACTTGCACAATGACCTAAAAATACTACCACATAGAATGGAGCAACCAATAGGATGATGGTGACATGTGACAATCATGCATGACTTCATAGGGGTCATACATAGTTAGTTTGAAATTGTTGCCAAGTTACACAAAGATGTGTTCGTGGGCCTTTGTGAATCATCAAAGTCAATAGTTAGTGGATTAGGCTCCATCATTATGCTTGTTGCTAATGATGAAGGTTTTGGCTTCATAACTTTGCAAGTCAAGTTCATGGTTAATGATTAAATATTGGAGGTTCCCAAGTCCCAAGTCACACAAAAATTAGTTGTAACTCCTTAAGTGTTTTAATTAAAGTGGCCTATATATTTTAAATGGCCTTTTGTATAGTTGGAACTATATGTTAAAGAAACAATATTTTAAATGGAGGCTAATAGAGATGAAATAAAGATGCATGGAAGATGAGGGTAAGATGAAGGTTGAGAAGTTTAATGGGTAGAACTTTCAATTATGGAAGATGCAAATGGAGGACTACCTTTATCAGAAGGATTTATGGTGACCATTACAAGGAAAAGCTAAGAAAAAAACTACTATGACAGATGAGGAGTAGGAGATTCTAGATAGAAAGCACTTGGAAGTATTCCTTTATGCTTGGTGCAATCGGTGGCATTTAATATTATGAAAGCTAAGATGGTAGAAGAGTTGATAAAAACCCTAGCGAAACTATATGAAAAACCCTCCACTTAAAACAAGGTATTTATCATGAAGCATTTATTTAATATGAAGATGACATAAGGTGGATCTATTGTAGACCATTTAAATGAGTTTAATATGGCTATAGAGTAAAATATAAAAGATGAATAGGGTTTAGAATAATGCATATGAAACATACCCTAAACCTATATTTTACACATATATATAGATTTTAGGATATGGAAAGTAAATCTAGATGAATAATATTTAAATAAAGAAATAAAAAGCTACTTACCTCCGAAAAAGAATCAGCTAAAAACCCTATCAAATGGTCTCAAAAATTGTCAATTTTTGCATTCTTGAACTAAAATTATGAGATCTTCAAAACCTAGAATTTCTAAGAGTAGGTAGACCTTGACCTAGATAGTGGGGCATAATCTTACCTTGGGGCACAATTTTGCCCCAAAAAGTTGACCTTGACCTACATTGTTCCAATGAAATTCCTATTCGTGAATCCCACAAGTTTGACAAAAAGGGTATCCAAATCTGCTCTTTAATACATAGTTCCACACCTGTATCTGCAAGAAATTTTTGTTTGTTTGTTGGATGAGTGGTTTTTCTTGGTCAAACCCTAGTTTTCAATTAACCTTGAAATATAATTGAAATTGCAATGTAAATAAACAGAGTAAATGAAATAATTCACCTTACTTATATTAAAATCCTTATGGAGGATTCAAATCCTTGAATCCACAAGTATAGATGCTCCAAATGATTGTAGAATGGGATGTAGGATGCCTCAAATCAATTGTCTTAGATCTTCAACACCAATCTTGAATAGATCTTAGCATAGGAAGAGGCTTGAATAGAAATGGATGAATCTTCAACAAGAGGGCTCCATAGAGCTTGAATTCTTCAATGGATTCTAATGGATCTCCTTGATAAATTGAATGCTTAAACTCTTGAAGGCTTGAATGCTTTGAATGTTGGATTGTACTTGAGAGCTCGACCATGAAAGTGGATGGTTGATCATGGATTCTCTGATATCATAATGTGTCTTAGAGAAAATGAGAGGAGGAGGCTTGCTTATATAGAGATCTAGGGCACAAACTCCTAAAGAGGATGACATATGAGAAATATATTCTCATTGGGCCCTAACCCCTAGAAATGGACCTGGATTAAATTTTATTTAAAATTTTACCTCTTTAGAGAATAAAACATCTGACTTAGAAGCGGGAAAGAAATTCTTTCTAAAACTTGACATCCAGAAATCATGGAACCTTGAAATTTGGACCTTGGGTCAGGGTTGAGGTCAACCCTGACCTAGGACAAGGTTGAGGTTATCCTTGACCTAGGTTAGGGTCAAGGTTGACCTTGACCTAAAAGGTTTCCCTTGACCCTGAGGTTAGAAATCTCAAAATCTCAGTCTAGAATGCTAGAAAAATTTAGAAAAAAATGGAAAAGGGGGTAGATATGGAGAAAAAGCTAAATCTAAGCCAAGGCCCCATTTAAGGTGCTTTACATGACCCAAAATCACCTATAGGGAGGGCTATACCATTCCTAAATGGAAGTGCTTCCATTTTTCGATGATACACTCATTTATCTTCTGTAAATGTCAATTTTGATGAAGAAATTAGGGCTCTCTTGATTTGTGATATTTTCCTAAAAGTTGGAATGACTTGGTAATGGCTGTAAGTAATATTATTTCTAGATCTAATACCCTAAAATTTGATGGTGTGACTAGTGTTATTTTGAGTGAGGAAACTCATAGGAAAAGATCTAGTGGATCTACATCACGAAGTGTTTTGAACACAAAATGAAGATGTAGAATGATTGAAAGAGGAAACAATTTTAGAAATCATAGAAAATCAAGAGGAAAATCAAAGGGAAAGAGATCTCAATCTAGAATACCAAGAGATTGTTGGTATTGTAGAAATCGAGGGCATAAGAAGAAACATTGTAGGACTCAAAAGAATAGCAAAGGAGAAAAACAAGATGGAAACAAGGAGGCAAATGTGGTAAGTGTTGAGATGTCATTTTGCATGATGTTTTAATGACATGAATCCTTTCAAACTCCTCTCGTGAAAAGCTAATCTAGGATCAACTCCAAGGTTTCGGGTGATCTTTCAACCTACTAGAATCTACTCAATTGAAGATAAATGTGTGTGTTCAAAAGGATCCCTTTGTTGGTTCAAAAAAATTTGCATAAGATGTTTGATCCATTGTTTGATAAGTAACCACAAAAGAGATATATTTTTGGTATTTTGTGTTTTACGATGAATGCAATTTATCGATGCAACTATGTGAATTTCTATTTTAACTAAGTATTAGCAAAGAAAATAAAAAAAGATAAGATAACAAGAGATTAAGGCAAATAACTTGAAAGGGGAATTCCTAGTAGACATAAACCATGGTAACAACACATCTATGAGTTAAATCATTGAAAATATTAGGGAGGAAACCAATGAAAATAGGAGAACTGCTTCCTAAATTCCACTAATGCAATCATTTATGGGAACTCAATAATAACCAAAGTATGTTTCACTTCTCATCAAATCACAAGGCCACAAAAAGTGCACTCATGCGAGAGAAGAAGCTATGGAGGAATAATAGGTGATCTTTTCTCCAACTTGGTACATCAACAAAATATATTAATACAAGTAAAACACTAGAACTAAAAGGTCACACAATCATAAAAACACAATAAAACCATTGGATCCATTATTATTCATGAACATACATTCACAAAAATAACACTCTGGCAAGAATAACTACACTAAAAACAAGAGCACCAACAACATATATTATTGCATCAAAATAATGGCCTGGAGTATATCTTACATCCATATATTTACAAGGAATCATCTACTGCCTTCATTTTAGGAGAGAGAGTTCTTAAAATGCAACTTTATAATTTTATGGAGAATATAAAGCTTTAATGAAACTTTTCAGTTTTTAAAGAAGACTATCTGATGCTTACACAAGTCTAAAGCCTTTGCACAAGTATAGGGCTTGCACAAGTCTAGGGCCTTTGCAAAATTCTTATGGAAAATATAAAGCTTTAATGCAGCTTTTTAGTTTTTAAAGAAGACCATCCGATGCTCGAGGATCAACAAGTAGAATGAAAATTTCCTAATATGGTGCAAATTTGTGACTGTGTAGTATTAATTCTAATCAATGATACTTCATGTGAGTTTAATGCTACAATATAATTTGAAATTCACTATTATTGAGCCACAAAATCATAAAATTTTCAAAGCGCAAGTGTTTCTAGGGCTAGGGTATGAAATTCTCCAAGGTTTCCAACAATTTGTAGAGTGATTCACATAGAAATAAGCAGGAATAGGTGGGTAAGTGGTCTAAAACTCTTGAAATTTGAAATTATAATTGTGCTAGGTTAAATTGAGAAGATGCCTCTTCATAAGGATTTTTTGGTAAGGTGGATTACCTAAAAAGATTAGTTCATGATGACTTTCTTGAACAAATGCCTCCATCTATCAATGAATTGACAAAGGGTATAGAATTCATTCCCAAAAACCCTAGGTTGGTGTTTAGTGAGGGTTTTTACAATAAGGCTAATTATTTGAGAGATGTAGAAGCCTTAGTGGGAGGTTTGGAATTGTTTAAAAAATGGTTTGCAGAATGAAATTTGGATACCCCAATGAGCAATGTGTGGGAGTTTGATATAGGCAAATTGGCTATTCCTTGAGTTTTTTTTGATAGTGACCTATTAGTGGAAATGGAAAGAAAATATGATCCAATTACCAAAATTATGAAAAACCATGCAGGAGATAATATATTTAGGGTTTCTCCTGAATTAATTAGAGAAGTCTTCAAGCTAAACCCTAGCCATTTTGTGTATGAGAAAATTGATATGGAAGAACTTCAAGCTAGATATGATGCATGGGGTATACCTAAGGGAAGGACCATTACAATAACATTTTGTCAAAATTGGGTCATTATCCTTGGTCACACTGAATACCCCAGAGCCCTTATTGAAGAAATATTTTAATCCTATGGCATAGGCCTTATACTTTTCTCTCTACAAAATATTTGGAATGGATGAGCAAGATTATATTCAAGGTTTTTTTGTTCTTATCATAGCTTAGACTCTGTAGTCTGGAATGAGCTCAATTCTTGATTTTGCCACCTACTTGGCTGAGGAAATTCACAATGGTTTGATTGGAATAGCTCAAGCTAAGGTTAATAGGCTTTTTTGTTGGTATTCTTTATTGATGTATCTATGTCCTTATAAAGGAGTTACTTTCTTCCTCAAAGAGATGAAATTGGAACTAGAGAGAGATGGAGAGAAACTTCTGGTTCAGTTATGGAGTGCTAACATGACATGGGAGGTTACAGATGCCAGTTTTATTAGATTTAACAAATATTTTGCTTCAAGGCTTAGATTGTTGTTGAGAGGGGACAACCCTAGAATACCACAACCCTTGTTAGAATTGATAAGATCTAAGGATCATGCCAAAGGGCTATTGGTCAGTCATAATTGGGGGAATATTATCCCATATCCTATCTCTACTATTTTTAGAGTTTATGGCTTCTTTGGAAAACCCAATGTATTACCATATCAGGTGCCTTTAAAGGTAGGAATTGCAAAATTGTTATGGTAGATTGGTACGATTAATGAAAGAGATTCACTAGGTAAATCTAAAGGTACATTCTTCCTTGTTGTTACTATTGTGCATGAGTTTGTGTTTGTCAAGAAGGGATGGAGGAGTTTGGGAAAATTTCTAGATAGATATCAAATGGCCCAATCCCATGCCCGTTATATTGCTCTAGAGGGATTCTATGACCTCCTTAAGGAAATATGTAAGGCAAAGGCTCAAATACAAAGTATATACTTCCCCGAGGATATAATTTGAAACATGTTTTCATTGCAAGAGAAGGAGGCTAGGAAAGAGAAGTGGATAGTTTATAGCAAGGTTTTGGATTTCATAAATGCTTTTGAGCTTAAGTATGACCCTTTGGTAGATAAAAAATATTGGGGAGCTAAGATGGATATGTTGATGAGAAACTTTGCTAGAATAATGCAAACTTTAAATGAGAAGAAGGACATCTTGGCAAGAGTGAATTCAAATAGAGCTGTTGAAGTGGAGTAGAGATTAAGTAGTAGAATGGTTGTGACTCCAAGTCAATATAAATTGCAAAGGAAGGCTGGATATATTGTGTCTCAGAATGTGCACTATATACCTCCTTTCAAGAGGACAAGATTAGGGAGCCCATATGATGCAAGTGCCCCCAAGAAACAGAGGTTGGAACAAACATCATCCTCTCAAGAAGGAGAGTACTCACCATCCTAGACTCTACTTAGAATAGATGATGAGGCATCTCTAAGAGAATAGCTGAGCCAAATTAGAGGGGAGGGAGACATAATTGTTAAAACTACTAATATTGAAGGAGGAGTTGCTTAGGAGCCTCCCATGCCATCCTTTGTTATTGTTGCTGATTATAGAGGTAGGGAGATAGATCCAATAATTGGACAAGAATCTCAAAAGTTTATTGATGATGGGAATTTTGTAAAGTCTAGGGCCTTTGCAGAATTCTTATGGAGAACAAACATTGGAAATTTTGAGGTAAAATGCAAATCAATAAATGCAAAGCGACCAAGTAAGTTGGACTTTGAGATTGAGGAGGAAATTAAGGAGAAATTTATGAAAGATTGTGCACAATTGACCCCTAAGGGGGGAAGACAATTATTGAAAGAGTCAGGTGTTTTGATATTACCTAAGTGGGACATAGATAATGCTATAATTTTTGACTCTGTTAGAAAAGAGAAGGATGTCCAATACAAAACTGAAGAAGAAATTTTGTAGGCACATAGAGGAGTGAAGTATAGCAATGACCACCAAGCATTGGTAATTTGGTCTATTAAGAAGAGAGATAAAAGTAGGATATAAGAAATTTCAAATGTTGAGCATACAATCACTCTCATAGTCTACATAGTAGATGAAATTGACAGTGAAGAGATAAGTAAAATAACTCAAGAAATGGTGAATATTAGGACCGTGGTTGCTGGGAAAGAGAAAAGTAAATTCCTAGAGCTTAATGCCAAGTTTGAAGAAATACTAAAGGCATATGAGGAAAGAGGGAAGGGGACACAACTACTAAAGAATCAAGTATTCCAAATGGATAAGTAGCTAGGAAAGAGGAAAGTGAGAGAATCTAGTAGGCCTATGATTGTCTATCCTTGCCTCCCAATTGAACCATTCAAGTCTACTCCAATTGTAGAGTTGTCTGATACTCCACAAAGGCTTGAGTTTTATACTATAGAGGAGTTTGAGGAAGAAAAGAATAAGCAATGGGAATTGTAGATTGAGCTAAATAATCAATATGAAGAAAAACTCAAAAAAAAAATCTTATACTTAGTAGATAAGATTGACTGGCTAGCATTCTATGACCAATTGGTGAGGATCCTAGATATGTGGAATGAAATAAAAAGAGATGAAGACACCTCGAAGCCCATTGTGCAAAAATTGAGTGAAAGAGATAAAGATATTACTCTTACGTGTATCTCAATCATCAATCTATCTTGTGAACAAATAGAGAAGACTTTTGATATGACCAACAATCAAACTAAATTTGATGAGAAAAGGGTTGCTATTCAAAAGAGAATAATGATTTTCCTTTCTAAATATATGGGAGATAAATTTGACCTTTTTCCTGGTGCACTCAAAAATATTGATAAAATAAAATTAAAGGAAGAATGGGGGAAAGAATTGGAAGATTTACTATGCCCCAGAATGAATGAAGTCATTAATGGAAAGGGACATGTGTTGTGGGAAATGACTAATGAAGAATTTGTCAAAGTACAACTGTTCTATAATGCCATTAGAAAAGAATTTTTTGAAATATACAAAATAGGAGGCTTTTTGATTAAAAATTAACATGAAATCTTAAATTTTGATTGGCCTAATGATATAGTTTTCAACCAATGGAGGGAAGATTTTGTGTCTTCAACATAGATGGAAATAGAAGAAGAGGTGTGGGCCAGGAAGAGAGTCACACAAATGACACCTCAATAGAAGAAGACAAATAAAAGTAACCAATTATAGTTGCTAGCACAGAAGTTTGAATTGATGATGTGACAACTAGGGACATAGATATAAATGTTGTTTTAATAGTGCATGATGATGAAAATGGAGATCCTCAAGTTGAAGTGAATTTTCATGAATCAAAGCCACACACATCATTAGCAAACTTGATGGCTACATATTTGAAGGAGTCAGAATAGTAAAAGAGCCAATCATGAAATTTGTAGCATTTGAAAGTATAATGGAAAATAGGCCCACCAAAAAGAATGTTATGATGTAAAGTTTTTCTGTTACACAAAATTTTATCTTTTATAAAAGCAAAAAATGTAAATATCTTTTGTCTAAAGGACAATTGTCAGTTCTCTATGCATGAAGCTTGTTGCATCTCACACTATATAAGTGAGATCCTAGGGCTAGACAAAGGGGTCTAAGTTATTGCATAATTTTAGTTTTTATTAAGTTTGTTTGGTCTAGTTTCTTGGTGTAAAATTTATGATGTGTTTCTCTACACATATCTGAGAGTAGATTAATCTTGCAGGATCTTGAGGTCTTATCTTGAGTTATTTTGAATTTTGTTTTAATTGTATACAATTTTCAAAGGAAATTAATACAAAGATGAACCATCCCCATATTTTTTCTTACTAAATCTTATCTCCATTTTTATTTCCTAGTCATTTTGAAGTTGTATTAGCGAAGCTTGGTCAATTGAATGCAATTAAATCAAGTTGTATGTCAATTCACTATTGCCTTTAATTCAATGAATTAAGTAAATGCTTCAGTGAAGTTGATAGGGTTTCCATGGCAATAGGAAGGATGTCTATAAAAATGTTTTTTAGTGAGAATTGCTAATAGTATTGATTGTAATGCATTCAATTAGATCTAGAAATTGAATGGACTCTGAATCCCAATGGATGAGGTATTGATCTATTGATTTAGTTTGCAGATGGAGAAGTTGTGAACAAGCATCAAGCTTAAAAATCAAAGTCAATTTTACTTCACTATTTAAAGCATATCAAAGTTGGTCAGCACTTGTTTGCATTTAACCTCTGAGTCTTAGTTAGTTGCTATTGCTAGAAGTATTATTAAATCTAAGAAGAATTGTGACCAAATCTACTTTAAGGGATGTGTATTGCCACAAAGTGTCATGGAATGAATAAAATATGTATGCAGTATCAGATTGAAAATCTTCCATCCCTCAGGCATACCCACCTTGGTTCTGCAAAGCCTAAAGAGTAGAAAATTTGTCTTGATTTTGTTGAAGATTAGGTCCAAATATGAAGCACATATAATTGTTTATGGGAAATAGCTGATCCTTAGGTTATTGTGATCCTTATTATCCTGGTATTAAGTATGTTGTTGCTTAATATTTGAAAAACACCAACAATCTCCTCCAATTGTTTTAGGAAAGAGAGTTCTTAAAATGCAACTCATGCTAAAAACTAATAAAACAAATCTAATCATATACAAAATGACTCTATAAATGGTGCTAAGTAGGTCTTCACCCTTATTTTTATCAATTAATGGGTGCATGAACCTTTACATGACTTAAAATAATAAAGGAATAAGAAGATAAGAAGAATGTAGCTGCAAGATGATTTAGGAGTCTCTAAGCTTGGCCTTCTCTAGGCATTTATGGGAATTGAACTACCATCAAAATGCATTTTTGGTGCATGGAATGCTCTAAAATAGCAACTAGTAGTTAACTGTTGGCGTAGTGCTTTTTCTTCAAAACTATTAGTGCACCTTTGAGAAAAGTGCACATGTGCACCTTCACAACTTGATGTTAGGCTCCAAAAATCTAAAATTTTCTCAAGTGTCAAAATTTCATTTCCAGCATCTAGGTTTCTTCCCCTTTAGTCCAAAATGATGTTAGGATGTTTGCTCTTGAATTTTTCTATTATCTCTGTTACTTGGGAAACGTTTTGCAAATCTAGAGCTCTATGTTTGTCTTTTACTAATTGTTGGTAGTTACTTACTTTGATCCAAGTATCTACAAAATCTTCAAGCTTTACATCTAGCTCCAACAATACCTCATCAATTTTAAATGCTTGTCTTATGTCTTCATCTAACAAAGTATTCTTGAGTGTTCCTTGGAATTGTAGGAATACTACTTGTGTCGCAATGAGTGTGGATTTGGACTCATCTTCAAATATCTCAAGGCAAGTGGCATTGTAATGGCCTTCCACTTCAAATTTTTTATCTTGAGCTTGATCTGTTATTTGTTGAATATCTACATGTAGTCATTCCATGACTTTATTGCTAGCATATATCTTTTCAATCCAATTATCAAGTTTATCAAACCCGTTAGCTATATATACTTCCATGAGAATATGATACCTTTGACCTTTTATTAATGTCAAGGCCTATAGGTCTTTTTCCTAGGTATGTACCTCATCTATTAATCCAAAATCATGGTTTACTATAGGTACTAGCTTATCCTCACTTAACTAAATATGGTGCAATAGGTTCAAATTCCCTTGTATTATTTGTACACCTTTCTCTTCAAAATTGTCACGCCATTGCTAACATACCTCCAAAAATGAGTCCAACTGTGTCACTCCTTTTCCTTTCCTCTCTAATGCCACAAAAAAACTAATATTTGGATTATCTAGGTCTATAGGGCCCATAATCTCATGTAGATAGCCTCTTAATATTCCATTTTCATTCCTAAGTGCTATTAGCTTAGACTGATCATAGTCCATATGTCTAAAAACCTCCTTTATGCCCATAGTGATCATCACTTTCATGGTGTCTATTTTGGACCTTTCCAACATGATTTCCTTAATCTAGTAATCCTTAGGAGTTATTTCCTTAGTGTTAGCATGTGAAGGAGGAATGTTTATATGTGCAAGTAAGTGCTAATCTTGGTTCTTCATTATGAAGGCTAGTGTTTGTGCATCACTTGCAGGTGGCTCAAGCTTCTTAAGTGATTTCATTAATTCTTCATCGTCTCCTTGACTATAAGGTCTAACTTCCTCTTTTGTCAAAATATGACCTCCCTCTTCATCCATGTTAGTGTAGTGCCATTGTAGACATGTACTTGACTAAAGAGGTGGTTTCCACTGTAGGCCCCTTTCCCCTATCAGTCCTCTTTGGAGCCTTTTCTCATTGAGAAAGATTAGTAGTTGGAGTCTTTATATTTTATTGGGCTAAGATCTTAACCTCCATATCATGAGTAGTTTGTTGAGGCTCATCAATTATTTTCCCATCCTTTGATACTTCATCGACATGCAATTGTTGGGGCTTAGCTTCCTTTGTCACTTGTTCTTATGTTCCTATAGCCTAAGGAAGCAGAGTCATTGAGCCTTTTTCTAGGAATGTTAAGTCCAAAGATGGTGGTGGTGGAATGGCTAGAGGTCCTTGGGGTAGAGGTGGCAATTGAATCTAGTCCTATCCTACGGATTCACTTCTAGGAGTATCTCTTATCTTCTCTCCCACCATCTTAGTACATAGTGGAATGAAATCAAAATCATAGAGGTTGAAGAAATATATTTTTTGACCCTCCATATCACCAATCGATTTTTGTTTCTCATCTTTTGATGTTGAAACCTAAATAGGTTCATTTAGAGCAGATGGAGGTGTCACTATTGAACTTCTTCTCCTTTCCTCTTCTATTTCCCTAGCTGCATGATTCCTTTGGCTCAAGGGAAAATATTAAATTTGTTCCCCTTCTTCTTCCACCTCTACTTCTAGGATTTTTATGGGCACTTGTGGGGGTGGAGTGTTCTTCTTTTTTAGTCTTCTCCTTCTTGTTTCCACCATAGTTGATTCAATCCTTTCCCTATTTGGAGCTAAAGGGAGGCTTATTCCTCTTGTGTAGGTACTGGTGGAACTCTCTATTATTCCTCCTCTTCTTAATCTACCTATTCTTCTTGTACATTCTCTTTCTATGGAGGTGATTGAGGCACTTTCTCAGTCTCTTGAGTTGGGACTTGTGCTACAAGCTCAACTTATCATTCAGCTTGTTTAGGTTGTGCCTGTTCTTGTTTTGGCTCTTGTTCTTGAGCCATCTAATTCTTTGCCTTTACAAGTGCTCTTTTCCTCTTATTTGTGCCCTTATCCATCCTAAAGTACTCAACCTCCCTCTCATGTTGATGTACCATTTCTAGCCTCACTCATAATTGAGAAGGGAAGGTTGGCACTATAACTAAGGCACCTTTTCCTTTGATTGGTTGCAAAGTGGATTTTAGGGGGATAGCCTAAGGAACTAGACAAATTCTAAATGGATTTTTTATCCATTCCTTTGTCAACTAGACTATATATCTAGCCCTATGACTAGTGTCAACTTTTTCATCTCTTTCAATATCTACATTCATTATCAACCAATCATAGATCTTGTCCCTATTATAAAAAGGATCCAATAACTCTTCTGTATCCTTCTCTAGAACTTTTAGTAGGATATTTATTTTGAGCACCTTCTCTAATAGATATAGAGTCATCCTACAATAATCCCTTATCTAGATATCATAGTTGTCTACTATATTCATCCAATGCTCCTCTTATGCATCCCCATGCATGAATTGCTTCTCTGCCAGATGTTGTACCATTTTGATGTTGTCAAAATACAGGCAAGGGGATTGGTACTCTTTAAGTGGATATTGGTCCCATTCACAACCAAAAGTGACAATATCTTTCTTTTTCTTAAGTTCAAAAGAACCAATTGTGATGGGCCAGACTCATGTCTTCTTGTGCTATCTTCTCACTCTTTTGTATGTAGACATGAGTTGGTGTACAATCTCTAGTAAGATTAGCCTATCTAATGGATATCTCAGAAGCTTCTTTGGGTTTTCCAATGTATTGCCTACCCTTAGGTAGGTGAAGTTTTGAACTAGATGTAGTATGCACTGACCTCTTTCATCTTGGCCATTGCTTCTCCTAAAATCATTTTTCCATAATCACCTTCAATGAATCTAATGGTTTCAAATATGAAGTTGTCATTCACCACCCTATATTCCACACTCTATAATGAGAGTTTCTTCTTCACTAGTTGTGGATATACCACATAGGGCTAAGCATTAGCATCTTGCATGCTCCCCTTTCTATAGATTCCTCGGTAGTCTATGGTCCTTGTTGCTAGTAAGTACACCATGTCATTAGAAACAATAGTCCACCCAGATAACTAAGGTGGGGGGATGAATTAGTTATCAAACAATTAAAACATTTATCAACCTTAAATAATCTTATCCATTCAACTAAAGTAAATAGAAACCATAGCAAGATGCACATATACAATTACACCAAATATTTTAACTAGGGAAACCCTTGATCAAAGGGAAAACCCTAGTGGGAATGATGCCCATAAGATAATGTACTAATATAAATATTCCTTGTTAAAGGATGGACCCTGTTAGGAGTCTATTACAACATTTAGTACATATGAGTCCTTGTTAGGAGACTTTGAATCCCTATTAGGAGATTCCAACCCTGTTAAGAGTTGTACTACAATGTATGCAAGAAGAGCCCACTACACAAACATGCAATTTAAATTACAAGAAGAGCTCACTTCCCAAACAAGTAATTTACTATTAAGTTCATCTTCCCTCTATTCTGTCAATCGAACCACTCACTGTCAAACTTTGTAGACCAAGTCAGAAATCTTAGATCTAAGAATCCAACTTTGGATCACTCAATAAAAAATTGACAATGAAGTTTTTTGCTCTATTATTCTCAACTTTGCATCCCACTCTCTCTGTTGCTTAAAATCACTTCTCTTAGATACTATTCCATATACCATGATAAAGGAAAATGTAATTCCTTTATATAGAATCCATAAAATAAGGCCTTGAGTTTGCTGTTAGACCTTCTTAATTAATTATTATAGGACCACATTAAGAACATTTTACACTTAGTGATAACATTAATCTTCCACCTAGAAACTTGAATATATTTCTGTGCACGTAACATTATGATGAGTGAACTTAGCCACATCATCACCAACATGTCTTCTTCACATCTTTAACTTTGGCTTCTTATAATAATAAATCTACTAATAGATGTAAAACTTTTACCAGAACATGCCTTAGTAAACTCTATCTGACAATATTCTTTACCAAAACTTGCATAAGTTCCTCTAGACTTAATATCTTGTGATTATGAGGTTAGCTACATATACTAGACACTTATTAGTATCTCCCTTTAATCTTTCTATTCAATGTACTCCATGATCTATCCATACAAACTTGATCTTTCCACTATTCTTTTGTTAGATACCACAGAAAACTACTATGTTGACATCAATGAAAAACATATTCATGAATGTAACATATCATAATAATAATATATCTACAATACTCCACCATAGGAATATCATTAGAATTCATGCTTTCAACAATATCCCCCATTGGCATTTATGGCAACATAGATGAAAACGATATAGTTCCAAGAATACCAATTGCAAAAGACTGTTAATCTTTCTTTTCAAAGCCTCTTCATCAATCATTCACTCTCATTGATATACCTCAATGTGCTTTCTATTTTTTGATGTTGTGCTTGCTCTTGCTTGTTTTTTATTCTCCCCCATTGACATTAATGTCAAAGGTTTTAGCAACCAACAACTCTACAACAACTGATTCTTACTAGCTCAAGTGTCCAAAGACACTATTCAAAATAACATCCAACAAGAGTTCTAGATAACTCTATCCATCAAAAATACTCCCCCATATAGGAAGCATCAACATTCAGTCCAAACAAACAATGGTGCTCTATTACACTAGACTGATGCACTCTTGCATCTTCTACTATGATCTAGTGAGGGGTATAACCCCTAGTATACCTTGCAAATACTCAAAAGTCTCTTTGGGAAGAGGCTTAGTGAAAATATCTACAATCTACTCTTTAGTGCTCACATACTCCAATCTAATTTCCTTTTCTAGAACTTTCTCTCTCAACATGTGATACTTAATAGAAATATGCTTGGTCTTAGAATGCAACACTGGATTCTTAGACATATTTACTATGCTTGTGTTGACACAATGTATGACAATAGGTTCACTAATTTCTATCCTTATATCCTTCAGCATCTACTTAATCCAAACAACTTGATTGCAATTGTTTGCTGCTACAACATATTCTTCTTTTGTTGTACTTTGTGAGGTACAATTCTACTTCTTACTTAGCCAAGAAACCAATCTACCTCCAAGATTCTATCATCCATGCTACATGTCCAATCAATGGAGTGAAATCATTAGATCTATCATACCACAATATGAACTTTAGCATTCCTTTTAGGTATCTAAATTTCCTTTTGACTATTGCATAACATGCTTCTCTAGGATCAACTTGGAATCTTGCAACAATTCCATTTGAATTTTCTATATCTAGCCTTGTGAGAGTCAAATATTGCAACTCTCTAGTCATAGATCTATACTTCTTCTGCTCAACAGTAGGTGTCTCATCCTTTGTAGATAACTTGTGTCCAGTTACCATAGGTGTTCCAATAGGTTTACATGTTTCTAAACTAAATTTTTTTAGTAAATCCTTCAAATACTTAGTTTGAGAAATAAAGATTCCTTCTTTATCTTGTACAATCTATAATCCTAGAAAATATTTCATTTCTCCTATCATAATAATTTCAAATTTCTTCTTCATTTCTTCTACAAACTTGTCAATTTCATCATCATTTCCTCTAAATATGATATCATCAACAAATATTACCAAAATCATTAATCCATTATCAATTTCTTTCCACTATAGATTACTATCTACCATACCTTTTTTATATCCAAGCTTTGTCAAATTCCCGTCCAACCTTGCATACCAGGTTCTGGGTGCTTGTTTCAAGCTATACAATGCTTTCTTCAATCTTCATACCATGTCCTTATCATCTATCAGAGGAAAACCTTTAGGCTGCTCTATGTACACCTCTTCTTCAAGTTCTCCATTCAAAAATGTTGACTTGACATCCATTCGATATACTTTGAATTTCTTACATGTTGCATATGATACGAATAACCTTACTGCTTCTATTCTTGCCACAGGAGCATAGGTCTCATCATAATATATTCCTTCTTGTTGTGAGTAACCTTTACACACCAATCTTGCCTTGTTCCTCAAACACTGGTTGTAGTGGCATAGCTGGACGTCTCTCTCTAGTAGTGCTTGTCTGATCAATTTGGCAAGAATGTACATGTTCAAACATATCCTTGAGATAGTTGGCCAATAGTATCCTAATCTCAAAATCATGTAAATTGTAGAGTCCACCAAACCATGCCTCATTCCATACCTATCATGAAACTATTCCAAAACCTGTTTTGCTTCTTTTTGTCCCAAAAACTTAAAATAAGTTACCTTGTATTTTCTTTTATAAAGTTTTCTATCTTGAAGCATAAATGATTCACATTTCATCTTGAGTCCTCTACATTAGGAACTATTCATCCAATTAGGGTATTTATTCAACAAAATATAATAGATGATATCTTGATACCACACATCTATAATTATTCCTTGATCAATATGCACTTGAGATTCTATGATCTTTTGTTGATTCTTGGTATTGATTTCATCATCAAATCTGATATCATTGTTAGCACTGATCTCATTATCACTGATCATCTTCATTATTCCTTTTCCTCTCATCTACTTCAATGGTTGAATCTCTAGATCAAATTATTTTAATATATCCATCCATTTTCCTAGTCTTTTTCCTAATTCATTCTACATTAGTAATTTTTTGACTATAGGGTCAGGAGCAATAGCATATACCTTACTCTTGAGTATGTAATGGTGAAATTTCTTGATTGCCTTTATCAAGGTAAAAGTTTTTTTGTCAATATTGGATTAATTCAATTCAACATTCTTCAATGGACAACTCATGAATGTGATAGGTCTCTCATCCTCTTTGTCTTTCTTTTGAGTGAGAATCCTGATGCATGAATGTTTTAATGCAAATGAATAGATTTTGAATGGTAAATCATAATATGGATTTACAAGATCTTGAGCCATAGAGATGGTCACTTTGATGTCTTCAAAAGATTTGTTTATTTTAGGAACCCATTTAGTATTTTCTCATTTCTTGAGTGAGTCATTAAGAGGATGTACCATCTCAAAAAATTGACTAATGAACTTCTATACAAAATTGATTTTTCTAAAGAAAGATTTCAGCTCTTTACGATTATGATGAGGTGACAAATTAAGAATCACCTTTATACTTTTAGGATAAATGGATATCCCAACTTCAAAGATAAGATGATCAAGAAGATTTCCTTTTGCGATCTCGAATGAACACTTTTTGGATTCAATGATATGTCATACCTTCAACATTGGTTGAATACTTGTTTCAAGTCTACAATATGAGTACTCTGATCTTTCAAAAAGATGGTTAAGTAATACATTTAGATAAATATACATTTTTTTATCAGCCCTTTGAATGCTTCATCCATCGCTCTTTAGAATGTGGCTCCTGCATTGATCAATCCAAACAACATCCTTTGGTATGCAAAGTTTCCCCATTTTTTTGTAAATGAAGTATTCAATCTATCTTCTTCATCTACCATTACTTGCTTGTATCCAGAATATCCATCTAGAAAAGACATCATTTTAGACCCATTCACATTTGCAATACTTCACCAAGTGAGGGAAAAGGGTAGTTATCCTTCTAGGAAGCTAGGTTCAAATTGCAAAAATCCACACAAAGGTGATTTCTCCTATCTCTTTCCTTACTAGAACCAAGTTATTAAACCATGTAAAATGTTGAATTGCAAAGATAATTTTTGCATCAATTAAATTTAGACTTCATTCATTATCAAAGGCTCAATTATGGGATTCACTGGTCTCTATCTTTCACAAAAGGGTTTGGCATCAGGCTTCAATGAAATGTCATGAGTTGTGATTTTAGGATCATACATCTTGAGTTCTTCATAACTCAAAGCTATGACATCTTTGTATTCTGTAAGCAATTGAAGCATACTTTCTCATTCATGAGGGTTACATGCCTTTACGCTTCTTACTAACTTAGGATCTTCATCTGTGCCCAAATTATATGAATCACATTCTTCAATCCCCTCTTCTTTGACATTTCTTTTACTATGTGCTAATTCATCTCGATTGACGATATGTTCCAATGCTACCATCCCATTAGGAATCGTATTGGTCTTCAAATTTATAATCCCATCTTTATCCTGTAGCTCATCATCTTTGGGTTTGTCATCAGGAGTATCATCAATCTCTTGTCCTTTAAAAATACCATTACACATAATGAACTCAAGAATATGTTGGTCATCTTGGAGGAATTGGAAGTTTGTAATGTTGTCTAGAATAGACAGGGCAAAAACTAAATCAACTAAAAACCTCTTTAGTTTTGTTCTTCTAATGGGTTGCAATGCACTTGCTGAAATGGAAAGGGCATTGAATACCATGTTCTTCTTCCTTGGAATGGACCTTATGTGCAAGGCCTCAAGATATTCAGATAAGTCCCAAACTCTTTTTTTGTATGCAAGTAGCCTTCTATCATTGCAAGAGTAGATTGATTTCACCTATCTAGTGACCAACTGAGAGTCTCCTTCAATTATGAGAATATTTACATCTATCTCAAATGTGAAGAGAAGTCCAAAAATCAAGGCTTCATACTCTACAACATTTTTAGTACATCTAAATTGTAAGAAATATGTTGCATAAAAAGACATACCTTTGGGATTGTTTAATTCAATACCTACACCAACTCCTAGTTTGCATTTAGAGATGTCAAACCTAAGTGTCCAAATTGGTTGTTCTTTGAGATTTCTGGACTTGTGTTTATTCATGCATAGCTTTTCCTTCACTTTGGTTTTAAAAGATTGTTTCTTTGGGATCCATTGTAATCTTTCATGTAGTGGACTTGGTGAGTTGCCACAATTTATCTTTGAAATAGGGGTCATTTTCTTCTCTTGTTGACTTTGAATATCCCCAATTAATTCAGTGATTTTATCAATTTGGGGTTTTAGATGAATAACCACTAAGGTCCTTAGGACTTTTATCATCCTTGGTGGAGGGTTAGATAAACCCCAACCATCTAAAGAAGTGTCACTATATGATGCATTAGAACCTTCATTTTCTTCTTCACAATCCCCACAAATTCAGATATGCACGTGGAACTTGAACTTTTCTTTTGTACCTCATTTGGAGTTTGACCATTTTTTAATTGCATTATCTGAGTGAGTACCCTAGCAACTACTTCTTGACAATGTGAGCATTCAAATTTTTCTCTCATTTATATTGATTTCCTACCTGATGTTTTTGACAATTTAACTCATAGACGTGTTATTATCATGGTTTATGTCTATTAGGAATTTCCCTTTAAAGTTGTTTTCTTTAATCTCTCATTACCTTATATTTTTATTGTCTTTTCTAACAATTGGTTAAAATAGAAATTCATATAATTGCATCTATAAATTGCATTCATCATAAAATATAAAATACCAAAAATATATCTCTTTTGTGGTTACTTTTGAAAAATTAGATAAAAAATATTATTTGAAATTGTTCAAACCAAAAATGGCCTCCTCATGAACATACACATTTATCTTCAATTGAGCAGATTCCAGTAGGTTGCAAGATTTCTTGGAACCTTGGAGTTAATCCTATATTAGCTTTTCAAGAGCGGAGTTCAATAGGATTCCTCATTAAGAATCATGAAAAATGAAAGCTTAACAATAAGTAATAAATCCAAAGATTATTCTCTTCTTCTTTCTTCAGAAAGTGTTGATGATTCATGAGTTCTATATTTAGGGGCTTCATTTTACTCTACTCCCCATAGAGGTTATTTCCTAGATTATGTTCAAGGGGATTTCAGGCTAATATATTTGGGGGATAATGAACCTTTTTAGATTCTTAGAAAGGGAAAAAATTAAGATTAAGTTGCAGAATGGGAATCATTGGCTACTATAAGAGGTAAGACATGTTCCAAGACTAAGTAAGAATTTAATTTTAGCAGCATAATAGGGTGATTAGGGTTGCATAGTTACTTTCAATGACAAAAAATGGAAGGTTTGAAAAGGTTCCCTTGTAGTAGAAAAAAGTGTGAAAGTAGGCACCTTATATCTTTGTACAGGTCATACTATTCCTTCTACTTAAATTTTTTTAGAGAAAAATGAATATTCAGGAACAAGAGTTGCAATTGAACAAGAAGAACAAATAGTTGTTGTAGATTCTGATACAATGCTATGGCACAACAAACTTGGGAACATGAGGAAGAAAGTTATGAAATTACTTCACTCAAAAGAAGTTTTACAAGGTCTAAAATGTGTCAATATGGATTTCTATGAAAGTTGTGTATGAAAAACAAAAGAGAGTAAGTTTTGTGAAGCATGGGAAGGAAAAGAAAAATGAGAATTCAGAGCTTGTGTATATAAATGTATGCAGACTAGCTTAGGTTCCTTCCCTTGTGATGTAGGAGGACCCTCATCAAATGAAGTGTCTTGATACACTTCAAGGACTTGTTCAAGGTCCTAGTAACTATTAGGATAGCTTAGGAATGAAGGTTATTCATTTTGACCCAATTGTAAGACCTAGTTCCAAGACTGGCGCATTATAAGCCCTTGGTCAACTAATTGTCAAAGGATTCAAATAACCTTAGTTTTTAGCACATTTCATGTTTTAAATTGTTTTAGATCCATGTGTAATAATTTAGGTAAGCTTTGATCAAGATTTAATAAAATATTGCAAAACTTGCACAATTCTTGCAAAGTTGCTAAAAAGTTAAGCAACTTTTAGCAAAAAGTTGCATAATTTGTACTTTCACTCCCCAATAGCCAAATTTGGTTTGAAAGATTTTTATGAATATTTGGGATTCCTATATAAGCCCTTTTAGGTAGGTGATAGGACACAATGTGTACTTTTTATCTTGAATCAATAAAAATCACACTATTTTCCTACAAAATCAATGTTGTAATAGATTTTAGGAACATGTACAGATAGACCAAAGGAATTGAGTCAAATTTTTGGATTCTTGGATGATTCACCTTTCAAAAACATTTGGTTTGAATCCTTGAATAATTTCCTAACTCTAGATATCTGCGTTTTTGCAAATATTTTCACAGTTTGTTGCTAGACCTAGGGTTTGAAGTAAAATTAGCCATATCTTGGGATTTCACAATGGGAATCTAATGACCTTTAGTGAAATCCAAGTACTAAACTTTTAATTTAAGATAATTTTGGTTTTAGAAAATAATATGTAGGAGGTAAGACGAAATTTGATGCCCTAGGCATGCAAGTCCCGTGTGGATGCCCTCAACGTTAAACAACATCTCTAATAACTCACTTTAGAGGAGTCATTAGTTCTAGGGATTAGGTTTATGAATTTAATTTTTCTTCCCCCTCATGTTGCAATTGTTAGATTTGGGTTTTGGAAAAGAATAAGTGTACTTCCTTTGTTATTGGAGGCTTAACAAGATTAATTGCCTAGGAGAAAAGGTGAGCAAAAACTTATTTTTTTATGTCATCAATTCCTAGTGCTTTAGCATGTTTTGTAAGCCCCAAAATGGTATCTAAATTTTTGATTAGATTTTAGGGTTATATGGAGTTTTCCAAAGATATGTCAATTTTTCATAATCAAGGGCTACAAGCCCAAAAGTGTGAAGTTGTGAAGCAACTATTAGTTAAATGTTGCATAGTATGCCTTTAAACTTAAATCAACTTTGTAATGGACTTAAATTGATCAGAATCTCATCCTTGAGTAATCCCTAGTCATGTTGAGTGTTTTTGGGGAGTTGTTGTCAAAAGTTATCTTTGTGCTTGTAAGACAATTGATGATTAGTTTTCTTGTAGGGAGGGGTTTTCCTTGTGATTGGGGTTTCCTTATTTGTGTTAGGTTGTGATAACTTTAACCTTCTATTTTGAATAGTTGTGATTAGTGTTTGAGCACACTGTCAAGAGTGATGAAACTTTTGTTTGTCATTCCTTCAGTGAAGAGAATCTTGAGGGCTAGTTTGTCACTTAGGACTTTTATGGTTGACTCCATTGGATCATGTGGTATTAGAGCTATGTATCTTACTAAAGATGAAGAAATACCTACAAGGGAAAAAAATGCTAAACTTTGCAAAGATCATGAGAGAATAGAGAGCAACAAATGTTACCCTAGAAAAAAGGCTAAAAGAACTTGAAAGCAAGTAGGACAAAAATAAAGAGGCACATTTTGAAGATGAAAAGAATGAAGAGGTAGAAGACCTTGATTAGGATGATGAAGTGCCTATAGAACAAATACCTCTCTTGAATGCTCTTAAATCTATGGAAGGGAAGATGGAACTACCAACTTTTAATGGCAAAATGAATGCAGATGTGAACTTAGATTGGATTGAGGCCTTGACAAGTTTCTCTAAATGTGAAGACATTCCAGAGAAGCAAAGAGTAAAAATGACAAAGTCCAAGTTAAAGGGAGAAGCCTTAACTTGGTGGAACTTCATCCAAACTAAAAGGGTGAAGAAAGGAAGAAGTATGATCTCATCTTGGGATAGAATGGTGTTACTAGTTAGAGAAATCTATGTTCTTGAAGACTATGGGGTACAAATCCATAGAAGGAAGAAAAGCCTTAAACAAAAGGACTTAGATGTAACCTCCTATATAGAAGAGTTCCTAAAATTATGCATGAAAACAAATATAGTTGAGGATGAGGAAGAAAAACTTGCTAGATACATGAATGGTCTTAAGGTACGCATCCATGAGGAACTGAACCTAAACACCCCTACTTTTGTGAAAAAATGCTACCAATTAGAAACAAAATTAGAGGAGAAATGGAAGAGAAAAAAAGAGAAAGGAAAAGGTGCAGGAAATGACAACAAAAAGAACTTCAAGGGAAAGAATAACTCTTAAGGTAAGGGAAAGAACAATGACAACAAAACTACTGATCAAAATGAAAGAGATAAGGATCAAGGAGAGTAAAGTTTAAAAGAGAACTATATAGGATGAAAATCCTTCAATAGAGGTAGAGGAAGAGGCAATGGCCCCATCAAATGCTACAACTATAACCAATTAGGTCACCATGCATGTACGTGTCCTGAAAAGAGGAACAATAATCAATGGGAGAGGAGAGAAAAACTCATTGAAGAAGATAAACATGATGATAATAGGGATCTAAAACCTAAATAAGGAACATGCTTGATGATGAAGTAGGCTTTCTTGAAAATCCTTCAGACCCAAGAACCACCCCAAAGAAAGAATCTATTCAAAGAAAAGGTCAAATGCCAAGGCAAGGTATGTAATCTTCTAATTGATTCTGGTTCAACTAAAAATTTGGTATCTTTTGAAATGGTTGAGAAACTAAAGTTACCTAAGAAGCCCCACCCCTTTCCTAATCATGTTTCTTAGCTCACAAAAGGTCAACAAACCTTGGTAACTAAACAAGCTTGGGTAGAGTTTTCTATAGTAGATTTTAAGAACAAGCTTCTTTGTGATGTGGTTGAGATGGATGCCTCCCACATTCTCCTTGGTAGACCCAAGAAATTTTATGTGGATGCTACACATCATTGTAGGAAGAACACCTATTCTATAACAAAAAATGGGGTAACTTTCACAATGCAGCCATTGTCTAATCCTAAGGCAGAATCTACTATGGTCACCATATGAGAGAAATAAATGTTGAAGGCTTTGAAGGAACGTGACTCCCAAGGGTTTGTACTTGTTTCTAAACCAAATGATAATATTATTTCTAATGATAAAGAACCAATACCTACTAAAATCAAGGACATGCTGAAAAAATATAGTGATGTAACTGTCAATGATTTACCCACAAACCTTCTCTCTTAAGAGACATTAGTCATTAAATTGACTTGATCCCTAGCTCTTCCTTGCCCAATAAAGCACCATATAAAATGACTCATGCCTAGCATGTAGAGATTGAAAAACAAGTGAATGACTCACTTGAGAAAGGTTTGATACAAAGGAGTCTTAGTCTATGTGCAGTGCCATAGCCCTTGTCCCTAAAAATGATGGAAAATGGAGGCTATGTATAGATAGAAGAGCCATAAACATGATCATCATAAGGTACATGTTCTCTATGCCAAGGATAAAATACTTTCTTTATCAATTAGGAGGTGCTTGATACTTCACAAAAATTGATTTGAAATCAGGTTATCACCAAATTAGGATAAAGCCAAGAGATGAGTGGAAAAAAAAAATTCAAAACAACTGAAGGCCTTTTTGAATGGTTGATCATGCCATTTGCGTTAAGTAATGCACCCAGTACATTCATGAGACTAATGAATGAAATATTTATTGATTTCATTGGAATTTTTTTTGTTGTATACCTTGATGATATACTAATCTTTAGTCATAGTAGGGAATAACACCTTGATCACATGGAACAAGTTTTGAGGAGACTTCATCATGACAAATTGGTGACCAACTTGGAAAGGTGCATACTTATGAAGAAGGAACTTGTGTTCCTAGGGTTATTCATCTCACAAGGCACCCTTAAAATGGACCCTGAGAAGGTTGAAGCAATTGTCAATTGGCCTCCACCAAAGAACCAATGTGATGTGAGGATTTTTCATGGTCTTGCCACTTTTCATTGAGTATTCATAAAGAATTTTAGTCATGTATGTGCTCCTATTCTTGACACCATCAATGGAGGAAGGACGAAAAAAATTGCTTAGACCAAAGAAGATAATGATGTTTTCTAATACTTGAGGAACAGGGTATCCCAATACCCAATCCTCGTACTCCCTGCATTTAACAAGGAGTTTAGTGTTAAAACATATGCAAGAAAATTGGAATAGGAGCTGTTATTAGCCAATAAGGTAAAGTTGTGGCATTTTTCTCAGAGAAACTCAATGAGGCAAAGAAAAAATAAATATATGATTTATAATTGTATGCCATGGTGTAGGCTCTAAAGAAATGGAGACATTACCTAATCCCTAAAGAATTTGTGGTCTATACTAACAACCAGGCTTCAAGTTTTCTTAATTCTTAGGAAAAGCTACTAGTTAAGCACCTTAAATGGATGGAAGAACTTTAGGCTTATACATTCAATATTAAGCACAAAAAGGGAGTGACAAATAAGGTGGTTGATACCCTTAGCAAAATAATTAGATTGGTAGAAGAAGTTCAACTCCAGAGTGTGGGAATACACTCACTAAAACACTTGCATGCAAGTGATTCAGACTTTGAAGAGGCTTTTTAGCTATGCACCCAAATGGTAGGCAATTACCATACTAATTTTTCTGATTACTTAATCTATAATAGACTCCTATTCAAGGGGGCACAATTATGCATACCTAAATATTCCATGAGGAAAAACATCATTTGGGAAAATAATTTTGTTGGCTTAGGTGCTCACTTTGGAATAGATAAGATAACATATATGGTGAAGAGAAACTACTTTTGGCCAAAGTTGGGTAATGATGTCACAATATTCATTGAAACTTGCACAATCTACCAACAAGCCAAAGGTATATCCACAAAACAAGGATTATACCAACCTTTACTAATTCCCACAAGGCCTTGGGGATCAATATAAATGGACTTTGTGATGGGTTTTCCTAGAACAAAACATGGAATTGACAATGTATTTTTCACAGTGGATAGGTTCAGTAAGATGGCCCACTTTGTACCCTACAAAAGTACAAATGATGCATCACACATAATACACCTCTTTTTCAAAGAAGTGGTCAAAATTCATGGCCTTCCTCAAACCATATTTTTAGATAGGGATGCCAAATTTCAAGGGCATTTTTGGAGGACTCTTTTCAAGAAACTTGGAACAAAGTTGACCTATATTTTTACCTATAATCCACAAACTAATGGGTAGACTAAAGTTGTAAATGGTCACTAGGAAACCTCCTAAGATGCCTTACTAAACAAAATTCACAAAGTTGGGATATGATTTTTCCTCAAGGTGAATTTTCTTTTAATGATTCTATGAATAGATCAACTGGAAAAACACTTTTTAAAACTATCTATGGCCTTTGCCCTAAAGGCCCCTTAAATTTGGTAGAATTACCATCAAATTTTAGAGTTAGTGCACAAGGAGAGGAAGTAGTAGAGCTAATCACCAAAATGAAAAATGAAATGAAGGAATCCTTACAAAAATCCACCATGAGTATAAAGAATATGCAAATAAGAGAAGAAGAGAAGTTCATTTAAAGATTGGAGACAAGGTATGGCCATTCACAAGGAAAGAGAGACTACATAAGGGTAGGTATACAAAAATACATATGAAGAAGGTTGGGCCATGCACCATCCTCGAAAAAATGGGTGAGAATGCCTATGAAATATCTCTTCCCCCTACCTTGCTGATTTATCCAATATTCAATGTTGCAGATCTCACCTCCTACAAAGGTATGACAAGATCAACAAGTGAACATGGTCTGCATGATCAAGTGGGTGAAGATATGTTACCAACCTCACTCAAAGAAAACAAATTGAGTTGCAGGAAATAATTGAAACCAAGTTTCTGAAACAAACAAGATACCACA
The DNA here is from genome assembly GCA_028749045.1 of Cupressus sempervirens. Taxonomy (NCBI): domain Eukaryota; kingdom Viridiplantae; phylum Streptophyta; class Pinopsida; order Cupressales; family Cupressaceae; genus Cupressus; species Cupressus sempervirens. Next base: position 277,400,137 of record CM053784.1, on the reverse strand, counting down.
AATATATAAAAAATTTAGTGAAATGGAAAGGCTCCCCAAAATTGATGCACCATGGATGATAGAGGATCACGCAAAGCAACATGGCACCTCTATTGATCAGTTAACCTCAAGTGGGAACATGAGTTAAAAAATTCAAGGGGAGTATGGTGTAGGACCACCCTAACTAAATGAAGTGTCTTGATACACTTCAAGGAATTCTTCAAGGTCATATGAACTATTAGGATAGATTAGAAATGAAGGTTATTCATTTTGACCTAATTTTAAGACCTAGTTCCAAGATTGGCACATTATAAGCCCTTGGTCAACTATTTGTCAAAAAAGTAAAATAACCTTAGTTTTTAACATATTTCCTTATTTTCATGTTTTTAATATGTATATATCCATGTTAGATCATTTAGGTAAGATTTGATCATCATTTGATCAAATATTGCAAACGTTGCACAATTCTTGCAAAGTTGCTAACAAATTGTTGAGCAACTTTTAGCAAGTTGTATAATTTGTGTTTTCACTCCCCAAAGGCCAAACCTGGTTTGAAAGGTTGTTATGACTATTTGAGATGCCTACATAATCCCTTTTAGGTGGGTGGTAGGACACAATGTGTACTTTTCTCTTGAATAAATAAAAATATCAATACTTTCCTACAAAATCAATGTTGTAGAAGATTGCAAAAACACACATGGATAGACTAGAGAGATTGAGTCAAATTTTTTGGATTCTTGGATGATTCAAATTTCAAATGTATTTGGTTTGAATCCTTTAATCATTTCCTAACTCTAGACATCTATGTTTTTGCAAATATTGTCTAGTCTGTTGCTAGACCTAGGGTTTCAAGAAAAATGAGCCATATCTTGGGATTTCACCATGGGAATCTAATGGCCTCTAGTGAAATCCAAGAACTTAAATTTTACTTTAATATGGTTTGTGTTTCAAAAAAATAGTAAGCAGGAGACAAGAAGGAAATTGAGGCCCTAGGCATGTAAGTCCCATGTGCATGCCCTCAATATTGAACAACTCCTATAAGTCACTTCAGATGAGTCATCAAGACTTGGGTTTAGGTTGATAAATTTAATTTGTGTTCTCCCTCATGTTCCAATTTTTATATTTGGGTTTTGGAAAAGAAGAAGTGTACTTCCTTTGTTATTGCAGGCCTAATAGGGCTAATTGCCGAGGAGAAAAGGTGGATGAAACCTAATTTGTTTATGTCATCAAGTCCTAGTGCTTTGTCATGTTTTGTAAGCTCCAAAAGGGTATCTAAATATGTGATTAGATTTTAGGGTTATGTGGATTTTTCCAAATATATATTTGTTTTTTAGAATTAAGGGCTACAAGCCCAAAAGTGTGGAGTTGTGAAGAAACTATTGGTTAAATGTTACATAGTATGCCTTTAGCAATCAATCTACTTTGTAATGGACCTGAATTTCCTAGAAGCTCATCCTTGAGTCACCCCTAGTCTTGCTAAGTGTTTTGGGGATTTGGTGTCAAAAGTTGTCTTTGTGTATGTAAGGCAATTAGTGATTAGTTGTCTTGTATAGGGGGGTTTTCCTTGTGATTAGGATTTCCTTATTTGGGTTAGGTTGTGATAAATTTAACCTCTATTTTGAATAGTTGTGATTAGTGTTTAAGGACATTGGAAAGAGTGAAGACACTTTTGTTAGTCATTCCTTCAGTGAAGAGGATCTTGAGGGCTAGTTTTTCACTTAAGACTTCTATGGTTGGCTCCACTGCATCACCTTGGTGGCTCTCATTATTATGTTAAATTCATTGATGATGTAACTAGAAAAGTATGGGTTTATTTCCTTAGACATAAATATGATGTATTTATAACTTTTAATAAATGAAAATGATTGGTTGAAAATGAGATTGGTAAAAGATTAAAATGTGTTAGATCTGATAATGGTGGTGAGTATTGTAGTTATAAATTTGAAGATTATTGCTCCACTAATGGTAATCACAGATAAAAAATTGTTCCAAGGACTCCACAAGAAAATGGAGTGGTTGAGCATATGACCATGACAATGGTGGAGCATGCAAGGAGCATGAGGTTGCATGGTGGGCTACCCTTAAATATGTGGGAGGATGTTGTCAATAGTGTTGCATATTTGATCAATAGAGGTCCCTCTACTCCTTTGGGCTATGGTATTCTAGAGGAAGCATTGGCTAGTAAGAAGGTAAGTTACTTTTTTCTCAAAACCTTTTGTTGTGAAGCTTTTGCACATATAGATTTTGAAAATATAACCAAGCTGGAAGCTAAATCAAAGAAATGTGTATCTTTTAGATATGAATTGATGAATTTGGTTATAGGCTTTGAGATTTTGAAAATTGGAAAATTGTAAGAAGTAGGGATGCCATAGTCAATGAGAAAGTGTTGTACAAAGATTAGTTGCAGCAACATGAGAAGAAAGAAAATAATTTTGTAATGTTGGATGATACTTCAGAAGATGGCATTCCAATAGTTCCTCATGATCTACAACAACCATGACAACAAATACCACACACCTCAATAAATGATAGACATTCAAAAAGGCTAAGTAGACCTCTATAAAGATTTTCTCCCTCTTTGTGTTCTATTTTATTAACAAATACTAGTGAACCTAAATGTTATGATGAAGTTGTGCAGGTGGATATAATGATTCAATGAGAGTCTACAATGAAAGAAGAAATGGACTCCTTGATAAAAAATTAGACATGAGATTTATGAAAGTTTCCTATAGGTAAAAGGGCTTTATAGAATAAATGGGTTTATAGGTTGAAAGAAGATGATGGAGGTAAGAAAAGATTTAAAGCCAGGTTAGTTGTAAAATGATTTGCACATGAAGAGGGCATAGATCTTGATGGAATATTTTCTTCTGTTGTTAAAATGACTTTTATTTGTACAATTTTATGTATTATGGCTACAAAAAAATTGCATTTGGAGTAGCTTGATGTTAAAACAATCTTTTTTCATGGTGATCTAGATGAAGAGATATATATGGTACAACCACAAGTATTTGAGGTTAAAGGTAAGGAAAAATTAGTGTGCAGATTGAAGAAAATTTTATATGGCTTGAAGCAAGGACCTCGACAATGGTATCTTAAATTTGAAAATTTTATAATGAGCATGGTTATAATAGTGTCATTTTAACCATTGTGTATATTTTAAGAGGTTAGATGATGAAAACTACATTATTTTATGTTTATATGTTGACGATATACTTGTAGCTAGGTCTAACATAGATCACATTAAGGGGTTAAAAGAATAGTTGGAACATTCATTTTCTATGAAAGATTTGGGGGCAAAAAAACAATTCCTTGGTATAAAAATTTGTAGAGATAAGGAAGCACAAAAAATTGACATTGTCTCTAGTTGATTATATTAAGGTGGTGTTGCAACATTTCTCTATAGAGAATGCTAAAGATGTCAACACACATTTACCTAGCCATTTATATTAGCAGGAATGCTGATGCTATCACTATGGGAGCATTAAATTTTTTTTATATGATGTATTCATGACTATGTTTGTCATTGATGAGAACATAGTATTAATTTTGTGAAGACTAATAGAGCAAGAAAATGTGATCTTTGTATTAAGAACAATACATTACTCATCTATTGATATGCAGTTTTCAAAGTACACTACAGTATGTGTTTGTTACAAGGGTAAGTGCGCAAAACTTGAATTGGCAATATATAGAAGATATTATTGATCTATAGAGAATCGTATGGAAACAGAGTATTAGGAAAGCAGTTTATATTCTATGATTGCTACAGTCCATAAAAAATGGATAGTATACTAGTTGATGATGATGTCAAAGAATGCACATGTATGGAAGTCACACGAGTAAAAGTCTACTTATGATTGTGAGCCAACAACATTAATTAAATGTGTATTCATTTAATTGACATTTTATAATTAAGTGGGAAGATGACTCAAGGATTTATTATTGGACATGGTATAAAGGAAAGATGTTTTTCCATGTTTAAGACATAGAGAATATATGAGACTTGTGAACTATTGACTAAGAGAGCACTAAAGAAGTAGAGTGATTTACCTATGTGTATAAGTGACCTTAAGGATTATCATTATTGAGAATTGAGTTCCAAATCTAATTCCATGGTTTGAAGGAGAAGAAGTTTGACATACTGGAATAAGGAAGAAGTAGAAGCTTGTTTCACATCTATTATTCTGAAAGGAATAGTACTAAGGTAAATTGGACAGTGGGTTTATTGATTTGATCTTGAAGTTGTTTGAACAGTGGGTTCAACTATCCTCCACAACTCTTAATAGGGTTTGCACAACTCCTAACAAGGTTGTAATCTCCTAATAGGGATTCAAAGTCTCCTAACAGTGAATCTTTGTACTAAATGTTGTCATAGAATCCTAATAGGGTCCATCCTCTAATAAAGAATATTTATATTAGTACATCATCTTGTGGGTATCATTCCCATTGAGGTTTTCCCTCGAATCAAGGGTTTCTGTAGTCAACATATTTGGTGTAATTTTTTGGTGCATCTTTGTATGGTTGTTGTTTACTTTGGTTGAATGGTTAAGTTTGTTTAAAGAGGATAAATGTTTTTTTAACCATTGGATAACTGATTCACCAACCCCCCCCCCCCCCCCCCCCTCCCCTCTCAATTATCTTGGAGGACTATTATTTCTAACAATTGGTATTAGAGCATCGGGTCCTTGAATAAAAAGTTTAACAGCTTTGGGAGATTCATGGTGAATAGGTTTAAAAAGGAAAGTCCAAGATTTGAATTACCATAGCTAGAAAGATAAGATGAAGACTCATATTTTGTGTGTGGGTCCAAGATATTGGCTTATAACTAAGGTATCTAAGGATATTGTGGAAGAAGACAATCTTGAAAGTTGTACTAAGGAGTAGAGAGAATTATTTATGTGCAGCATAAGGGCAAGAGAAGCAATAGTGTTAGCTCTACCTAAAAGTGAGTATAGTCAGGTAAAACTACTAAAAACATCTCATAAACTTTGGAAAAAATTAGAAGCTAATTATGAGGGTGATACACAATCACAAAATTTGCATTGTGCATTTTAAGATGCTAAATGTTGTAATTCTTTTGAATAACTGAGAGGGGGGGGGGGGTGAATTAGTTATTCAAGGTCTAAATGCCCTAATAATACTTTTTCACCAATTATTATGAGCTTATTAAACTATTCATCCATCCAAGCTTAAATCAACCATCTTAGCAAGTTATAACAAATCAACATGCAAGATCAACACATGACACAATGATTTATGTGGAAACCCAATTTGGAAAAAACCACCAATAACACGCTACTCAATTCTCACTCTTCTAAAGTGATGCCCTGTTAAAGGCCTGCTTATTAAAGGCTTACAACACACTGTTAAATGTGACCTTGTTAGAGGATTTCACCATACTATTAGAAATGGGCCTAGTCAAAGGACTTTGGAAAATTCACTTCGAATGTCACCCTGTTAAAGGATTTACAACATGGCTATAAAACCAACCTAAGTCCATAGGATTTATACTAACTGTTACAATTTCTAGAGAGTAACAATAATGGCTTTTGATCTGATACAACTTACAACATATCTTGCAGATTATAGATCACACTTCAGTTCAATCCTTTGCTTAGCTTTAATCACTTCAGCTTTGTCATCTTGTCATCTCAAGCTTCGTCACCTTGAGTCTTCTTGCTAATAATACCAATGCAATCATATATATGGTCGTCTAAAGAAATAGAGTATTTGTGCTCTCTTTCTCCTTAGCACCTTTTTCAACACTTGATTCTTTCATGCTTGACCATCTCCTTTGCTTCATTACCTTATGACTCCTTAAATAGAAATCTAGAATACCTTTCCTGCTCGATTCTCCCTCTCCAACTTTAGGGTTTCAATAGATTAGGTAGGATACAATGTATCTATCCCATATCTTGCTCTTATCTAGAAAGTTCATCTAGAATCCAATTGTATTTGCCAAAAATTTTTTACATAGTGTTCTATGCCACCAACTCATCATTCTTATCTTCTATCTGATTCAAAAAATTCTAGTTAACTACCATGTCGGCTCAGATCTAGCAAATCTTTGATTTTCAAAATAATGCAGCAACTTGGCATCATTGGTTTAATGATGCTCAGCTTCTTCTATGTTACTTGGCACTTGTATCATGCTCGACACTTGATCTTTACTTGGCACCTGAAGGCTACTGAGCACCTAAAGATCACTCGACACTTGTAGATCACTTGGAACTTACTAAAGTTAAACTTTTCTTGGCTTAAACTAAGAATCTATTCGACACTAACTAGCTTGCTTGGATCTCTCTAATGAACTTAGTTAGGCTTTACAAATGACTTAGCTAAACCTTACATCTTTGATGTGTTTTAGTGTGTCCATTCTCTATGTCTTAGAGTATGATATCAATACACCATTTCATCAATGGCTTAGCTGATCCTTATAATTCATTATAACATCATAACTTCAACCTTTCTCTAGGTGCTCTAGTTACATCTTATTGATTGCTTCCTCCTTGTCAATCAACCAATTGATAGTATTTGGATCACTAAAGCAATTGTCATTCCTACAAGTAGCAAGTTTGACATCAATGACAAAATAATGATTGAAAACATTCTTTACCAATTCCATTACTTTTCATTCATGATCTTTTCAATCATTTCCAACAATCTCCCTCTTTGGAATTGATGAAAAATCAAACTGATCAATTGATCAACTTAGTTACCCATCAAAATTATATATGTTTTCTGCTACTTTCAGCTTCCTTCTTGACTACTGTATCCTTACTACTGATCTCATATATCTCCATATCTTTACCTTTTAGTTTCTCATAAATCTCCCTCTTTCATATACATCTCCTTTTCATATATATCTCCCTCTTACTTTGTATTGATCTATTTTCTGCATATATCTCCCTCTTTGACATAAATGCCAAAGATGTAGCATCTTTAACATACAAAATATAAGCTTTGCATCTCATGTTTTCTCCCTCTATCACCATGCCTGTGACTGATCTAGAGTTTCTGCTCCTGTTGTCATCCTCTGCATCATTCTTCTGATATTTCAGTGATTAGTTCTTGTTGATGCAGGGTAGCTTCTTTGTTGTTTTAAACTGCTTGAGTTGGGGTATTACTCCCAACTTGCCTCTAAGATATTCATAAGCATCCTTAGGCAATGGTTTGGTGAAGATATCTACAGTTTGTTCCTTTGTGTGAATGTACTCCATCTTCACTTGTTTGTCTTCTACCAATTCTCTAACATAGTGATACTTGATTGCAATATATTTAATTTTTGCATACATTACTGGATTATTGGATATTTTTATAACACTTGTATTATCACAATACAATATCACATGTTTGGTTACCTCTTCTTTCATTCCTTTCAATAGATGTGTGAGCCACACAATGTTTGTGCAATTGACTGCTGCTGCCACATATTCTAATTCTACAGTGGACTAAGATGTACATGTTTGTTTCTCGGTAGTCCAAGTAAGTAGTCTTTTACCTAAAAATAATGCTCCTCCACTTGTGCTTTTCCTTTCATCAATGTTTCCTCCCCAATCTACATCTGCGCATGCATTGAGGTCAAATTTTTCATTCTTTTTATAATATAGGCCAAAATCATTAGTTCCTTTGAGATACCTCATTATTCTTTTTACTGCTATGAGATGATTTTATTTAGGATTAGTAGAGAATCTAGCCACTATTCCAACTACTATTGCTATGTCTGGTCTACTATGTACAACATATTGTAGTTTTCCAATCATGGATCTATACATTTTTTGATTGACTTCAACTGATACATCATTTTTGGATAACTCATGTCCTGTTGCCATTGGTGTGCCGACTAGTTTGGAGTCTTCCAATCACAAAATTTTAAGTATCTCTTTGATATACTTTGATTGTGTCATAAATATACCAAGTTTTAGTTGATGTACTTGAAATCCAACAAAAAAATTGATCTCTCCAAACATAGACATCTCAAACTCATGTTTCATTTTGTCAGCAAAACTTTTGCAAAGCACTTCCTTTCCTCCAAAAACTATGTCATCCACAAATATTTCAAACACAATAATATCCTTACCTTCTTTTGATTTGATGTACATGTTGCTGTTATCATTAGTTCTTTCAAATCCTATTTGGACTACATACTTGTGAAGTCTCTCATACCATGCTCTAGGTGCTTGTTTCAGACCATAGAGTGCTTTATGCAATTTACAAACCATATCCCTATTGTTCTCATCAACAAATCCCTCTGGTTTTTCAATATAGACTTCCTCTTCCAATATACCATTCAGAAAAGTAGACTTTACATCCATCTGATAGACTTTAAAACCTTTATATGTAGCATATGCAAGTAAAGTTTTTACTCCTTCCATTCTAGCAATAGGGGCAAATATTTCCCCATAGTCTAATCCTTCTTCTTGAGCATAACCCTTACATATTAGTCTGGCTTTTTTTCTAGTAATCTCACCATTCTCATCTAGTTTGTTTCTGAATACCCACTTGGTGCCAATCACATTCTTTTCAACTAGTCTAGGAACCAAACTCCAAGTTTTGTTCTTCTTTATTTGATCAATCTCTTCTTCCATAGCTTTATACCAGTCACCATCTTGTAATGCATCATACACTATTTCAGGTTCAAATTTTCATAATAGACATGATTCATTTCTTAGTCTATTCCTTGTCATTGGTCTTGCATCTTTGTCACCAATTATCTATTCAGCAGGGTGATGTTTCTTTACATATTTGGATAGTCTTGGTTCTATCCTTGTTTCCATGTTTGATCTTTCAGATTCAAGGTCACTATGCACTTCGTTGTCAGGTAGTTCTACATCTCGTTCATGTGTACTAACTTCAGAGCTAGAATGTGCATTGTCTTCATTTTGCAACTCGACTTTTGAATATAGCTCGACATTCACTAGTTGTGACTTGACTAAAACTGAAACTTGTTGTTGAATCTCAATTTGATTGATAGTATCTCATCAACAGGCATTCCTTCATAAGAATACACAAAGGTTTTGTATTCATCCATTCTCTCTAATTTTTCAACTTGGACATTAGTATGCTCATCAAAGTTTATATTTACACTTTCCACAATTTTGTCAGCGTTAGTATTTAAACACTTATATGCTTTACTTCTAGTGGAGTAACCAAGGAATATGGCTTCATCACTTTTTACATCAAATTTTAAATTTCTAGCATCTTTAAGAATAAAGCATTTGCAACCAAATATTTTGAAATGCTTTACATTGGGTGAGTGACCATACCATAATTCAAAAGGTGTTGTACTTGTACCTTTCTTCACTTGTACTCTATTCAGTGTATAAACATCCACACTTACAACTTCTCTCCAATATTTTAGAGCAACAGTCTTTTCCATCATTAATGTTCTAGCACAGTCAATCATAGATCTATTTCTTCTCTCAACAATTCCATTCTGTGGGGGATTTCTAGGAGCTAATATTTGTCTCTTGATTCCTTTGTCATTGCAAAATGTCTCCAATTCATTTGATGTGAATTCACCACCTTTACCTAATTTTAGGCATTTCAAACTCTTTCTTGTTTTCTTTTCAACTCTAGCCACATACCACTTAAACATTTGAAAAGCATCAGATTTTTGCTTTAAGAACATAACAGTCATCATCCTGGAATAGTCATCAACAAACAACATTATATATTTATCTCCTTTGTAGCTTTGTACTTTTATTGGACCATATAAGTTAGTATGGACTAACTCAAGTACTTCTTTAGATGTATATTTTTTACTCTTGAAACTTGACTTAGTCATCTTTCCTAGCTAACATTGTTTGCACATGATGTTGTTAGGCTTCTTCAGTTTATGTAAACCTCTGACTTTCTTCATTTTACTGATATTGACTAGATTATCAAAGTTGACAAGACATAGCCTTCTCTGCAAATTTGGCAACAAGACAAGAAACATTTTCCATATCAAGATTAAATAGATTACTTTTTGTTTGATCTCTTTTTCCTATCAATTTACCATCAGTATCATATATTTTTGCAATTTTGTTTCCAAATTCTACTTTGCACCCTACATTGTCTAACTATGAGACACTTAGCAAATTGTAGTTTAGTCCTTCAACATAGTATGCATTATCACATGAAATTTTCTCTGTAATCTTAATGGAGCCTTTTCCTTTGATTTGACATGGAGAATCATTACCAAATATAACACTATTTCCATCATACTAAGTAAAGTTAACAAACTTACTTTTGTCTCCTATCATGTGATGTGAGCATCCACTGTCTATGACCCATCTGTCATTCTTGTTCATACATGTTACCAGTGTTATAGGCTCTTCTTCATCAAACTGATCCTTCATGGCCACATAAACAACTTCATCATCATTATCATCGAAATCCTCTTCAGCAATATAGCACTTCTTGCCTTTTTCTTTGTAATCTCTCTTATCATCTTCTCTTCTATATTTGTACTTTTTGCCTTCCTTGTATTCCTTTTTCTATGTACGCCTTGCAGCAATATATTCTACTTTATTGCAATTGAAACAGATGATAGGTAGCTTACCTTTGAATTTTATTTTGGCTTTGTGAAATCTTCTAGCTAGTAATGCTTCCAATAGTTCCACATCTTCCTCATCAGTGCTACTATCACTAGATACATATTTCATCTTTCTTCCCTTCTTTGATTTCAGTTGTTTAGCATCTTTCAGTGATAGCTTGGTCTTGAAAGAAGATTCAACATTCTCAGGTCTGTAGTTGTCAAAGTTAGATAACTCAAATGTAGTGAGTCTACCCACTATACCATCAAAACTTAGATTGTTTCGTAGCACACATCTTAGCTCTCGTATAGTTGATACTCTAATAGCATAGATAGGGAGCAAGCTCCTTAAGAACTTACTATTAATAGTATAATCATCTAATTGACCACTCAAACATCTTATTATACTTACCACTTCCTTTATTCTAGAGGCATACTGAGCAACATTCTCACTTTCCTCTATTTTCATATCATCAAACTTTCCTCTGAGGCTTTCTCTTTTTTCTCTTTGAAAATTTAGATCTCCTCCATAAATGTCTGATAGGGCTTTCCACATCTTGAATGCAGTGTCACATCCTTTAATATCATCGAATTCAGAGTAGTTGAGTGCAGAAGCAATCTCCAGCATTGTTTGATTGTGTTCTTGTTTATTTTTCAAATCTTCTATAGTAAGAGTACCAGTTGGATCAACATGTTCAGTAACAATTGAATTTTGGGCATAATCTCCTATGGATCCAATATGTAGCTTCATCAAACTTTTCCATGCAAAAAAGTTGTCTTTTTTGAGCTTGGGAACTTCTCTCATAGGAATTTTGATCTTCTATGCTTCTAGTTCCTTTAAACTAAATCAGCAACAATGCTCTGATACCAATTATTAGAATTATTTAGAATAAATGAGAGGGGCAAGTGGGGGGTGGGGGGTGAATCAGTTATTCAAGGTCTAAATGCCCTAATAATACTTTTTCACCAATTATAGTGAGTCCATTAAACTATTCATCCATCCAAGCTTAAATCAACCATCTTAGCAAGTTACAACAAATCAACATGCAGGAATAAAACATGCAAGATCAACACATGATACAGTGATTTATGTGGAAATCCAATTTGGGAAAAACCACCAGTAACATGCTACTCAATTCTCACTCTTCTAAAGTGATGCCCTGCTGAAGGCCTACCCTGTTAAAGGCTTACAACACACTGTTAAATGTTACCTTGTTAGATCATTTCACCATACTGTTAGGAATGGGCTTGGTCAAAGGACTTTGGAACATTCATTTGGAAAGTCACCTTGTTAAAATATTTACAACATGGCTATTAAACCAACCTAATTCCATAGGATTTATACTAACTGTTACAATTGCTAGAGAGTAACAATAATGGCTTTTGATCTGATACAACTTACAACATATCTTGCTGATTACAGATCAGACTTTAGTTCAATCCTTTGCTTGGCTTTAATCACTTTAGCTCTGTCAGCATGTTATCTCAAGCTTTGTCACCTTGAGTCTTCTTGCTCATCATACCAATGCAATCATATGTATGGTCATCTAATGAAACAGAGTATTTGTGCTCTCTTTCTCCTTAGCACCTTCTTCAGCACTTCATTCTTTCATGCTTGACCATCTCCTTTGCTTTGTGACCTTATGACTCCTTAAATAGAAATTTGGAATACCTTTCCTACTCGATTCTCCCTCTCCAACTTTAGGGTGTCAATAGATTAGGTAGGATACAATGTATCTATCCTATATCTTGCTCTTACCTAGAAATTTCATCTAGAATCCAATTTTATTTGCCAAAAATATTTTACATAGTGTTCTATGCCACTAGCGTATCATTCTTATCTTCTATCTAATTCACAAAATTCTAGTTAACTACCATGTCAGCTCAGATCTGGCAAATCTTTGATTTTCAAAATAATGCAGTAATCAACATCATTGGTTTACTGATGCTCGGCTTCTTTTGTATTACTTGGCACTTGTATCATGCTCGACACCTGATCTTCACTCGGCACTTGAAGGCTTCTTAGCACTTGAAGATCACTCGGCACTTGTAGATCACTCGACACTTACTAAAGTTAAACTTTTCTCAGCTTCAACTGAGAATCTGTTCAGCACTAACTAGCTTGCTTGGCTCTCTCTAATGAACTTAGTTAGGCTTTACAAATGACTTAGCTAAACCTTACATATTTGATGTGTTTTAGTGTGTCCATTCTCTATGTCTTAGAGTATGCCATCAATACACCATTTCATCAATGGTTTAGCTGATTCTTATACTTCATTATAACATCATAACTTCAACCTTTCTCTAAGTTCTCTACTTACATCTTATTGATTGCCTCCTCCTTTTCAATCAACCAATTGATAGTATTTGGATCATTAAAGAAATTGTCATTCCTGCAAGTAGCAAGTTTGACATCAATGACAAAATAATGATTGAAAAAATTCTTTACTAGTTCCATTACTTTTCATTCATGATCTTTATAATCATTTCCAATAGCTAAAATGATGGAAGATAAATCTATAAGAAGCTATATTTTTAGAATATCCAAGATTTTTGTAGGAATCATATCTAATGGTGGAACCAAATCAAATGATGAAGTAATATGGAAGATCTTGAAAAGTCTAACACCACCTTTCAAGATAGTAACATAGATGATTTAACTATTGATACCCTATACTAATAATTTCACCAAAGAAAACTTGCTTAGTAGATTGGAAGCTATAGAATTTGATCTGAAACAATATGAAGAATTAGAAAAAAATTGAGACAATATTTAGTGCATTAAATGTTAAACCTAGTCTAGCAAAGAACACAAAAGTGCAAGGAGACATTGCTAACAGTAGCAAGACTATTGAACAAAAGATCAAAGAAGGAGTGGCTCTTCTTGTGGAAAGAGAAAAAGATGGTAAGAATATCTTTAAGTGTTGGACATGTAATGAATATGTTCGTTATGCATTTAAGTATCCTAAAAGATAAAACAAGTATAAGGGAAGATTTAGACCTAGAAAACCTAGAAAACCTAGAAATTGCCTATATGCTAATGAGGAGGAAAAAGAAGAATCTGATCAAAGTATAAGTGGAGATGAATTTGGATTTATAGCTATAAAGGAGGATGATCTTGACAAAGAGATCAGAGAAGAAAGTGCACTGGTCTCACAATTTGAAAGGAAAGATTGAATCATTGATAGTGGTTGTTCACATCACATGACTGGTGATATGAGAAAATTGGTCAAATTCAGAAGTCATGATGGAGGGATTGTTAGAGTAGGTAATAATGTAGCCTGTCACATTATAGGAACTAGATCTATCACACTTAATGGTAAAATAAATACTGATAATGTTTACTTTGTTGATGGACTAAAGCATAACTTGTTAAGTGTTAGACAACTTATGGACAAGGTTTACCAATTATAGTTTGGTAATGACACATGTATCATTAAGGACAATGAAGAAAAATTGCTTGGTACTAGCACAAGAACCAGAGGTAATGTATTTCAATTGAACACCACTGAAATAATATGTTTAGTAGCTAATGTTGACAACAGTTGGTTATGATATAGAAGATTTTGTCACATAAACTTTGATAATATTGTGAAAGTCAGTAATACACATTCTGTGAGAGATTTACCCAAGATCAGTATGCTTATTGACATTATTTGTAAGGAATGTATCTTGGCTAAGAAGAATAAAGTTTCATTTCCTAGCAAGAAGTTTGGTCCTAAAAAGAAGCTAGAATTGGTCCATACTGATTTAAGTGGTCCTTCAAGAACAAGAGGATTCTATGGAGAAAGGTATTTTATGATTTTTGTTGATGATTTTTTACCAGAATGATGTGGGTAGCATTTCTCAAAGAAAAATTAGAAGCATTTGAGAAATTCAAGATATTCAAGAATAAAGTAGAGAATGAATCTAGAGTTAAAATCAAGAGCTTAAGATCTGATAGAGGAGGGGAATTCACTTCTAGAGAACTCAATATCTACTATGAAGAGCATGGAATTAGGAGATAATTATCTTCACCTTATTCACCTGAGTAGAATGGGATTGCTAAAAGAAGAAATAGATCTATTACTAAAGTAGCAAGAGCTATGTTATTCAAGAATGATGTACCAAAGACATTTTGGAGAGAAGCAGTCAATACAGTAGTATACACTTTGAACATAGTACAGAAAAAAAAGATATAGAGAAAAAACCTTATGAGTTATGGTTTGGATACTCACCATCAGTCAAATATTTCAAAATATTTGGGAGAAAATGTTACATCAAAAGAGATGATGATATTTGTAAGTTTGATCCAAATAGTGATGAAGGTATGTTTCTTAGCTATTCATTAAAAAGTAAAGCTTATAGATGTTTCAACTATAGAACAAAAACTATAGTAGAGTGCGCAAATGTGAGAATAGATGAAAAGTTTGGCACCAAAGAAAAGATGATGGATTATAACTTTGATGAAGATAATTATTTTGGGATAACCAATAGATGAATGAATTATTTCTCAAGACTAACAATGACTTTCAAAATAATGTACAAACTGAAGAAATAAGAGGACAAGAAAGCACAATACTTGAAATAAGAGTTGAAATAGAAACTCCTACTTCAAATAAGAATATAATGAGAAATCATCCTATTGATTAGATGATGGAGACACAAACCAAGAATAGAATGGACACATTAGGAAAGGGAAAACTTTATTAACTATGAAAATATGCTAATATGCTCAGTGTAGAGAGAATAGACTCCAAAACATGCCCTATTGGCTTACAATAGTATAAATCTAGAGATAATTTCTTCTTCCAATACCTTCTCTCAAACTCCACTCTGAACTGCCTTTTACAATGCCATAAATGTTCTTAAATAGACCCTAAAGGGTTAAAGATTAGGAATACATTCTAGAAAGTGCTAGTTGGCATCCACCACCAAAATGGAAGGCTCTAGAATTCACTTTAGAAGTTGGTGCAAAATTAGAAGAATCCAAAAATGGTAGCCGAACTTTCAAGAGGCATAACTTTTGAACTGTAGCTCTGATTAATGAACTATTTACATTTTAAAAAAGCTCTCAGAGTGCTCTATAGCCCTATGGACCAGCTTTTCTCATCCCTCATTTTTTTAGGCCTGTACGAGGTCATTTAGTTCCTCGAACTTGACTTTGAAGCATTCTTAGGAGGTCTCCAAAAATTGAAAAATTGTGATAACTTTCAAACCATGCAGCCTTTTGACCTGATTCTTTTTTTGGAATGTTCTAAATTACAATTTCAATCACCCCTCCAATTTACACCTTCTAACTCACCAAAATTATGGCTCAATTACATAGTCCTATTTTTTTGACATTTACATGTATCCCAAGGTGATTAAAAACTCTAACCCAAAACACTAATAGTGGAACTGTGAGAGTTGGAACCTTTATTTGATCCAAATGGGTATCTAGAAATGAGAACACATGGAAAAAAACAAATGTCTAGGTATATTGTTTTGGGTGACATAGGATTGCCCTTATACCTCTGGATGCTCCTAGATCAAACACCTAAGGTAGATTGAAAAGTGACCCTATCACTTTATGGATGGTAGAGGAAATTGCAAATGGGAAACCTTAGCTACTGATATCCAAGTTGAGTGCTCTATTGGCCGTCCTTTCCATTTAACTAGGTACTCTTCATACTTCCTATTTCTGGTACTCCTACCCACACGACTATCCATAATCTCTTCTATCTCCTCCTTCTTAGAAGTAGGAATTGGACATGGCTCTAGCATCAAACCCTCATCTGCACCATCATCATGATACTCTTTTAAGTCTGCAATGTTGAAGATAGGAGAAATGTGAATTCCATCTGGCAACTCCAACTCATATGCATTTCCTAAGTCAAGTTTCTTCAAAATTTTGCAGGGGCCAAATTTCTTCATCTTCAGCTTGTTGTAAGTACCTACTGGAAATCTTTCCTTTCTCAAGTGTACCATGACTACATCCCCTACTTGGAACTCCTTATGTCTTCTCCTTTGATCAGCCCTAGCTTTATACTATTGATTCATCTTGATAATGTGTGCTTGAACCTCCTCGTGTAGGTGCTTGATATGTTCATCAAATTCTTCTACTTTGGCACTTGTCCTCTCCCCTTGCTTCATTTTCCTCAATTCTAGTGCAATCCTTGGGCTACTTCCATATACAATTTGGAATGGTAGAATCAAATCCTCAGGCTACTCCTATTTATAGATTTATTATAAGAAAATTCCTTTTGTGGTAGAATCAAATTCCATCCCTTTGGCTTATCCCCAACTAAACATCTCAACAAATTTCCTAGACTTCTATTTACCACTTCTGTCTAGTCGTCAGTCTGTGGGTGATGTGTGGAACTAAATTTCAAGTCTGTTCTCAACTTCTTCCACAATGTTCTCTAGAAATACTTCACAAATTTAGTATCTCTGTTAGAAATTATACTCCTTGGGAGACCATGTAGTCTCACCACCTCTCTGAAAAACAAGTCTACAATATGGATGGCATCATGCGTTTTGTGGCATGGAATGAAATGTGCCATTTTGGAGAACCTATCAACCACCAAAAATATTGAGTCATTACCCCTTTGTGTCCTCGTCAATCCAAGAACAAAATCCATACGTATGTCCTGCCATAGCTTTGATGGAATAGGCAATGATTGATATAGTCTAGTATTGTGACTCAGTCCCTTGGCCACTTGACAAACTTGACAAATCCGTACAAATTTCTTCACATCCTATGAAATTTGAGGCCAAAAATAATGTTCTCTAAGAATGGAAATGGGCTTATCTTGACAAAAATTTCCTACCATCCCTCCACTGTGTTTCTCCTTAATCAAATTTTTCCTCATGGAATTCCTTGGAATGCACAGTTGACTGCCCTTGAACAACATACCGTCCTGAATCAAATAGTCTAGCCACTTGGTTCTGTCTACAACAACATGTTCTTTACAAACTTTCCATGCTTCATAAAAATCAAGATCCTCAGGGTATAGATTCTTGAGTTCATCAAACCCAACTACTTCAACTTGCATTACTATAAGCAACAACTACCTCGTATTCAATGCATCTACAACCCTATTAGACTTTCCACTTCTATGCTTCAACACAAATGTATAGCTCTACAAGAACTCTACCCACTTCATATGCCTCTGGTTCAATTTACCTTGGCTATTTAGGTACTATAATGCCTAGTGATTAGTATATAAAACAAATTCCTTTGGAAATAAATAATGGCTCCATTTCTTTAAGGCTTGAACTATTGCATAGAACTCTTGATCATAAACATAATACTTCTTCTTCACATCATTCAATTTTTCACTAAAATATGCAATAGACTTACCTTCTTGGCTCAATATAGCCCCAATAGCATTGTCACTAGCATCACAATCCACCTGGAACACTTTACTAAAATTAGGAAGTGCCAACAGAGGTTGTTCTATCACCTTCTTCTTCAACAATTCAAAACTTCTCACAGCTATTGTAGTCCATTTGAACTCTTTCCTATCCCCTCTTATTGTGTCAGTCAGGGGTGCACATATGCCACTGAAATTCTTAATGAGCTTCCTATAAAAATAAACTAGACCATTAAATGATCTCATCTTAGTACCAAGCCTTGGGGTAGGCCATTCCAAGATGGCTTTCACCTTCTCTGGATCGGTTATGAGACTTTCAGGTGATACAACAAACCCCAAGTAGACTAACTCTTTTTTTGCAAAGCTACACTTCTTTAGATTAATTAATAGTTTCTCTTCCCTCAAACTTTCAAGGACACTACAAATATGCAATAAATGTTCTTCCAAAGTCTTGCTGAAAATTAAAATATCATCCAAGTAGACAATAACAAATTTTCCCAAGAACTTCTTAAGTACCTCATTCACAAGTCACATGAAGGTGCTTGGGGCGTTCATCAATACAAAGGGCATGACTAGCCACTCATAAAGATCCTCCTTGGTCTTGAAGGTAGTTTTCCACTCATCTTCTTCTCATATCCGTATTTGGTGATAGCCACTATTGAGATCTATCTTTGTAAAGTACTGAGCTCCACTAGAGTAGTCCATAAGATCATCCATTCTTGGCAAAGGAAACCAATACTTGATGGTTATCCTATTTAAAGCTCAAGAGTCTGTACACATTCTCCACTCTCCATCCTTCTTTGGTGCCAGTACTGCAGGTACTACATATGGACTCAAGCTCTCTCGAATAAAACCCTTCCTTAATAGCTCTTGAACCTATCTGTTTAGCTCCTCAGTTTTAGTAGGAGTCATCCTATGAGCAGCCTTGTTAGGAAAACTAGCTCTAGGGATTAAATCTATCTGATGAATGATTTTCCTTACTGGTGGCAATCCTTCTGGAACATTATCAGAGATATTATCTCCAAACTCACTTAATAAATCTGAAACTTCAAGTGGTATTTCACTACTACCTTCATTATCTTTTCTAGAAATCAAATCATAACACATATGCTGATGTTTCATGCCATCCAAAAACTTTCTTCCATCAACAAGACAGATCCTAGCATTGCTACATACCTTTTCACCTTCCTTTTTCATGGGCTTTAGTTTGTTGTGAACTCCATGCTTTGTCAGAGAGTATGTGTTTGCATGAGCATCATGTATTGCATTCCTATCAAACTGCCACAGTCTTCCCAAGAATAGATGGTAGACATCTATTGGAATAATATCACAAAGAACTTCATCATGGTAACTCCCAATTTTGAAATTCACTAAACATTGTTCACTTACCAAGACCTTATAATCATCCTTCACCCAAGAAATTCAATAGGGCTGGGGGTGTTTCTCCCTCTTGAGCTTCAACTTAGAGACCATCTCCTCTGACACCAAGTTGTCAGTACTACCACCATCAATGATCACATCGCAACATTTATCCTCACACTTGCACCTGGTACAAAATAGACTCCTCCTTTTTCCTGGTTCAATCTCACCACTTAGTAGGACCCTTTTATTTACTAAAGTCTCTCCTCTTTCTTCATCCTCTGAATGTGATGACTATGCATCCTCATCCACATGAGAAACCCTAGCTTGGCCCTCAGCTCTCCTATCTATCCTTATGTTTGAGGGCATTGAAAGGCACAATGACCTTATTCATTGCAATGGAAACAGGTACCATAGAAACATCCTCTTCCTAAACCTTTTCCACGTCCTCTACCTCTTCCTCTCTGATCTCCAAAGTTTTGATCATAGGAGTGGTTGAAATCCTTGTTCCTCTAGTTCTTGTTAGTACCCACATCTTCATTTTTCTTTTGGGTCTTATTTGGGTCTCCAAATGACCTACTACTACCCCTTCCTCCTTGACTGCACCCTCTTTGTCTCCCTTCAAACCTTTTATTTAGCTTCTCTTCAACTCGTAGGGAAAACTGTTATGCCTCTTCAACACTGGTCATTCTTACCAGACTTAATTCCTCCTAGATGCTAGGTCGCAACCCATTGATATAATGAGCAACCTTCTCCTTATTTGCTTCTGCATGCCCTACTCTAATCAAAAGTCAATAAAACTCCTCCATATATTCCTGGACTAATTTTCCTACTTGCTTTAACCCATGCATCTTCTTAAACAAATAAAGCTCATAGTCAATAGGAATGAATTGCTTCTTTAGTTTGTCCACCATGCGATCCCACCTTGTGATCTTCTCCTTTCCTCTTCTATTTATTTCCAATTGAACCTCTTGCCACTAGATTTTGGCATGGCCTTTCAGTTTGGCCTTTTCAAACCTAACCCTATCTAGATCCTTGATATCCTCATACTCAAAGTACTCCTCCAGTTCATTGATCTAGTCGATCAACTCATCCGATTTCAGATTTCCTAAAAATACACCCACATTTTTGTAGGTCTTTTTACAAACTTAGTAATGGCCCTAAAAAGCCTCTCTTTTTCTTGATTCAGAACTTCCCCTTCAAATTCCCCTTCCATTCCAATTTCTTCTTCCTCATTGTCATCCTCACTTTCGTCGCCTGTGGCAACATTTGTTCCTCTACGGACCTCCTCTTGCAACGCTTGAACCTACTTTTGGAGGGCCCTAACCTCCTTAGGATTAATAGGTCCGGACCTTCCACCTAGCTCTCTTCATGGAGGCATCTTCTTAACTCAAACCCACAACCACATAGTCTTGGTGCAAAGTGCTTCACAGTCGATGCTCTGTCTACACATTCAGGAAAATCTGCTTTGATACCACTTGATGGAGACACAAAAAAAGAACAAAATGGACATAATAGGAAAGGGAAAACTTTATTAACTATGAAAATATGCTAATACACTCATTGTGGAGAGAATAGACTCCAAAAAATGCCCTATGGGCTTATAATAGTATAAATCTGGAGATAATTTCTTCTTCGAGTACCTTCTCTCAAACTCCACTCTGAACTGCCTTTTACATTGCTAGAAATATTCTTAAATAGACCCAAAGGGTTAAGGATTAGGAATACATTCTAGAAAGTGCTAGTTGGAATCCACCACCAAAATGGAAGGCTCCAGAAGTTGCTTTAGAAGTCGGTGCAAAATTAGAAGAATTCAAAAATGGTAGCTGAACTTTCGGGAGGCATAACTTTTGAACCATAGCTCTGATTGACAAACTGTTTACATTTTTGGAAAGCTCTCAGAGTGATCTATAGCTCTATGGACTAGCTATTCTTGTCCCCCATTTTTTAGACTTGTATGAGGTTATTTAGTGCCTTGAACTTGACTTTGAAGCATTCTTAGGAGGTCTCTAGAAATTGAAAAACTGTGATAACTTTCAAACCCTACAACCTTTTTGACCTGATACTTTTTTTGAAATGTTCTAAATTACAATTTTAATCACCACTCCAATTTATAACTTTTAACTCACCATAATTATGGCTCAATTACATAGTCCTATTTTTTTGGCATTTACATGTATCCCAAGGTGCTTAAAAACTCTAACCCAAGACACTGATCATGGAACTATGAGAATTGGAACCTTTATTTGACCCAAATGGGTATCCAAAAATGAAAACACATCAAATAGAAACTATGTCTAGGTATTTTTTTATGGGTGACACAGGATTTTCCTTATACCTCTGGATGCTCCTGCATCATTAGATAATAGGAAGTAATGAAAAGAAGTAAAATCAATGAAGAACTATGTTTAATATCTCAAGTAGAACCAAAGAGTATAGATGAAGCAATCAGGGATGATCATTAGATGAAAGCAATGGAGGAAGAACTTGAATAGATAATAAAGAATGAAACATTGGAATTAGTTCCAAGACTAAAGAACAAGGATGTGATTGGCACAGTGGGTATTCAGAAAAAAAAAGAATGAACAAGGAGAAGTAATAAGAAATAAAGCAAGACTAGTATGCAAAGGTTATTCTTAGCAAGAAGGAATAGACTATGAGAAAAAAATGCACCTATATCAAGAATGGAAATAGTCAAAATGTTCTTGGCATATGAAACAAATAAAAATGTCAAGGTATATCAGATGGATATTAAGTCAACATTCTTGAATGGAGAACTTGAAGAAGAAATCTATATTGAGCAGCCATAAGGTTTTCCTTTGATAGAAGAGAAGGATATGGTTTAAAGATTAAAGAAAGCCTTATATGGATTAAAGCAAGCACCTAGAACATGGTCTGCAAGGTTAGATAAATACTTAGCAAAGCTTGGATTTGCTAAAGGAAAAATAATCATCAACTTGTACTTGAAAGAAATAGAAAATGGTGTGTTGATAATCATTGTATTTGTTGATGATATCATTTTTGGAGGAAATGATGAAGCCAATAACAAATTCTCAAAAGATATGAAGAATGAATTTGAGATGAGAATGATAGGAGAAATGAATTTTATCATAGGATTACAAATTGTTCAAAAAAAATAAGGTATCTTTATTTCTCAAATCAAATATTTGAAAGATTTGCTAAAAAGATTTGGACAAGAAAATTGTAAACTTGTTGGAACTCCTATGATAACTGGTCACAAGTTATCTAGCAAGGATGAGACACTTGTTGTTGAAGAAAAGAAGTATAGTTCTATGAATGGAAGATTACAATATCTAACTCATAGTAGACTAGATATAGCTAATGCAATTGGAATTGTGGCAAGGTTTTAGACTGATCCTAAAGAATATCATTGCACAGTAGTAAAAAGGACATTCAGATATCTAAAAGGGACATTTGATTATGGCATTTGGTATGACAGAGGTAATGATTTTATTCTTTGCACTTATATTGATGCTAATTGGGTAGGAGATATGGATGATAGAAAAAGCACCAGTGGAGAGGCATTTTTCCTTGGTGGTAGATTAGTTTCTTGGCTCAGTAAGAAACAAGATTGTACTTCATAGTGTAGTGTAGAGGTACAATATATTGTAGCAGAAAACAATTGTAATCAAATTATGTGCATGAAGTAGATGTTGAAGGATATTGGAATTACATTCAAAGAACTTGTTATCATTTACTATGATAACACAAGTATAGTAAGCATGTCCACAAATCTGATTTTGCATTCTAAGACTAAGCACATCTCTATAAAGTATCATGTGTTGAGAGAGAGAGTTTTAAAGAAAGAAATTAGACTAGAGTATATTAACACTAAGGAATAAATTGCATACATTTTCACAAAGGCCTTAGCAAAGGACACATTTGAATACCTAAGAGGTATGCTTGGGGTTATGCCCTTGCCTACTTTAGAGTAGTAGATGCAAATGTTCACCAGTCCAGGGTACATAGCACCATTGTTAGACTAGATGAAATGTTGATGCTTCCTCAATGGGAGAGTATCTATGATGAGCAAAGTTAGCAAAGGACTCTTGGTAATTGGTAATTGGTATGCAACAGTGTCTCTAGACACTTGAGCTATTTATGGATTTATATACAAAATTTGTAAAGCAACAAAGCAGGTTGTGGTCATGTTGATAGGTTATTGTATCTTTGAGCAACTAAACTATTTGTGTATTATACCTTAACCTTTGATATTTATGTCAATGGGGGAGAGAGTGATATGAAAAAAATTCTATGTAGTATAATGGGGAAGAAATAAGAACGTGATGCATGATGTTTACTTGAGGAAAATGAAGCAAGATTTGATTGATCTGTAAACTTGGTATTCTTGGAACTTAGATGCTTTTCATCTATGTTGCCATCAATGCCAAAGGGGGAAATTGTTAGTATTAATGCTAATGTTATCACTATGGGGTAGCATTGTAGAACATTGATATGATGTATTCATGACTATATTTTTCATTGATGACAACATAGTAGTAAGTTTGTGAAGACTGGAAGAGCATCAAACTATGATCTTTGTATTAAGAACAATACATTAAACTCATCTATTGATGTGAAATTTTCAAAGTACACTATAGTATGTGTTTGTTACAAGGGTAAGTGCACGAAACCTGAATTGATAGTATACAAAAGATTTTATTGATCTATAGTCAATTGTATGAAAACAAAGTATTAGGAAAGCAATTCCTATTGTGTGATTATTGTAGTTCATCACAAATGTAATGAAAGGTTGTACAATTAATTGGAGACAATATACTAGCTAGTGATGATGTTAGAGAATGCACATGTACAAAATTCACATGAGTAAAATTTTACTTATGACTGTGAGCCAACAACATTAATTAAATGTGTATTTGTTTAATTGAAGTATTATAATTAAGTGAGAAACTGACTCACGGATTTATTATTGGGCATGATATAAAGGAAAGATGTTTTTTCATGTTTAAGATATAGAGAATATATGAGAGTTGTGAACTATTGAGGAAGCAGAGGGCTAAAAAAACAAAGTGATTTACCTATGTGTGTAAGTGACCTTAAGGGTTATCATTATTGAGAATTGAGTTCCAAATTTGATTGCATGGTCAGAAGGAGAAGAATTTTGATGTACTTGATAGAGGAAGAAGTAGAAACTTGTTTTAGATTGATTATTCTAAAAGAAATACTATTGAGGTCAATTGGATAGTGGGTTCATTGATCTAATCTTGAAGTTGTTTGAATAGTGAGTTTAGTTGTCTTCCACAACTCCTAATAGGGTTGGCACAACTCCTAATAGGATTGGAATCTCCTAATAGGGAATCTTTGTACTAAATGAAGTAATAGACTCCTAACAAGGTCCATCCTTTAACAAGGAATATTTATATTAGTACATCATCTTATGGGCATCATTCCCAACGAGGCTTTCCCTATGATCAAGGGTTTCCCTAATCAACATATCTGGTGTAATTATTTTTGTGCATCTTTGTATGGTTGTTGTTTACTTTGGTTGAATGGTTAAGTTTGTTTAAAGAGGATAAATGTTTTTTTAACTATTGGATAATTGATTCACCCCCCCTCTCAGTTATCTTGGTAGACTACTATTTCTAACAATTTAAAATTGACTAAGGAGATGTGTCCAAAAACACAAGAAGAGGAGGCTAAAGTGTCCAAAGTACCTTATGCCTCAACTGTAGGAAATTTAATGTATGCTATGGTATGTACTAGTCTAGATATTGAAAATGTAATAAGATTTGTTAGCATGTATATGACTCATCTAAGGATTAAGCATTGGAGTGCAGTTAAATGGAATCTCATATATTTTAGAGGAACATCTAGTAATTATTTATATTTTGGGGGCTCTCCTATTGATTAACAAGGGTATGCTAACTCAGATTTGGTAGGAGATATTGATACCAAGTTGAGTGCTATAGGTTATATATTTACTATTGGTCAAACAATAATGAGTTGGATTTCTCAGTTACAGAAGGTCAATGCTTTATCTACTATAGAGGCAGAGTATGTTGCTGCTACATAGGCAATTAAGGAGATGATATGATTCCATTTCTTCATGAAAGAATAGGGACACCCACAAAGGAATAATTAATTGTTTATAGATAGTTAGAGTGCTATTCATCTTGCAAAGAGTTCTACTCTACATTTGAAGACAAAGAACATACAATTGTGGAACCATTTCCTTCGATTAGTTTTGGATGATGGATAATTAAAGCTAGAGAAGATACACATATATGATAATCTAGTAGATATGTTTAGAAAGGAAATCATAAGGGGTAAGTTGAACTCCTCTTCATCTTTGGTCGGTCTTCTAGACTAAACATAACAAAAGAACAATAGGGTCTAGGGCTGTTTGATATTCTAGTGGGAGCTATAGATTTACTAGTGCTATGATTAGTTTCCTAAGTGGGAGGTTATTATTGTGGAAACTAATTAGTCTCCAAGTGGGAGGTTGTTGTGATGTGGAGCCTAATTAGACTCAGAGGTTTATTTGATGCAGTGTCCCTCTAGATTATATGTACAAGGACTTGTGGGAAATGCCCCCGTGGGGGCTTTTGGGGCTAGTGCTCCCAAAGCTAAAAATGACTCTACTATTGTAAAAGATGTTGAATGCTATTTTCCTATTGGACAACATATTCTAGCCCTAATTTTGTAAGTGTTAAAAATCTTGTATAAATTGGCTCGAGGTTAGGGATTTCATAATATATGATGATATTGTAGCTTCTTGTAATGTTATTGAGCTATAAGGGATTGCAAATTGTAATTACTATATAATAATAATATTGGACTTTTTGTTTGTGGATGTAGCCCATGCAATGGGTGAACCACATTGAATCCTTGTGTCTTGTGCTCTCTTTTGTGTGATTTATTGTTTTTTGATATTGGTTATATTTGAATGTATTTATTATTTATGTTTGTGGTTAATCCTAGTACAAATGGCATACACTATTCAAATATGAGATTTTCCTCTTTTCTATATCTTTTCTTTCTTTCTCTTTGTACATGGTTGGTTACAACTTGTCGAGTAAGTTTCCACTGTTATGTTATCACTATTTTTAATATTTTCTTGTGTGAGCAACATATTGTACATATTTCCTAAGAAGATAAATAAACATGGAATTAAATCTTTGTATTTTTTTTTTTGAGTTTTATTGTCATTGAAAATGAGAAATAAAAAGGTTTTAATGAAAAGATGTTTTGATTTGGTTCTCTCTAATGTGTAAATCAGTTGAGTTTTAGGATGGAATGAAACAAGGTTCCTTTCTTTCATTGTCTTGTTATGAGATACTCAATTATCTTTTATGTTTTAATCCAAAATATGAATTAATCTTCCTAATAGATATTGGGGATTTGTTGGTATTACACATGGATCTGATAGGTAGGTTGATCTAGAACTACTACTGTGAAGTATTGTATGGTAGTAGATCATAAATTTGAGGTTGCTTCAATAGTTTTATTCTTCATGACTCTATGTACTAATAGATAAGGCAATGATCTCAGCTAGATGATGTGCATTATTTTTTGGTTCATATGTGGATATTACTATAATTTATGATCATCATATAGTTCTTTTTATGTTGTAGAGCTGAAAGGAAGACCCTTACTTATCTTGTGGATTAATAGGTTGTGTAGTTAACTATTACACACCTATCTTATTTCATAAGTATGTTGGAATTAACAATGAGAAAGTAAACTCTAAGGGTGGGGGTGGGAGGGGTGGGGGGGGGTGGGGGGGGGGGATGGTGGAGGTGAATCAACACTTCAAATTTTTAACCATAAAAAATTCACCACACGTCAATCTCACAATTTAACATATAAATTGAAACAGATAGCTACACATGTTCATTAATAGCATGAAACAAATAACACATAACACAATAAATTTGTTACACAGAAACCCTCCAATGAGAAGGTAAAACTATAGTGGGGATGACATGCACAAATCTTCACTACTATAGTTGTAAAGTTTATCCAATGAAGGTCACAATTGTTTGATCATGAAATATGATCTACCTTGTAAAAGGTATGCCTTGTTCAAGGTTTATAGAAACTATTAAATCTTACCCTGTAAAATAATTTCAACACCCTACTAAAAGTGTCCCTTGTTAGAGGAATTTAACTTACAATAAAGTAAGCACCCTATTAAAGGATTTACAAAATCTTGCTAGGACTACTTGGTTAAGAGGTTTTCACTAATTCACCTATACGAATGTTTTAGCATTGATCCTTTGGTTAGTAGCTCTCTACTAGATATCAGATCTCCTCTTTCTTAATGTGTACTTGATCTTCCTAATTATATGTGTCTCTTCTATGCTTTAACTACTCTACTATGTTCTCTCTAATTGATTTTGAAATTCATATCTCTCTCAACATCTCCTTAGTCACCATGAATTCTCTCTCTATACCTAGCATTCTCACAAAAAAGGAAATTAGGGGGTTTGAGATAGAATCTATAGAAATTCTCCTATTATTCCATATGGCACCTTTATTCTTCTCAATTATCTCTTTTCAATTACTTTGCATGCTCTTGGGTCGATCTAGGGTAGAATACCCTGACACTCGACTAATGATCCTTTTTGTGATCTTAATGGGTCCATTTTCTAGCCAAATGACATTGTCATTTATTTTATTGAGCACAATCTTGATCCATTCATTCTTGAATATATTAGGGAAATCTAGGGCATTGGTCAAACCTTTCCTTTCTACAATTTTATTATCTTCCCTTAAAACTCCATAATCACAAAGTTGGCTATACAATTCCCTAATCTCTATGTCATCTATACTTCCAACTTTGCATGTATAGCAACACTTAACATCCTAAATCATTAAGGCTTTTGGTGGTATCTTTGATAGTGCACCAAATGGGTCTCCTTCATATACAATTTCTGGTATTTCCTAGAAAGGTGGTCATCTAACCTCATTACTAATTAAGTGCACATTTAACACTTCCTTTCCCTCTTTTCTAACACTTGTAGAAGAGCTTGCTGCCATATTTGATACCTAGGATTTACAAAAACTTAAACACTAAAACTTAACACCAATAAAATACCTTTCCAATCTGTTGAATATGTCAAGTTGTAGTTGAATTCAATTTGAAAATGCAAGAATATCCTATTGCAATTCTCATTCATTCTCTTCATGCTCTCTTCGATCTTGAATAAATGCAAATAAGTCAAGAAATCACCATATAACACTTAATTTTTTGCAAAAAATGTTAAATGCATACATAACTGTAAGCTTGGTCAATATAGAATTTCCAACTCACTCGGCTTACACATGACTTCCAATTCACTTGGTTCACATAGCATGCTTGGCTAATACTACCATACCCTCACAACTTGGTATCAACTGAAATTCCATTCATGCTTGACATTAACTATGAAATCTTTCATACTTGGAAACAACATGAAAACTAACAAAACTAAAGATTTATTTCAGGTTCTAACTATTCCATTGCATCTTAATTCATGCATATATAATCTTTTTTGAACTTAGATTCTTGGAACTGATGTAAAATATATCATTGAGATATCAGTCCCACACATACGTTTTAATTGCCTAGTTATGGGTGATGTGATCACCTGATCCATTGGATGAAGTGACCTCATCTAAACTTGATGTGCTACAATCTTCCTTTTTCTTCCATGTCTTGTTCATCTACCCTTTTACTTTCTCAACATTAACCTTCTCTTTGCCTTTATTAAATTCACTGCTTGGTGCCTTTGACCTTGTTGGATAGTTTCTACTGATATAACTAGTATTCAAACAAATAAAGCATGTAGTTTGACTCAAGCATCTACTATAATCACTTCTAAAATGTGTTCTAATGTAATTCTCAGGAACATATCCATACTCTTGACAATAGTGATAGCTATACCTTATATTGTAATCCATATTTTAGGATTTCCCATTGTGTTGTACCTTTATCTGCTTGTTTGATGTCTACTTGGCATTAGATCTGCATTCATATGCTTTATGTCCATACTTCTAACAATTTTGGCAATATCCTTCAAATCTTTGTGTGCTTAAGGTATTGGTCCTACATTCATGTGCCTAATGTCCTTGCTTGTTGCACTTATGATAATAACCCTTGAATTTTTACTTAGGGTTCTGATTTTCATTATTGCTCCTACAAACATTTGTTGTATGACCTAACTTTCCACAATTATAACAAGCGGGTTTGTAGTTCTTACCTTTTTTGTTTCTTTGTTCACACTTTTAGATTATTCTCCTTTCTTATTACTAGTGTATCCCAATCTAGTAGTATCATTGTCAGATCTAGGAGATCTCATCAATTTCTCAACGTATTTGATGGCTTCACTGGGTTTATTGAAACTTTCAAAAAGTTTCTTTTCTCTTCTTAGTTCATTCCTCAGTTGTTCATTTTGTCACTTTAGGGTTGTGATCTCAATGTCCTTTCCATTCAATTCATGATTGGAATTCATCACTTGATTCATTATTTCTAGTTGCATGTTAGCAATCCTTTGTACCACTAATGTCTTCTCTTCTAGTCTGTTGGTCAGTGTTCTTTTGTCATCTTCAATCATGAATTTTGTTGGGTGATGCGACACACTCCCCTGCCCATAGGTGGTTAATTATGTGGTGTTCCATGTTCACTACCAGTCATGGCTTTTGGTGCAATGGAAAATGGGCCCTACAATTGGTATCAGAGCCTGGTTTTGGCCTGGTCATGGGTTCAAATCTCCCCGGTGCCTTCTCAACCTGCATAAGCACTTGGTATGTGCATCGAGGGGGAGATTTTTGGGTGATGCGATGCACTCCCCTGCCCACAGGTGGTTAATTATGTGGTGCTCCATGTTCACTAAGAGTCATGGCTTTTGGTGCAATGGCAGATGGGCCCTACAAATTTTTCTTCCTTAGCTTTCTTTTCCTACTCGGTCACCTCACATAGAAGTACTAATTAGATTTCTTATTCTATCTTAAGATTTCTAACCTCTTCAGTTAGGACACCATTCTTTTCCATTAGATTTGCAACTGCTACATCAAACTCACTTGAGTTTCCATCTACAAACAATTTAGTAGTATCTTCCTCTTGGTAATGTGTGTCATTTTCCTCAATAGCTATCTCTTTCCTTCTATTTAATGAGAACTTCAACTCATCTCTTTCTTCATTGAGTTGGTGTAGGGAAAGTTGGATTTCAATCTTCTGGTTCTCAATAGTCTTTCCAACTTGCAGACTTCCATCTTCAAGATCTTTCCTCAAAGCTGCAAAGATTTATTTTCTAGAGAGAAAGACTCTAATACCAATTTTTGGAATTAACAATGGGAAGTAAACTCTAGGGGGGGTGAATCAACACTTCAAAATTTTAACCATAAAACATTCACCACACATTCATATCACAATTTAACATGTAAATTGAAATAACTAGCTATGCATGTTCATCCATGGCATGAAACAAATAACACATAACACAATAATTTTTTTACCCCAAAAACCCCCAATGAGAAGGTAAAACTAGAGTGGGGATGACAAAAAAAAAATTCACTACTATAGTTGTAAAGTGTATCCAATGAAGGTTACAATTGTTTGATCATAAACTATGATCTATCATGTGAAAGGTCTGCCTTGTTAAAGGCTTAAAAAGCGTTTTAAATCTTACCCTATTAAATGATTTCAACACCTTACTAAAAGTGTGCCTTGTTAGAGGACTTCAACTTACAATAAAGTAAGCACCCTATTAAAGGATTTACAAAAGGCTACTAGGACTACTTGGTTAAGATATTTTCATTGATTCACTAATTAAAATATTTCAGCCTTGATCCTTTGGTTAGCACCTCTCTACTAGATATAAGATCTCCTCTTTCCTGATGTGTACTTGATCCTCCTGATAAGATGTATCTCTTTTATCTTTTAACTACTCTGCTCTATTCTCTCTAATTAATTCGATAATTCATATATCTCTCACAACCTCCTTAGTTACAATGAATTCTCTCTCTATACTTAGCATTCTCCCTTCTCTTCTCATTCAT
Source organism: Cupressus sempervirens (assembly GCA_028749045.1). Taxonomy (NCBI): domain Eukaryota; kingdom Viridiplantae; phylum Streptophyta; class Pinopsida; order Cupressales; family Cupressaceae; genus Cupressus; species Cupressus sempervirens. The sequence continues at coordinate 277,368,919 of CM053784.1, read as the reverse complement.
AGATACAATATCTTTAGGGATTTCCCCCCTTAAGAATACTTAGGTGAGCTAGAGTTAGATAGGAATTAATTATTATGATTCACCTATTTTATGGCATAGAACATCCCTTAATCTGATTGGTTTCCTGCATTGCATAGGGATTCTCAATATATATATATATATATATATTCTAGAATCATAAAAAAATCCTTAAGTCGGCCCAAAAATGGTTTATATAGGTGTTTGTGCCATTACAAACAACTGTGCCCAAAACTATTTACTCGACACTTGAAAGCTCTAATGCTTGACATTCACTATTTCCTTAATGTTGTAACTTGATTCTTGACTAACTCAACATCCACTATTTTACTCAACATATGAATCACTCAGCATATATGTCTTTCTTGGAACTTTAGTGACTCGACACTAACTATGTATATTGCTTGACATACACTACTTACTCGACACATGTAGAGTTTTATTAAGTAATGACTTAAATTTTTTGTCACTACCTTGTCAAAACCAAAATGAGATCAACAAAGTATAGAATATTTCAAGGTTATTATCTACATTTAAAAGATTTAGATCTATGTTTTAGCACTATTTATTTTGATGAATCTAAGGTACATCAACTTGAATTTTGTAGAGTTCAAAGTTTGGAAAGCTAATTTTATTTGTTAGTTGGTCCTTATTCCTACATAAATGTGTTGATCATGGAGTTAGTTATCTCTCAAGTGCATTTTACAATTTATAAGGAAGTTCAAGTTTTGTTGAACCAAGAGCTAACATGTTCAATGATGCTAGATAGTGGACTAATAAACATGCTTAAAACCTTTCTCTTTTATATTTTATTTTTCATTTATTATAATTTAGGTTTATAGCTAAATTGCATTCTTGTGGGATTAGGTCTAGTAGGAGCAATGCAAGGATCAATGAGATCCTGATCCTACAAAACTATATTCGGTAGGGGTCGATCAAGGTAGTTCTATGCATAACTTGTGGAATCACAAGGGGCAAAGAAAGGGATAAAACATGTCATGGGAATGCAATCTCATGAGGAATTTCATATAGGATCACCAATCTGGGTTGAACTTTTGGTAGGTTTCCATTTTCACTGAGGTCAAAAGGGATAGGATTGGGTTAACACATGAATGGGGTCCTAAGGTAGGACTAGGGTTAAGGGTAAAGGAAACATTCCTAGGATGGAAGGAATACTAGGTTTGGGGGGTCTTATAGGATTGTGGTCCCTAGATAATGGGATCATGATAGTAGGCTAAAGATTAAGGGTAGACTAAGTAGAGGGGACCAAATTGGGGTGGGATGGGCTAGGGATAACTAGAAATTAATTTTATGTACAACACATGTTAGTTATATATGTGAGCTACAATATTACAAGTAGTTGACTAGTTCAAAGATGTGGACTAGGTAAGGATTGATAAGATCATCTTGGGATATCTAGCATGTATACTCTAGAGGATGACACACATGGCAATGATTACAACACTCCACTAGGATTGGTGTTCAAAGATAGCCACCTTTCATCTCCCAATAGGATATTTATAGGATCTATCATTTACCTCTCTAGGGGATAAAGGTGATTATTAGGGATGCAATACTGTAACAAGCAGTGTATGCACTAGTTAGACTAGGTGTTTATTTTAGGATCTCACAAGCATAGTTTACTTTGGATCAAAATTTGGATGTCGTGTCACATAGATAGGTCAACTTCTATTTTTGTGGGCTAGTGTTAGGGTATACTATCCTAGACAAAGGAGGAAATAGATGACATTGGCATTAATTCCTATGATTCGTTGGATTGTTGATATCCATATGCCAATCACATGGAGCTCTTTGATGCTAGTGGAGCTATATAGGGGTCTATATTAGATCATATATTATGGGTATGGATTGTAAGGATGGATCATAGGATTTGTCTCATTATTTTAGGTGTGAGTGTGAGAGTACATCACAATTCTCTAAGTAATCAAGAGGCACGATAGGCACATAGAGGAGCCTATTGTATATAGCTAGGGCAAGCCCCTCACCTACTATGACATAAATAACCTAGAATATTGGAGGGAGACACTAGAAGGGATTTGAGATGGGGTCACATGGACACCATACATGATAGTAGGACCATGGATGAAGGATTATTAGTAGTTTCCCTATATGATCACACCCAAGTATATTTTTGGTAAATGAGATTAAATAGTAGACAAGTACTCACTAGATTGAGTGGCAAGGTAGTTTGGGTTCACACAATATTTACTAGAAATGATCATGTGGTACTAGTGGGTGACTCGAGAGTGGGTTAGTGAATTTGGTCTTAGACTAGACTGAGATAGATTACTAGCAAGATGGAGGGGTATGCAACCTCTTTAGTGAGACTAGAGGGGATAGATACATGATATAAGACCTACTCAAGTGTATAGGGACTATTTTTGGAGACCATGACTGGTAAATAAATCTAGTATGCCTCTACTAGATGAGAGGATCTAGAAACCAACTATAGTAGCAGGTAGGGGAGGTATGTGGTTCAAACAAGGGAGAGGGTGACACCAATTCAAGAGCCACCCAAGAGGAGTGCACAATGAACTAGCATAGGAGAGGAGGAACAAGAAGCACATGAGGAGGGGGCATAGGACCAGATGGATATTAGTGGAAGACAAGGACCATAGACACTGTTAGCTACATATTTACCTATACACTTACCTATGGGGGGTTTAAAAGTAGGAGGCTCATCATCTAGTAGTGGGGACAATGATATGGCTTCCAAGATTGCATCATTGTATTAGATACATGTAGTTAATAGAGATCTACTACAAGATATACGGGTGAGTGAGATATATACTAGGCTGCATGAGATTAGTTTCATACTAAGAGGGATAGGGCACACAAAAAGGTAGATATTGTTGCAATATGACCAATCAATCAAATAAGACAAGGTGTGTAGTTGTCATTTATGGCAACATATGTTTTACAATATAGCTATGATTGTTTGTGATGGAAAATTGTCTAAGTATTGGACAATGTTACAACATTACGATGAGATTTATTGATATTGGAATATTCCTTTAGAATATTCTCTTGTGCAATTGACTATAGATGCATGACATCATCTTGATGATGTATACTAGTACTGATATCCATAAAATCAACCAAGTTCAAGTTATGAAGGAAATATCGATGCAGATACTTCACTATACCTAACAGAGCAAGTCAACAAATTGAGTTTTATGACTTAAAGAATTATCTTGATTATTAATTCTTGATGAATTGACTCTAAGGATGATATGTGAGCTAACCAAGGAAGGATTTATTAATATTATTGATATAAGTAAAGAACTTCATTTGTGGAGTTAGGTGTGAACGTGAGGTCATGTTATGTGATATGATAATGCAAGATATGATGCAAATTGATATATACATAGTTACTCCTTGTTTATGACATTGAGAAAACAAAAGGTAAGATTGTCTATAGTCTACCAAAGGCTTGTATGAAGAGCTAACAATCAAAAGAACTGTAAAGTATAGCAGGTGATCCAGTATTGTATGTATATCTATTCTCTTGAAGAACTTAATTGTATAGTTGCACGTTAGGGTAGTGGGCTCTTCTTGCACACATTTGTATATGATCCACCAACTCATAATAGGTTTGAAGGAACTCCTAATAGGGTTGAGGCTTCTAACAAGGCCTAGTCTCCTAACAAGGACTCGAGACACTATACATTTTTCATAGACTCCTAATAGGCTCAATATCCTTAACTAGATTATTTATATAGTGAATTGTCTTGTGGGTTTCATCCCCACCAATGTTTTCCCTTGGAAAAGGTTTCCCTAGTTAAAAAAATATGGTGTTATGAGCTCTCTTTATGTATGGTTGTTTATACTATTCAACAGTATTGGTTTACTTTCTTACGCATGTGGAAAAGTAACTAATAATATCCAGTTGTGGGCAAAAATATTGAAAATACTGATTCACCTCCCCCGCACCCCCCCACACCCCTACCTCCCCCCCCCCCCCTCTTAGTATTATCTATTTCTAAAAATTAGTATCAGAGCCTATCTATTTAGAAGAGGCTTAACAACTTGAATAAAATCCCTATGGATATGGGATAGTTGAAGAAGAATCTTGAAGAAGCTCTTGAGCAAATTGATCTCTTTACTGATGAAAGAGATGGCTTAAACGATAGATATGAAGATGAAAAAGTTTATATTGGTAAACTAAAGGAAAAGATAGATAATCTAAAGAAAAAAGGACCTAGTGAGAGAGCTAGTGATGATGATATTGAAGATCTAAAGAAAGAAAATGAGATCTTGAAACATGAGTTAAAAATAGTAGAAATCAAGCTAAGTCTTATGAAAAATGGAGGAAAGAATGATTCTGAAATAAAACCTAAAAATGTAGATCTAAGATCCTAGTTAAGAAAAGCAACATTTGAATTAGAATCTATCAAGTTGGAACATGCAAAATTAGAGAGATACAATATTATTGTGAAAAGTGAACTGGTGCAAACCAAATAACAACTTCAGAAATTGTATAGCAGTAGTGAAAAGATTGAAGAACAAATGTCTATACAAAGACCTAGTTATGATAATACTAGACTTGGATTATTTCTTGGACAATATTCCAAGAAATCTATTGAGAGAAAAGATCCTGGTAGTCCTAAAGTCAAGAAAGATCTAAACACGAGTAAATCAGATGATACATCTAAAGACAAAGAGAATGTAACTCATTCTGAGAAATCTAAAGAATTTGATCAAGATGAGAAAAGTAGAGAAACAAAGAAATCTCATGTTAAATGCTTTAGATATGATGAACTTGAACATATTGGAGATAATTGCAAAGGTAAGTCTTTTAAACCTATTTCAAATTTGTATTGTCATAATTGTTATGGATATGGACATTATGCAGTGGATTGTAAGAAACCTAAATTTGATAATGATAATACAAATAGTAGAATGTTTAGAAACACGAACCATGTAGGTAATATAACAAGATCTTATAGCAATGAAAGTGGAGATAGAAGAAAAATTGTTTGTTACAAATGTAATAATCTTAGACACATTGCAAGGAATTGTAGAGCACCTAAGAACTAGTATAATGAACAAAGAAGGAATGTACCTATATCTTAGTTATGTAATAATTTTGGACACACAACAAAGTTCTGTAGAATGGATAGAAGAAACTAAAATAGCAATCATAATTACAAAAGGAACAACAAAATAAATGATGATAGTCTGAAGGAAGAAATGGAGCAGATAGAAGAATTCAAGAAAACATTTGTAAAGAAAAAAGAATCTAGTAGTTCTCATATAGTTCTAGAAGAAGTACATCCCAATACACCTAATAAGATAGTAAAGTCACTTATTGTTTGTGACTCATCCTACTTGAATTAAGCATTCTTAGTAAGAAAGCATGTGAGTTAATAAAAATTAATGTTAGAGAGAATAACACAAGTTGCACAATTAGTAGTATATACTAGACACTGCGAGAAGTCTATAGTAAAGTGTGCATTGCTTGATATGATTAGTATAATATTATGTAGAAAAATAATATTTTTGTTACATAGAGACAATATTTTAAATTTGTGATAGATAGACATTTAATGCAAAGTACAGATTATAAAAGATTTAAAGGACACAAATTGATTTACAAGCATCATTCACTTTTGTGAAATCTTAAGTGCAATATTAAAGAGTGATTTGATAACTATTTGAAGTATTGAAGAAGCTTGTAGATACACATGATCATTGAAAGCCCTAAAATGAAAAATTGAGGTATTTTTCAAATTTGTTGAGCATATTTTCAATAATGGCAACACAAGAAGTGTTTGTTATCAATGATAGACCTAGATATAATTTCAAGAAACACCCATTTATTTCTCTACTCTATGACCCCATTGGAGCATTTTCACAAGTACCATAAAATGTTCTTCATGTCAAGGACATAAGAAGTTATATGCACTGTAAGATAGAAAGCATAGGAAATACTGAGATCCATAAAGAATTGGAGAGACTGTGCAACAATGATTTATCATTGAAACCAGAATATGGAGACCTAGAACAACTTAACCTAGTTAAGTACATGTTCTATACAAACTTTGAAAACCACAAATGGAAAAGAATCATTTTGATAAGAATTCATGATGGCCTTCTATGGTTAGGAGATTCACTTATATGCATTGATAATGATCTAATTCACAAGTTCATTGGTTTGAGCAATGAAGGATGCAATCCCATGAACATAAAGAATGTGCGTAGAATAATTGAAACAAATCTCAACACAAGATTTGATGGAAGAAACATGAAGATTAACATCATTCAAGATGATAGAGTAAGACTCCTAAATAAAATTTTGGGTTATAAGTTCAACCATGGATCTAGGATAAATTCAGTCCCAGCCAAATTTCTTCACGTAGCTTATGTGATGGTAGTAAAGGGTGAAAAGGTTAATCTATGTGATGTTATCCAAACTCAGTTGTTGGATAATATATCAAAGATCAAGAAGTCTAAAAGCATAGTCTTTAGTTTTGAATCCCTATTGGCTCATATATTCTTCTATGCACCAAAGAAGTTTCCTAGTATTTCAAATTAGGATGGAAGCGAGTGCACAATGCAAACTATCACTTGACTCTACAGATGTAAATTGGAAAGAGTTAGGGATAATGATATTGGTAGAATAATGAAATCATTCCAAGCTAAAATGAAGTAGAGGTATAGGATACCACCTATGCTGATAGAGAAATATAAGCATGAACTGTGTTTCATGGTAGAAATAGATTTCACATGCATGGATGTAGTCATTACTTGAGTAGAGTTCAATTAACCTATGGGTTATGAAATGAGTGCTAAACTAATTAAAGGCCATGAAAAGATAATTCTACACTCTAAAGTAGATTTTGGATGCCCTAGATGGGGTCCATATACTGAAAACATGAAAGAGGTCCAAACAAATCTAATGGACAAGGACATCAAGAAGAAAGTAGAAAAAATAATTGATTCTATCTTAAAAGAATTGGGGATGTCAAGAAAAGAATTCGAAGAGGTGAAAGGGATAGCCTTGGAGATGAAGGATAGTGGTTAAACTAAACTATTAACTCCTACACCTATTGCAATGGCCAGGCCTACCATAGAGGTCATAGTTGCATAGACAAGTGCAAAACCACCTATAGTTGTTGCATAGTAGCAACCCTTGAGGAACCAAAAGGAAACAGAGGAAGCATCAATGCCAAGAAAGTCTACAAGGTTTAAGAAAATAAAACCTGTGCAAATCTCCTCTCCTGAGAAGAGAATTAAGAAAACAAAAAATGGACAAATTAAGAGGAGGAAAACCTTGCAAATTAATTCCTTATAATCTTAAGAAGTGACTGGTGACAGACTAGTAGAGCCTACAGATCAAGAAGTAAAGACTTCAACAGGAAAGGAAGCATGGAAGCCAAAGGTAGAAAATCTTAATATGAAAATTATTAATGGAAACAATTTTGTGCAATTGAATAAGTATTATGACTTGTATAATAATATGGATAGGAGATAGCTAGAGAATGTTGTAGTTAGAAACATGATTCTAAAAGATAAAATGTTTGATAGAATAAAAGATCAAGTCCCTATAGATTTGTATAATAGACTAAGAAATAGAGAGAGTACAGTAATTGAGGAAGATAAACAAATAAGGATGAATATGGTGAAAAAGCTATGTATAGTAAACAATGAGGAAGAGTTAAAGGAAATTTTGAAAGGTATAGCATTCTTGCTGAGGAAAAAGAAGAGATCCATTCTTCTTATAGGAGGAAATTATGAAGAGGTAAATATGGAAACTCAAAAGGCAATAGTCACATACATGCCTACTATGCCTAAGGAGACTGAGAAGAGTGCACAGTCAGGGGAGACAAGCCCTACTATGGTAGCAATTAGTCCTTCTCACAGTTTTGAGAAACTAACTAAAGCATCAATTCCAAGTGATTCACCATACATTACCATTGATAGTGAATCCATGCAAGTAGATAACAATTATGTAATAGTGGATAGAACTGAAGATCCATTCAAAGATTTTGGCTTTGACATTATTAGCAATATTGTTGACTATAATAGCTCTACTAATGAAGAAGAAGAGCAAGAGCAAAAGAAAGAAGATGTATCGTCTGAGAAGAAATTTGAAACTATGTCAACTAGCATTGAGATAGCCACTACAAGTGCACCCATAGCCATAGTAATAGTAAAACCATATACAAGTAGCAATGGTCACCATAGCAATATAGTCAAATGATGAAGATGAAGCACAAAACATTATATCTTCTTTGAGTAAATTCCTTGAAAAGAAGAAATTAGTTAAGTCAATTGAGAAGAATTTAAATTTAGTTTTGGATAGATTAGAGAAGACAATAAGTTCTATTGATACATCTATAGACATTTAACAGAGAGCAGGAATTGTGTGCAAAACTTTTAACAATGAGTTTACAATGCTTACCAATGTTGCTACAATGTAAGCACAGACTAAGCATGATGCTAATCTTCTTATACTATGTGTACAAATATAAGGAATGATATAGAAACATTAAATATATGCATTAAGGTATTGAGGTAGAGTATGGAGGAAGGGAAGCAGATATACACTAAGTGCAACTTGGCATACCTTCACCTTCATAGTTTTGATGAAAAAATCAAAGATGCTTACTGATAACTTTCTGAAACAAGATTAGAAGTTAGAAAACTTTGAGCATTCAATGGAAGAATTTCATGATAGTATTTAGGATATACAAGCAAAAAAAGAGAAAGCCCTAAAAATATTTACTCTTTTGAGAGATCATTTATCCCCATAGATTACATTGTTACAGAATCAGTTGGAGGAATGCTTGGTAGCTAAAACTTCATATGAAAAGTTTGTGACTACATAATTGAATGTAGTAGAGTTAGCTATATATGCCCTATCTGTGCTAATAAGTGTGTCAGATGTACTAAAAGACAATTGGAAGAAACACCTTACATAGTTAAAGACTGACTTTAGTGATTGTTTCTCTAGATTTTGATGCAACTTCTAGACTTTGACAGGATTTTTTTCTTTGTTGACACCTTTTTCATTGATGTCAAAGGGGGAGAAATAAGGAAAATTGTAATTGGAAGTTATATAATTGTATTTTGAAGTATAGTAGTAAGCTTTTGTTCAAGCAAGCTTTGTAATTAGAGTTATAAGGGATGTAATCCTTTTGATATAATCTAAGATATACTATGTTGTGTTGTTTATGTTTTTTTTTTTTAAAATCGGTATGACAACATTTTTTTTTGGGAACTTAGCCAATTTTCCCAAAATGTTTCCATCAATGCCACAGGGGGATATTGTTGGAAGTATGACCAATCAGTCAAATAAAATGAGATATGTGGTTGTCATTTATGGCAACATATATTTTATAGTATAGCTATGGTTGTTTGTGATGGAAAATTGTCTAAGTATTGGACAATGTTACAACAACATGATGAGATTTATTGATAGTGGAATATTCCTTAAGAATATTCTCTTACATAGTTGACTATAGATGCATGACATCATCTTGATGATGTACACCAGTGTGCATGTCTGTATAGTCAACCAAGTTCAAGTTATGAAGGAAATATCAATGCAGATACTTCACTGTACAATACAAAGCAAGTCAGCAAATTGAGTTGTATGACTTAAAGAATTATCTTGATTATTAATTCTTGATGAGCCAACTCTAAGGAAGTCCCGGTGCTTCACCCCTATGAGCATCACCTAGAGCCAATGAGTGCTATCCATTTATTCTCATGAGAGATGGATTCATGTTGCATCACTACTCATGAAACATGGTTCAATGAGTTTGACTCAAAATCACATAGTTAAATCCTGATAGCAATATCACAATTTGACTTGCTATGGAAATTATCTCTTGCTTATCAATTGATGAGTTTAAAGGGATTTCTATTGAATGGGTCATAAGGCACAAAACTTGGTGAAGGTTTTGCAAATGAAGTTGCAAGATTTGGGTTTAACCATGGAGGAAACTTTGTAGTTAAGCACACTCAGGCTGGAGCAGTACTGGGATGGGTGAGCTCTCGAGATGTCCCAGTGCTTCACCTATATGAGAATAACCTAGATCCAATGAGTGCTAAGTGTTCTATTTATTCTCATGAGAGATGGATTCATGTTGAGTCACTACTCATGAAACATGGGTCAATGAGTTTGACTCAAAATCACATAGTTAAATCCTGATAGCAATATCACAATTTGACTTGCTATGGAAATTATATCCTACTTATCAATTGATGAGCTTAAGGGGATCTCTAATGAATGGTTCATAAGGCACAAAACTTGGTGAAGGTTTTGAAAATGGGGTTACAAGATTTGGGTTTAACCATGGAGGAAACTTCGTAGTTAAGTGCGCTCAGGCTGGAGTAGTACTGGGATGGGTGACCTCCCAAGTAGTCCCGATGCTTCACCCTTGTGAGAATCACCTAGATCCAATGAGTGATAAGTGCTCCATTTATTCTCATGAGATATAGATTCATGTTGAATCACTACTCATGAAACGTTGGTCAATGAGTTTGATTCAAAATCACATAGTTAAATCCTGATAGCATTATCACAATTTGACTTGCTGTGGAAATTATCTCCTACTTATCAATTGATGAGCTTAAGGGGCTTTCTAATGAATGGTTCATATAGTACAACACTCAATTAAGGTTTTACAAATGGGTTTGCAAGCTTTGGGTTTAATCATGGAGGAAACTTCGTAATGAAGCACACACAGACTAGAGTAGTAGTGGGATGAGTGACCTCCCAGGAAGTCCTAGTGCTTCACCCCTATGAGCATCACCTAGATCTAATGAGTGCTAAGTGTTACATTTATTCTCATGAGATATGGATTCAATTTGAATCACTACTCATGAAACATGGGTCAATGAGTTTGACTCAAAATCACATAGTTAAATCCTGATAGCAATATCACAATTAGACTTGCTATGGAAATTATATCCTACTTATCAATTGATGAGCTTAAGGGGCTTTCTAATGAATGGTTCATAAGGCACAAAACTTCGTGAAGATTTTACAAATGGGGTTGCAATATTTGGGTTTAACCATGGAGGAAACTTCGTATTTAAGTGCACTCAGGCTGGAGTAGTACTAGGATGAGTGACCTCCCAGGTAGTCCTGGTGATTCACCCTTGTGAGAATCACCTAGATTGAATTAGTGCTAACTATTCCATTTATTCTCATGAAAGATGGATTCATGTTGAATCACTACTCATGAAACATGTGTTAATGAGTTTGACTCAAAATCACATAGTTAAATCTTGATAGCAATATCACAATTTGACTTGCTATGGAAATTATCTCCTACTTATCAATTGATGAGCTTAAGGGGCTTTCTAATGAATGGTTCATAAGGAAAAACATGTGGTGAAGGTTTTACAAATGGGGTTGCAAGCTTTGGGTTTAACCATGGACGAAACTTTGTAGTTAAGCACACTCAAGCTGGAGTAGTAGTGGGATGAGCGACCTCCCGGGAAGTCTCGGTGCTTCACCCCTATGAGCATCACCTAGATCCAATGAGTGCTAAGTGTTTCATTTATTTTCATGAGAGATGGATTCATTTTGAATCACTACTCATGAAACACGGGTCAATGAGTTTGACTCAAAATTACACTGTTAAATCCTAATAGCAATATCACAATTTGACTTGTTGTGGAAATTATCTCCTACTTATCAATAATTTCTTTGCCAAAAAAGTTCCTTTGAAGTTATCAACACATCATCAAAATCATCCTTTACTTTGATCTCATTGAATTCACATCCAAAGTTCACATAATGCAATGATCATGTCATTACAACACATATGAAAATTATAACCAAGGAATACATTTTTCCTTTATATCAAGTTCTAACAACTAATTTAGTTATCCTTGAGGCTTCCCCACTATACAATGAATATTATATGACCTCATTAAGATATTGCAATAAGCATTACATTACAATTACAACTCCCCCGCCCCCCTCCAAAAAAAAAAGTCAGTTGCTAGGGAATAAAACACACATTTTCCTTGAGAAATATTTATAGAATCATGAGTCAAATCTGCTACCATGACCATATAAACATGAACATGTATTTAACCAAAATCTAAGCTTGCTAAACTAGATTTCACCTCGCTCAATAGATAGAACTCAATTACTAGTAAATTGTTCCATGCAAGCTTCTCTACAACTAGTCTTCAAAAAATTTGCTACCATGAACAAATCAACACCCACATGTATTTAACCAAAATCCAAGATTGTTAAACTATATTTCACCTCACTCAATAGATACACCTTAGTTACTAGTAAATTGTTCCATACAAGCTTCTCTACAACTAGTCTTCAACAAATATTCCATAACTCAAGAGAACCTTCACATTACTTATCATGAACATATAAACTTCATTAAGAAATATCTACAAACATAAATATAATTTTGCAACCTCTTGTTGACATTAAAATCATGTTTTTTATTAGAGACATACACTTATTTAGATTATAAGTTCATACTAAGCATATTGTATAGTTAACAGTGTTAACCAAGCATTTCAGTTGTTACCAAGTTCTATAGTTGCTGCCGAGTCCTTTTGACAGACTTCAATTTGTGCTGAGTAGTTATTACTATGGTGATGATCAACAATTTAAACCAATCATCTCACTGTATGTTAATTTTACTAGTGCAAAAGAGTTGTGCAGTGCTTATCAAGTTAGTGGTTGATTTGATGCGAGTCTTGTGTTAACTGAGCCACTCATTGTTAATCAAGTGACTCAGTTTATATTGAGCTTGAAGTGATAGCATTGATCAAGCTATGCAATGTGAATCAAGTGGTTTAGTTTATATGCTGAATTTCACAGTATTCACCAAGTCACCAGTGTAGACTGAGTTCAAGCCTACTTGGAAGTGATCAATAAAAACTGAGCTTCTACCTCTACTAAGTGCATGATGATGCCAAGAATTGATAGTGGATGTCGAGTATCAGAACCTCACTGAGTCAGTGTTCAAAACCCAAGTTTCTACACTTTGGCTAACTTTGTAATACTTGTGTAAACTTGTATTGTGGCTGACTTTGTAATTATGTAATTGGATTGGTATATATGTAATGTATTGTAGCACATCCAAATCATCAAAGAGAAGTAATGTGATCATTAGAGAAGAGCAAAAGAGAGAATTACAAAGGCTATAGTAGTATAAGGAGTAGTAAAGATTTATCTATCATAGCAAGGTGATTTGTACATTTAGAGGAATCTCATTCAGCAAACCAAGTTTTAGATCAGAGATTAGCTACTACTTCATCCTAATAGGTGGATTAGTCAAATCCTTTAACAAGGTAGACCTAATAGTCTTATGTAAATCTCTTTACTAAGTGCATACTTCATTGTATGTTTGTAAATCCTTTTGCAAGGTGGACCTAGCAGTCCTTATTGCTCCTAACAGGGTAGATCATTAGAAGTGATCATTGTAAACCTTAACAAGACAACTTTATATTGCAGTACCAAATCTTATGGGTATCAACCCCACCCTAGTTTTACTCTCTATTTGGAAAGTTTTTGGGTCACCAAATCTTGTGTGTCAAAGTATTGTGTATGCTTTCATGTTTTTAATTTCTCATGCATGCAGTTTGATTAGAATTCACATAAAAGATTAATTAGTATTTAAGGATAAAGTTTTATAAGTTAATGATTTAGCCCTCCTCTCTCAGTAACTTAGCTTGTCATAATATTTCCAACAATTGGTATCAAAGCTTTATGGTTCTTAGAGAAAAGTTTAACAATTTGGGCAAAGATCAAAGGCAATGGAGGTATTCAGGCTTGACAAGGCTATTAACAATGAGAAGCTAGATTTGAAATTGGCTATTGGACAACTCAAGAAAGAAAAAGAGAAACTCTCTCAATCCCTAAAAAGAAGAAAATATCTTGTAATCCAAATGAATGATCCACTCTACATTGAATAAAGAATTGAAGACATCCATTCAAGCAATTCAAATGAAGTTGATGAAGTAATCAAAGAAATATTGGAAAAGAATAGTACTCTTAAAAAAGAAGCAATAAAACTAAGAAGAGAGCAATAAATTCAGTCAATAAGATTGTGTGAAATCATGGAGGAGAAAAACAAGATAAGAGAAGAAATAGAAGGAAAGAACAATGAAATTCAACACCTATCCCTTCAGCAAGTATACTTAATCGACTAGTTCACTAATGCAAATGATGAAATCATGAATTTAAGAACAGAGAATGAGAAATTGGAGAATGATCTAAACATTGAAAGGAAAACTAATGGAAGAATGATGAAATCTAAAGTAGACATGAATTAGTTAAATTAGCAAAGTCATTATAGACAAAAAGGAAAAGTAGGAATTGGATATACAGAAGAAGGTGAATCATCCAAGCAAGGAGCTCAAAAAAATAAAAAACCTACTAGTAGTCACTATGGTAAGATAGGTCATATATCAAACAAATGTTGGAGCAATGGGAAAGAAAAATTCAATGGAAAATGCTAAAATTGTAATGAGCATGGTCATAGGGCAAATGAATGCAAAGAAAAACCTAAATTTGAAGGAAAATATCACAACTGTAAGAAGTATGAGCACAAGTCATCAAAATGAAAAACTAAGGTATTAAATCCAGCAAAACAAATTGTAAAAGCTATATTTGGTTGGGACTATGACACTTGGTGTAGATGTCATTACTGTGGAGAATTTGGACACAATGGAATGAACTGTGAAAAACATCACATGAGGAAAAGAGATACTACCAAAAGATGTTTCATTTTATAGAAATTGGTCATCTTGCCAAGAACTGTATGAATATTGAAAGAATTGAAGATGAAAAGAAGATAAAAGATGATAACATTAGAAAGTAGATGAAACAACAATGGGTTCCAAAATTTATTGATAATGCAAGTCTAAGAAATGATGATCAAGTCACTCGAGAATTAGGTGACTCCACCATTTCCACTAGATTTCTCAAAGGAAAACTAGAACTAGGCTACTAAAGAAGACATATAAATCAATTCCAGTGTATAGGACAAAAGGATCCACATCAGCATTCAAGATGCAAAGGGATCACTAAGTAAGAGATGATAGTCACTGTCGAGTCACCTTCCTTACTGAGCAAGGTCGGGTTACAGACTCTACTGAGCGAGCTTAGGAGTAACTAAACTTTGTGTGGCTACCGAATCATGGAAGACTCTATTGAGTATTCAATTCAAGTGAAGTGGATGATAGTCTATCAATTTGATCTAACATTTGTACCAGACATTTACGGCAACATTTCTCACTGTGAATTTTTGAGAGCTATTTCTACAAAGAAATTTTTGAGCATTCAAGCAATTTGAGTGAATTGTTTTCAAACCATACCAAAAAAAGATGGAAGCTACTAGTAGCAAGGAAAAAAGAGGTTTAGACATGTTGGTTCGAGGTGTGGAATGGAAGGCACTAGATTTCAAGCTTACTTCTACTGTTGTGGAAACCCTAGATCCAAGCGGAGCACAATCTCAAATTCCATCAAAGGTACTCTTGATCAACAACATCCATTCTCATTTCAAATGTGCAATTTAGGATATTGGTACTTTGGAAATGGATGAAACTCTAGAGAAGCTATGTGCTAATGGCGTATTGAAACTAGAACACCAACATCTGGAAGCTAAAGGTTTAACACATATTCACATATGCCATGAGATTTTCAAATTAAGTGGATAAGATACATCCTTATTCATGTACATAATGGTTAGTTATGGTTGGAGCAATCAATTTTGATCAAAAAGAAGATGATCGACAAGATCATCGGTCTCCCCATGTTAACAGAAGCCAAAATGACCAAAACTCTAAGTCAGGTTGAACTGGAAAAGAAAACCCTTGCGAAGTGGGATGGAAGGGGAATGAAAATAAGTAGTGTAATTGATATAGAACTAAAGTTTGGCATTCAAATCATTGCACACAAGATATAGAGCTCTAGCGGGTTGAACAATGTGTCATGTGAAGTTGTGGGCTTGGCTTACAAGTTGGTCAAGAATAACCTTTCTCTTGACCTTGCCGAGTTACTATTAAACTAGTTCAACAAAAACATGGAAAGCATCAAGACTTCAAAAATAATCCATGTAAGTTGGGTTCACTCTTGACATGTTTATTTTTCTATGTTCAGAAATTCTTCCCATCAAAAGGTACTATTGTTTGGAGAAAAGATGTAATAGTCCTTTATCATATTAATGAGTACATTGTTGAAATGAGAGAGAAATATAAAAGTAATATGGACAACTATTTTGATGCATTTAAGGAGAAAATGAATAAAAAATTCTAGATTCCAAGGAAATTAGTTGAGGATTATAAAGATGATGTTTGTTTCATGGTAGATAGTGACAATGTGTATATTCAAGTAGTAAGGCCAAGAATTGCATGGGTAAAACCTCTAGGATATGAGGTCAATATTGATGAAACCAAAGACTTAATTGAAGCATTGATAAATGAGCCTATTGATCCTAAGCCTACTTAGTTTAGCACCTATGATGAGGCAAAGGCTAGATAGAACTAGAAATAAAGCTTCTTCAAGCAGTTAACGAGGGCAAGAAGAGGATTGCCAAACTGAAAACTAGTTCTACTCTTTTATTAACTGAAGGAAAAGGACAGGATGAAGAAGCAAAAGATGAAGAAAAGTTAGAAGAAGAAGAGCCATTGAAGAAGAAGGGTAACATAATCATTACCAAACCTACCAAGACATCCACTGTTGTGTTCACAAGAAGATCATCTCAGAAGAGAAAAGATAAAGAAGGAGGAGACAAATTTTTAAAGAGGTCTCCACCCACATTTGAGGAAAGAATGAAAGAGTTGGAATTAGGTTCTAGAATTACAAACTTCAAGGCATTTAAATATGAGACCAGAACGACTGATGAGTAGAAGTAGATAGAAGATATATTGATATCCAAGATGGGTAAGTGGAAATACTCACCTGACCAACTAACTTAGCAAATTCCTAATGTTTTAATGGACAAGATTAAACCAAGATGGGAGCATGCCATGCAAAATGAAAAAGATATATATGAGAAGACATTGAGGTAGCATATGCCAAAATTTGGATGACAAGGAGGTGAACGGATCTTTGAAGAAAAAAGAAGAAAAGTTAACTTTAAGATTCAATACTTGTCTTATTCTATTGAAAGAAATTAAGCATGTTGTGAAGAACGTTACAAACACATGGAAGAATGTCTATCTTCTTCACAAACCAAGTGATTTGTTGTTGGTGTAAGTGATAAAGATGATGATGATGATCAAGAGGAAAAGATGAAGAGAATGATGATGAAGAGGAACAAGGGCAGGAAGCTACTGAGGAAGATGTGAAAGATACTAAGGAGACCAACCAAGTAAAGATTGCTGCAATAGTCATGGCCTCAATTCCTCTTTATCCTAGCAAAACATTGATAACATCAAGCTTAGAGACAACTTTAGTAGGATTGATTGTGACTAGCACTGTAAGCACAAGAACTCAATCAATCTTTACACTAGTCCAACTCAGTACTTCACTGATAGTAGTGCCTAGCACTTCATCTACCGAGCAGAAAGTTCTACCCTCTACATAAATTTTGGCTACATCAGGTATTCCTACTACTAGTATTTCAATGAGTACAATATCTATTTTTGTATTGAGTCCTACCATTTCAACAATTATTTCCATTCCTAGCATGCAAGCAATAAGTGCAAGGACAGTTGAGACCAAGCCTCAACTGAGCACAATTTTTTGGGTAAAGTCAAAGAAAAGGAGGAGGATATAGATCTTGATGAAGAGATTGTCATTCCTAAATGGCACATCTCAAATCTAAATCCTAATCAGATACAAATTTTTGGTGAACTACTTCAAAATAAAGCCAAGTAGTAAAGGCTAAGAGAGGAAAGAAACAAGGAGTTTAAGATCATTTGAGGATGCTAAGAATATTTTAGCAAAGGCTCTAGACATAGAGGCAGGCACTTCTCAACCAATTTTGTATCAATTGGCAGAGGCAATCCTGAAATATAATGAAGATTTGGATGAATAGATTAAAATATTTGTAAAAATTCAAGAATAAAGTTTCAAAACTTATTGCTCAACAAATTTCCATTCATCAAGTAGAGCTTTCTACTATTTTAGGCTCTCTAGAGACCTCTTGCATTAATGTATCTTTACTTTTTGGAAAACTATGAGATACATCAATTTTCACAAAAAGAGATAAGAGATAGATTATCAAAAATTGATGAAGATCTGAAGGCAAGTACACAGTAATTGTAGCTTGACCTGAGTTCTAGCTTTGCTCATTTCAATAAGATCAAATTTTTGATAGATATGTAGGCAAAATTGCTCAGAGAAGAAGCAAGAATCAAATCAACTTTGATGGATATTCAAAATATGATTCTCCCTAACATGGATGCACTATAGAAGAACATTGCACATTCAAAAATGCTCATCGATGACAATAAATTCTCCATTGCAGACCACATGATTGAATTGTCAGCAGATGTGCAAGTTGCATTGTACACGTGCAAAGTCTTGCAAGAGAATTGGGACAAGACTTTGGCACTTATTTTGAAGGTACACTCAGACTTCTTATCACAATTTGGCATTACTGTGTAAATAAATATATAGCATAAATCTTTGGCATTAATGTCAAAAAGGGGGAGAAGCTATAAGAAGATATAAGGGGGAGAAGATGTGAGAAGATATAAGGGGAAAGGGGGAGAAAATTAAAAGAAAATTGTAGAATGTAGATAAAATGTATATTGTATGTATATCATAATATAAATTATGTATGGGAGAGCATTACCATGTAGAGAAATATATCTCTTACAAAACTAATTTTGAAAAATCTCAAAAATAGTATACTCTACTGAGTTGGAGACATAAGGTGATGATAAAGATGTTTTTGAACATTCTTGAATTTAGTTTTGACTGATAAGTGTTTTTGTCACTAATGCCAAAGGGGGAGATTGTTGAAATTCTAGTCATGTTTGTTATTAGTGATATACACTTATTTAGATTGTAAGTTCATACTGAACATATTGTACAGTTAATAATGTTAACCAAGCACTTTAGTTGTTACCAAGTTCTACAATTGCTACCGAGTCCTTTGGATAAACTTCAATTTGCACCGAACAATTACTACTATGGTGATGATCAGTAGTGTAAATTGAGCATCTCAATTAATTCCAAGTTTACCAGTGCAAACTGAGTTGTGTAGTGCTTACCAAGTTCACAGTTGATGTGATGTGAGTCTTGTGTTCATCGAGCCACTCAGTGTTAACCAAGTGACTCAATTTATACTGAGCTATGCAATGTGAATCAAGTGATTCAATTAATATGTCGAGTTTCATAGTATTCATCGAGTCACCAGTGTAGACCAAGTCAAGACTACTTGGAAGTGATTAGTATGGATTGAGCTTCTATGTCTACTGAGTGCATGATGATTCTGAGCATTGATAGTGGATGCTAAGTATTAGAACCTCACCGAGTTAGTCTTCAGAACTTGAGTTTTGACAGTTTGGAAGACTTTGTAATGTTTGTGTAAACTTGTATTGTGGCCAACTTTGTAATTATGTAATTGGGTTGGTATATATGTAATGTATTGTATCACATCCAAATCATCAAAGAGAAGTAATGTAATCATCAAAGAAGAGTAGAAGAGAAAATTACAAAGGCCACGATAGTATAAGGAGCAACAATAGATTTATCTATCACAACAAGGTGATTTCTACACTAAGAGGATTCTCATTTAGCAAACCAAGTTGTAGATCAGAGATCAGCTACTACTTCATCCTAACAGGTGGATTAATCAAATCCTTTAACAAAATAGACCTAACAGTCTTATGTAAATCTCTTTACTGAGTGCATACTTCATTATATGTTTGTAAATCCTTTTGCAAGGTGGACCTAGCAGTCCTTATTTCTCCTAATAGGGTAGATCATCAGAAGTGATCATTGTAAGCCTTAACATGCCAAATTTATACTGTAGTACTAAAGCTTGTGGCTATCATCCCCACCCCAGTTTTATTTTCTATTTGGAAAGTTTCTGGGTCACCAACTCTTGTGTGTCAAAGGGTTGTATATGCTTTCATGCTTTTAGTTTCTCATGCATGCAGTTTGATCAGAATTCACTTAAAGGATTAATTAGTATTTAAAGATAAAGTTTTATAAGTTACTGATTCACCCCTCCCCTCTCAGTAACTTATCCTATCATAATATTTCCAACACCTTTGACAATGTTGGACACAAATAAAGTGATGAATATAGAACATAAGAAATCAATCATCTCTCCAAATATTCTAACAAACTCCCCCAAAGGAATACTATTATCATTAATGCTAGCAGTCTCCTCTTTTGGCATTGATGACAACATATGATGAAAACCCATAAATGCCAAGATTACCAAACTAAAATTTCTCCACCATACATCAATAGATGCATTAATCTCCCCCATACTACTACTCATCTATAATTACTCTCCTCAATACTAATAATCTTTCATAATTACTCTCACCCACATTATAGTGTAAGCTTTTCCATATATTACTCTCCCCCATTGACATCAATGACAAAGGTTCCATTATGCCAATTCATAAAGTTCAATCTGTTAGATTAGGTGAAAAACTAATCTCCCAAGAACACTTGCATGCATAACCCTATCACATGGAAAATGAAAAGAATAGAAGCAAGAAAAAATCATGGAGGCGAAAAGGCCAGAGACATCTTATGAACATGCAAAGAGCAATCTCTATTACGATCCAATAAGTGAATGAAAAAATACAAAGAGGAGAATCCTTATAAAAGGAATCATGAAACCCTAAGGAAAGAAAACTAGGTTTGCGCATTATACTTAATATAAAATATTAATTATATGCACCTAAAAGCAAGCTTAAGAACTAGAGTAATAAACCACTTAATTAACTAAATCAAGATGATCTAATTAATAAGTGAAACAAAATAATTACTCTAACACAATCATCTACAAAAAAAAATTGAAAAAGTTTCCAAGTACCAAAAGACATTATTATATAATATATTACCAAATATTTCTCAATAACTATGTCCAAAGTGACTATTGCCCCAAAGGAAGCATCACTAAACATGCAGTCTAGATGTAAGAATATGCTTTGAATATATTGTACTAATGTATTTTTGTATCAATATTTTAAAGAAGGTTTGGAATAAATACAAACATACATCTAAGACACTCAAAAGTATCCTTAGCCAAAGGTTTAGTAAATATGTTTGTTTTTTGCTCTGTTGTGCTAGCATACTCCAATCCAATTTCCTTCTCTGGTGCCTTCTCTCTCTAAAGGTGATACTTTATTGCAATGTACTTAGTCTTTAAATATAACACTAAAGTCTTTGACATACTCACTATACTTGTGTTATCAAAATGAATAATAATAGGTTATGGAAATTTAAGAGCTATGTCTTTCAACATCTATTTCATCCAAATAATCTTAATACAATTGTTCTCTAGTGATACATACTTTTCTTATGCGATAGAATGTGCTATACAATTTTGTTTCTTTCTCATCCATGAAACTAATCTTCCTCCCAAGAAGACTTGTTCTCTTATATTCATCTGCATTCCCTTCCCAATTTGCATCATTGTAGTTACATAAGGTAAATTTATGTGATGTGTCATATAATAATCCATAATTAGGTGTTTGCTTCATATATCTAAGTATTTTATTTACTTCTATTATGTGTGTCTCTTTAGGATGTTCTTGGAATCTCTCCACAATTCTAATTGAATTAGATAAATTTGGTTTCATATGTTTCAAATTTTGTAATCCTCTTATTCTTGGTTTGTACCTTATTTGTATTGTAGTACAAGACTCATCTTTGCTTGGTAATTTGCATCCTATAACCATAGCTGCTCCAATTGTTTTACAATTTTCTAATCCAAATATTTTCAACAAGTCCTTAAGATATTTAGTCTATGATATGAAAATCCCAGATTCTAATTTATTTACAATCTTGAGAAGTATTTCATCTCACCAATCATACTCATCTCAAATTCATTCTTCATCTCTTCTGAAAGTTTCTCACTAGCTTCATCATTTCCTCCACAGATAGTATCATGAAAAAATAATCAATAATCCTTCAAAATTTATCCTCAAGTACATGTTACTATCTACATTACCTTTCTTAAATCCTATTTTTTGTAAGTGTTTATCCAATCTAGCATACCAAGCTCTACGTGCTTGATTTAATTCATACAAAGTCTTTCTTAGTCTGTAAACCATATCTTTATCTCCAGTTAATGGAAAACTAGTAGGTTGTTTAATGTAAACCTCTTCCTCAAGTTCTCTATTTAGAAAATCTAACTTGACATCCATATGATATACCTTGAAATTTTTGTTGGATGCACATGCCAAAAACATTCTTACTACTTCAAGTCTTGCAATAGAGGTGACAATTTCCTCCAAATCAATTCTTTCTTGTTGTGAATAACCTTTAAATACTAATATTTTTTTTTTCTTACCACTTCTCCTTGTTCATTCATCTTTTTTTTGAACACCCACTTAGTGCCAATGATGTTATAATGACAAGCAAGCACATTCATAAAAATAATATATATGGGTTCATTCTTACAAAGTTTTCTATATAGTGCTCAAAATCCTCTTTGAATTTTGAGTCCCAATAGGAACTAAAATGAAGTATTACAGAAGATCTTGAAGTCATTTGCACCTTCTTATGAAAACAAGGTAATAATTGTTGTAGAAATTATTATTGTTACTTCTAATTTTATCAAGGAAACTTTGTTTGGAAGGCTACAAGCATTCGAGCAAAGATTGAAGAAAAAATTGAATCAATCTAGAATAGAGACTTCTAATAGAATAAATTCATAATTAAAAAAGAGAACCTTAACCAAAAGTGTAAGAACAAGTGGAGATTATGCTAGAGAGTGGATAGGTAAGAAAGAGGAATTTTAGATGATAGATAAAGGCATAAATTACTTATAAGAAAAGAACATAAAGGTAAGACAACTTTTAGTCATTGGACTCACAAAGAACTTGGTCATTTTTCATTTCAATGCCCTAAGAGAGAAAGGAAGACTAATAAACCTTATAAGTAAAAGATTGCAAAAGATTTCTTATTTGTTGATGAAGATGATGAATTTGATTTCAAAGCTATAAATTTGTGAAGTGAAGACGAAAATGATGAAATTGGATTTTTTTTATATTACAGAAGAAATTCCATAAAAAGATGAAAAAGAAGAGAAATAATTATGTAGAAAACACAAATTAAATTTGGATTATAGATAGTGAATGCTCTCATTATATGACTGGTGACATTAATAAATTTGTTGAGCTTAACAATTATAATAGAGGAGTAGTTAGAATTGGAAACAGTGCACTGTGTCCTTTTAAAAGAAAGCTATCTATTACTCTTGATGGGCAAACTAAAATTAGAGATGTCTATTTTATTCATGGATTGAACCATAATCTTTTGGGACTTGGTGAACTTGTTGATAAGAGATATCAGTTGTAATTCATTGAGAAGATATGTGTAATCAAACACTAGAATAGTAAAGTGATTGGAATAGGTATAATGAATAAAGATAATTTTTTATATTGAATCCTTCTAAGATTACATGTTTGGTTGCTAAAGTAGATGAAATTTGCTTATGGTATAAGATATTTGGTCATCTAAACTTTGGAAACATTATGAAGATCAGTACAAAAAATGTAGTAAGAGATCTACCTAAGATTGTGAAACTCTCTAACATGATTTTCAAAGAATGCATGATGGAAAAATAGAATAAGAACTCTTATCCAAGCATGATATTCACTTCATTAGTAAATTTGGAGAATGGACACACAGATTTATGTAGTCCTACAAAAACAAGAGAACTCTATTGTGAAATGTACTTTATTATTTTCATTGATGATTTTACAAGGATAATGTGGGTAGAATTTCTTAGAGAAAAATATGAAGCTTTTGAGAAAATCAAGCTATTCAAAAGTAGATTAGAGAATGAATCAAGATTCAAGATAAAATGTTTAAGATCGAGTAGAGGAGGATAATTTATAACAATGAGTTTAACGTCTTTGTAAAGACAATGGGATTAAGAGACAACTTTTAGCTCCCAAGACACTTCAAGAGAATGGGATAGTAGAAAGGAGGAATAGATTAGTTGGTGAGGTAGCTAGAGCTATGATGCTTAAAGTTGATGTATCATATATTTATTGGAGAGAAGAAAGGAACAATGTAGTATATACCATGAACATAGTATAGATTAGACAAGGTATTGGTAGACACTCTGTGAAATTTAGTTTGGGCATACACCTACTTTGAAATAATTTAGAATCTTTGCAAGTAAATGTTATATCAAAAAAGAGGATGATATAGATAAGTTTGATCCTAGAAGTGATGAAGGCATATTTCTTGGATATTGTTTGAAATGAAAGTCATAAATATTTTTTAATTAGAGATTGAGAACTATTGTTGAAACTAGTAATGTGGAAGTTGATGAGAAATTCAAAATTTGGGAAAGGATACTTGATAATGATTCATACGAGGATGAAAATAATAATAAAGAACTAACAATTAGAATGTAGATAAAGGATTATTTTATGAAACTAATAATGATTTCCAAGCTAAAGAACCTAGAGAAGAACCAAGAGGAGAAGTCAAAATAGAACAAGGAACACCAATATATGTTGTACAAAATCACACTATGAATTAGATAATTGGAAGTGAAAACAAAGGATTTTTTATGAGGAATGGGGTAAGAGATGATTTTCTTTTAATATCACAAGTTGAACTAAGACTGCATATGAACCAAGTAAGATGAATTCTGGATAAAGACAATGAAAGAGGAAATTGAGCATATTGAAAATAAAATGACATGGGAATTGTTCCCTAGACCTAAAGCCAATCCCACCCCAAGATCTATATCATAAAATAGGAACACTAAGGAGGATGTCTTCGTTCCTACCTTGATTTTTCCTAAGACAAATGAGAAGAAAAGAGGAAGAATCTAAATGAATGATAGAATCACATTAAATGGGTACCAAACCATCATTAAATTGAGATTCTTGTAGTTTAAGATGGTACAATGATAAATGAAAATTAACACCTATGTGGAACTAATCTTAGAGGAAACAATAATTTACTTTGCCAAGAAAACTTAAACATTTGTATCCATCATCATAGGAAGAAACACATTCAGATACATATAAACTACATTATCTTTTATGTAGATTTATTCAGCAAACTCATCATAAAAAGAAATCTTGTTTATTTATGAGGTTTTTTTGGGATACATTTAAAGGTATTGTGAGCATTCATGTTTGTCCAACTTAACACATTGGATCTACAACATATCATCCTTGCCTATTTTGCAAGACCACACTCGGGGGTTATCTTGGCATTTATGCCTTGGTATAGGTGTAATCTTGTTGTACTATACTTAGGGAACCTTACTACATTAGTCATCTTGAACAACATATCTTTTATGCCTAGGTTGGATTCCCACATCTTATCTGATATAGATCATATTCATATCTTCATAATTATTCTAGTGATGATTGTATGAGCTTTCAATGTCCCTAAATAATGTTTGATCATGAAAATAAGAGTCTAATTATGTGTCCCTTGTAAAAACAACTTTTTGCATATTAGGGTTCATTTTAGTTTATCTTTTTCATCTTGCATGTTGAGGAAGCTCTCTCTTTATATTTTATGAACATGTCAGTTAATTACGTTCACCTTCTCTCACTTCCTCTTGATTATGTTTTTCGCTCCTTAAACAACCATTTCAACTTAGTGCTTCTATTCCTATCATCACAAGGGGTTAATCTCATCATCATATCTAATCTATCCAAGTACCACATTATCAAATCACAAGACTATACCATAAACATGACAACTAAAACCATCTATGAGAGAGATACATCCATGAGCATAGAAATGTAAATCATGATTATATATAAACATGAACATACATAGCAACATTACATGGAAACTTAAATACTAAAACATGCATAAAACATCCATAACATTAGCAAGAAAAGAGACAAGTACACAAAGCCATAAATCACATCTAGTATCTGAAATGTCTCTTTTCTGATTTTACATGATATTTCAAGCCTCAAATTAGATCTTTAAAATCAAACAACCAATATTACAAAGATCCACCAATTTCTCAATAAAACCCAAATTGGGTATGACCGAAATAGTGCCAAAAGCTTCACAACTTCACAAATTATTAATAAATCTGAAAATGGACATTTTTACAGAAATTTCAGCAGCATAACAGCCTAAAAAATGAAATTTCCAGATCTGTATAGCCTTTACACAACATTTCACAAATGTAGGACAAAAACTATGCTCATCGGGCTCCCAAAATTAACACAAAAATGCTCGAAAACACCACAAAAACACTAATAATCTATCTCAAAAGTTTAATCACATCCCAATACATATATTCAGCTCTATTTTAACATCTTAAAGTCTAAAATACAGCAGAAAACCAAACTGATATGAAATACTTAACTGAAAACACCAAACTCATACAAAAAACACACCCAAAAACTCACAAATCTGCACTGTTCAGCACAAAGGCAAACTCTGTATGAGCATGCACATGGAATGGCTTCAAACTCCTATCCTTAGCCTTCTTGGAAACCTGAAAACTCCCATTCTTGGGTCTCCCTGGAAACCTGCAAACTCCTGTTCTTGGTCTCCTTCTCCACAGGTTTGGCAGCCTCTGAAGAATAACAAAGAATGAGCAAAAATCAAGTTCTGGCATCAGCCCAAAATGCCTCCAAAACCCCTTAAAAGAGGGCATAACCCTAACTCACATCCAAGAGGTGTTAATAAAACATATTTTAATAATAATTTTCATTTATTAGTCCATTAGCTTCCGAAGATTATCCCCTTTTTCTGAAACTTCACCTTTTTGGGCCTGCCTACCTTAGAAAAGATTATTATTTTTAATTATTTGAAAAGGGGACATGACAGTATCTCATGTATCTCATAATGAGTCAAGTACATGTAAAATGTGAGATTCAAAATCTAGATAACTATCTCAAAAATATACATCAAGTGCCATAAGGGCATCAAAACATTAGATCTAATCCTAGACCTTGGATTGGCTACCTCTATCATGTGTGGGAGGAAGTTGTGGTGGTGGCACTTGTGTCCTCTCCAACAAATGTAACACCTGCTCTAATCTCTTAGCTCTCTCTAATTAGTCTAGTAACCCCTATCCCAGAGGCACTATGCCTCTATAAGCTATATAGAATAAGAGTCTTGTACACCATGATGCTCAGACTCTCATCTACTAGCCTCTTTCTATTGTCTTAGCTCCTCACTCTGTGCTCACTCATCTATTAGTTATTGATCCTAGACCACAATAGCAATCTATGCCTATTGTAGCTCTCTGTCCAAAGCTCTAATCCACTAATCTCTCATATAATCCCATCCTCCATCTAGGGAAGGTGGTGGCCACCTCTCCTCATGTCTTAGCTAGTGCCTCTCCACTCAAGGCTATCGCACTAGTCTTGTTGGGCTCTCCTCTTTTCTTAGCCAATGCCTCTCAACCCAAGGCTATTGCACTAGTCTCAGTGGGCTCTCCTTCTCCTCTGCCTCTACCTCAATCTTCACATGAATCCTCAAGCTCATCTGGATACCTGATGGACCCCTAGAATTTCTCTCACACTCTCTCCCTCTCCCTCCTCTCCCTCTAACCCCTATTCTCCCTCCACCTCTTCCATCTCTTCCATCATCTCCTTTGTCATCATTACTATCATCTTCTCCTACCCCTACATCCTTTGGTTGTACATCTAAGATCATAATCCATGGGAATGAATTCCTCCTCATATACCATGCATATTTAGGTGCACTCTTCCCTCTAGGACCCCTAGAAGATAATCTCACATATCTCGTCATAGCTCTTGTGTCTCCTACAATGTTGCTACATAATCAAGCATAGGCAACAAGCTCAAATCCTACTCTCCTTGGAACTGAGTGTAAATGATGGTCTTGGTAGGGACCCTCTACTATCATCCAAACTATCTCCACACCCATTAGATGAAAAACTTCTCTATAATTCCTACATGATGACCTACTAACGGCTAGATCCTAAACATATAGCCTAGCTTGTCCACTACTTCCTACCACCCCTTGCATCCCCTATAGGGTTGCTAGTCGAAGGCTAATAAATCATGAAAGAATTGTTGATAGTATGTTAGGTCTCTGCTATGAGGTTTGGAGATTAAGCCATAGAATCTATAAATGTATGGGTAAGATCACTCTCAAGGTTGTACCCAAGGCCAAATGAATGCTATATTGTCCCAAGCCTAGACCTGTGCCAACACTGTGTCACACATCCATGTCTTCCCCTCAAGGTATATAATCTCGTGCACCTCATGATACAAATCAACTAATATAATTGGTCCCTAAGCCATCCATTGTGGCCTCCCTATGAGATCCATCACTAACCTCTCCCATTCGCACGAGAAGCCCTTTTGGCTTCTATCAGTGACCAATGCTTGTGCGACCAAAGAACACATGATGAAAATAACTGGGAAATAATCCATGTACTTTTCTATCAACCTCTCCCATTTCAAATGTTGGTCTAGGATGGTCACATCCTTGAACAATGCTTGAATTTTTTCCCTATCCTTTGTTGGGGCAAATTATAATACACCTATGACACAAAAGCTCATATCAACACTTATAATCACATAATGATGCAAAAAAATTGTAGATGTACTAGTTACACTTACCGGGTCCCCATGAAAAGGTACTTGTAGGATACGATACACATCCTAAAATGTGATAGTGGCCTCTCTAGTGGGTAGATGAAAGGTGTTATGCTCATTGTGCCACATCTTGGCTAGTATGATAAGAAG
The DNA here is from genome assembly GCA_028749045.1 of Cupressus sempervirens. Classification (NCBI taxonomy): domain Eukaryota; kingdom Viridiplantae; phylum Streptophyta; class Pinopsida; order Cupressales; family Cupressaceae; genus Cupressus; species Cupressus sempervirens. The sequence goes on along the minus strand of CM053784.1, from coordinate 277,340,062 downwards.
GCCATAGTTTTCCTATATATGGGGCAAATGAACAACCACTCAAAACCCATGGTCCTCAGCATCCTACTCTGATCCTCATCAAGAAAAAAAACCAATATAAAACCTACCACCTTAGGGGCCCTAATATGAAACATTGGAAATACCATCTACAAACAAAGAGCTTATATGTCAGTACATATCATCAATGAAGACAAAAACATGTCTAAACACATCTTTACTCTACTATCCATGTATGAAAAGTAACACTCAAGATGAAACACAATGAAAATTTGGCTCACAAATTGAAATTTTTTGGACTATGTATCATATGATACTCTTTCTAATAGGTGTGTGATAATTTGCATGATATCATATGACTATTGGGTGGGTCTCATATGATACTTAGTATAACATCATGTGATACTTTTCAAACACCAAAAATATCATATGATAGTTTGTGGAACTACCATGTGATACTTTATAAAGTATCATATGAAATTTTGGGAAAAACCTATTAAACACTATGAAAATGACAAAAATTCCCAATAAAATGACCTAAAAAGCTTGGAAAGTTGAAAACTTATAAAGGAACCATACTATGGAGGTTGGTTATGCAACTGGCTATGCTTGAAATTATGTGATGCAATCAAAATACCATGTGTCATCTTCTCTCTCTCTCTCTCTCTCTCTCTCTGAAAAGGCTCAGAGATCTCAAAAGGACAAATGAATTAAAAATGACACTTGGACCCCTTATATATTCTTCCGACCCAATTTTGACCTAATTTTTGAACTCCTTGGTATTGTATGAAAATTGTACCCCTAGCTAATTTCGACATCCTAGATCCATTTTTGGGATTGAAATCAAAATCAGAGTACATCTTGATGGTCATAGTCTTATTTTAAATTTCCTTTCTTATTTTATGTAGTTAGTTGACCTTTTGAGGCTTAATTTTCAAATTGTGTTAAGACATCATCATTTCTTTATCATTTCTACTCTTTCCCACATTTATTTCTTATTTCCTTATATCTCATTTATCTTCCTTATCATCTTTCTCCTTGATTAGACCTAGTTAGTCAAACTGGGCATACTATCACTTCTTAGTGGTCACTTTTTTTGGAAATAACAATGAGAAAGTAAGTTTTGAGAGTTGGTTGGGGGGGGGGGGGGGGGGATGTGAATAAGCACTTAAAACTTCTACCACTAAAATATTTCACCATTCATCCATCTCATAACTTAACATGTAAACTAAAATATGTAAGCATGCATCACATCCATAGCACAAAATAAATCAACACATAAAAAAAAAAGATTTTGGTTACCTAGAAACCCTCCAAGGAGAAGGTAAAACTAGGGTGGGGATGACACCCACAAATCTTCCCTACTATAGCAACAATGTTTGGCCAATTATGGCTAATAAGTTTTGATCATAATCTATGAACTACCCTATGAGAGGTCTACCTTGTTTAAAGGCTTACAAAGATTATTAGGTTTCACCTTGACTAAAGTATTTAAGCTCATAATTAAGTAAGCATTCTATTAGGAGATTTACAAAAGTCTATCAAGACTACTCTATTAAGAGATTTACCTTGTATCACAAGTTAAAATGATTCAGTACCTGATCCTTCGGTTAGCACTTTTCTGCTAGATGTCAAATCTCCTCTTTATAGTTTGTATCTTGATCCTTCTAATCTAATATATCTTCTCTAACCTTTCACTTCTTGATTTCACAACTAATCTATTCTCCTTAACTAATTTTTCTCTACTGCTCATTCAATTATCTATCTTCTCCATGCCTCTTTTGCACAAGATACTCTCCTTAGTATCCTCCTTCACACACATACTCCCCATAATTTGTACCTCTTTAAGTAGGCATCTAGAGATTATCCTAGGTAATAATCAAAGGCTCTTATTGATTACTATTTCCACCTAATGCTTCTTCTTTTTTTATTGGTTTTATGTATTGCATAGGGATGTGTGACATGACTTGATCCTTATCTCTTCATATCAAATTTCAAGATTATGTCAGAAAAAAATGGTTTACATAAAAAAAAATTCCATTACAAACATCTATGTCATTGATTGGTTACTTGACATCAATAGGCTCTGATGCTTAGCCTTAATTGTGCCATTGTGTTGTTTACTCAGCTCCTAAATTACCTAACATGAATTAATTGTTTGACATGCACTGTCTACTTGGCACATGAGTGACTTGAATCACATATTGACTGATTCACACCTACTATTACTCGACATTAACTATCATATCACTCACCATGTATTTTCTGGAGACTTATGCTCAACATGCTCTGTTCACTCAATTTAGATTGATCAGTTAGCCTAAATAGTAGCTTGGTCACAATGATGGCCAACTAACTATGCTAGAGGATGACTAAGTGTTTTGTCACTACAATGTCAAAACCATAATGAGAATAACAATCTCCCCCTTTTACATGAGTGGAAAAAATACTTTTTCATGGAATATTTATTCTTCCTTGTTGCATAAGTCATACAATTTATACATTCTACTTAGTCTCTATACAAAAATTTCAAAATCTCAAAATTTGAAAAAATATTGTTAACTTGTTATGTTACTCCCCTTGAGTAAATAATGCATTTTTGTTCTATGACTCTTTCTCAGTAGATATATGCCTTGAAAATATCTTCAAACTTTACAAAATCTTCAAAATCCTCCTTTTTTGACACTTATGTCTATGAGGGTTTTACACTAATTGTAAATCTATCTAGGAATGACTTGTGTACTTCCATTATGTTTCGCAATGTAGAATCCCAATTCTCTCTTGCTGCATTAACTAATTGACTCTATATTTATAGATTTGTTGTCATATCAACTAGAACTTCTTGTGTAGAAAGATGAGAATCTTTCTTCATAAATGTTTCTGCAAAGGCTAGCTCCTTATGTAAAACTTCCATGTGTGGAGTCAACGTGGACTGTATGTTGATAAGAGTTGATCTTATATTTGCATGTTTTTCTTGCAACTTGGCAAGCCTTCCCTGTGCCATCATTAGTCTCTAAAAATGTAATTGACTAGTGCTAGGAGATGTCTTCAATTAAGAAGACCTAAGATCTCCTTGCAACCTATCAATTGCTTATTGAGTCTCTTGATAAAGATATCAACATTACATAGTTTACTGTACATAGAGTAAATGTTCTCCAAAGCTTTCTTCACACTTTCCGTTTTAGTTGATAAATCAACTTGTCTTGGTTCTATAGCACTGGATATCTTATCCATGACCTTAGTGTGAAATTTCTTCTCAAACCATTCCAACAACTTTACATTAGTATCTATATCATCATCTTTAATTGTATCAACTATATGTACAAGTTTATCTAAGATAGGCTTATTGGACAATGATTTTGAAATATCAAATGAATCAATGAAAATATCTTTTATTTCATGCAAAACCTATTTTTCTTGTGCTCTCTTCTGAGCTTCTCTTGCTTTGATTTCCTCTATAGGGTCTCTTGGAGTATCTCCATCTCTTCCAATGTGATTGTTCTTGGATTAAACTATGGTAGAACAATCACCTCATCTAAACTCACATCCTCTAGTGTTGTAGTTTCAACACTCTTTGGTGTGCTTGCACTTAGCATTGATGTTTGCAATGGTGTAGCTTGAGTACTCTATGTCTAAAGAATTTGGCTACTAGGAGGAGTTGAAATGATTGGAAATGTGACCAGTGTCTAAATTATTGCTTGCTCCTCAAAATCAATAGTTGTATTATCCTCTTCTAGTTGATGAACCTCTTTCTAATTTTCAACTTGTTTTGGTGAGGTGGGTAGATGATTGGTTTCCTTACCCTTATTCTCTTTACTTCCTTCCTTGCCAATTACCATAAGTGCTAGTATACCTAAGATTTTCAGACTAGGTAGAGATATAGCTAGTTTGTCTACATCTTTCTTTTTCATGTCAATGACAAATGTTGGCATTGAAAATGATGCATTTTTAAGCTCATCTTTCCTCTCCAAAACCTTATCCTATGATTTTTTTTGTTCATTTGACTCTTTCTCCTTTGCCTCTACAACAAGTGGGGGCACAATAGATGTGTCTTGTTGTTGATTCATAGTGGATGCAATCTCAACCTTTTGAGATTCATCAATCCTCACAAATAGAGGATTAATGCATGGAATGGTTGTATTGGTAGATTCTTGTTACAATTTCTTCATAGCATCATCACTGAGTGGATTTACATTTTGTGTTTTTTTATCAATGATGTCCTTAATAGTCATTGAGTCTTGTTGGCTCTCTTTCTCTCTTGTTGAGGACTGGTGCTCAACCCATTAACATTTGTGGTTTCTTGTGTGTCATCCTGAGCTATCCCATCTTGTTCTATTTCATTCTTATCTATATTTGTTCCTTTCTTCTCTTCCACTATTTCCACTATTTTTGTGGTCAACCCATAGATTATTTTCCAAAGTAATTTTCTCTAGGTTACCACCTCTTCAACTCTATTCCTCAAAATATGAAAGACTCTGTATTTAGTATAAAATATCCTTTTGTGTTTCTCTACAGCCTTTGTGATCATTTTCTTATCAAATTTAGGCATAACTTGAGCTAAGGTAGCCTTTCTAATTTTTTTTTTAGTCTCTATACTAAACTTCCATTTCTGCTAGACTCTTTCATATATAATTTTAGGTATTGAGCTGGCAATCTCTAAAGGAGTAGCCTTAAAAGTAGCCATGATATCATAAATAGTATCTTCAACATATTTAGGCCTCCTTTATCTAACTTATCAAAATCAATGTGTGTAAATCCAGATAAATCTGCATTGTCTTTAACACTCTCACATATATTGACAATATCAAATGAAAGAGTGTGTCTTACCACTTTGAATTGACTAACATCATCTAATTTGGTCTTCTCATCATTTAAATCTTCTTGAATTTTTAGACTCCTCTTTCATTTCTTAGTAGGCATGCTCAACTCTATTATATCATTCTTCCTTTTCTGTTTGGTAGATTGTGCTTCCTTGGCTTGTATAGTGGTAGCCCTTTTTCTTGACCTTGTCAAAGGTGCAGCTAGCTTATATTCTATTTTCTTTGCTACCTTCTTAGGTTTCCTCTCTTTCTTTTTTTGTGCTCTCCTCTTCTTTCCTTTTTCTTTGGGTTATTGCTTGATCTCCTCTTCATTCTCTGAAGCTTGATCTTCACCTTGTCCTTGAGTTATCTATAGTGGTCCTTGGCCTTCTCCTTCTCCTTCTTCCTCTCCTTCTCCCTCTCCTTCTCCCTCTCCTTCTCCCTCTCCCTCTCCCTCTCCCTCTCCTCCTCCTCCTCCTCCTCCTCCTCCTCCTCCTCCTTCTCCTCCCTCTCCCTCTCCCTCTCCCTCTCCCTCTCCTTCTCCTTCTTCCCCTACCTCTCCCTCTCCCTCTCCCTCTCCCTCTCCTTATCTTTCTCCTTCTCCTTCTCCTTCCTCCCTCTCCCTCTCCCTCTTCCTCTCCCTCTCCCTCTCCCTCTCCCTTTATTCTCCTTCTCCTTCTTCTTCTCCTTCTTCTTCTCCTTCTCCTTCTGCTTCACCTTCTCCTTCTCCTTCTCCTTCTCCTTCTCCTTCTCCTTCTACTTGTCCTTGTCCTTGTCCTTGTCCTTGTCCTTGTCCTTCTCTTTCTCCTTCTCCTTCTCCTGGTAAGTGCAAATGACTAAAATTTTTGACTATATAACCTTGAAAACCTTGCAATAAATGCTTAGTGCTTACAATGTTGTAAGCTTGGTCACCAAAGGATTTTCAAAAAGCTCAATTAACATAGCAAGCTTGACAACCACTATGATATGTTCATAAATCAACATTAACTACAATTCTCCAATACTTAGCCATAACATAAAACATGACATATTGATAGATTAACTCTTTCTTCTAACCACTTCATTGCATCTTAATTCATGCTAATAAAACTTATCATTCCTTAAATGCTTGGAACTAATGCAAAATATATCATTTTAGATATTAGTTCCATGCATACCTTTGATTACCTTGTTGGTGGTGATGTGATCACCTGATCCATTTGATAAAGTGACCTCATCTTGGCTTTATGTGTTGCAATATTCCTTCTTTCTCCATGACTTGTTCGTTTGCATCTTTTTCTTTTTAGCATCTACCTTTGCTTTTCCTTTGTTGAATTCATTTCTTGATGCAGGTGACTAAGTTGGGTAATTTATGCTTACATGACTAACCTTAAGACAACTAAAGCATACAATATTTCAATTTAACAACTTTTTGTAATTGTCTCTAAAGTGAGTCCTTATGCAATTTACAACAACATGACCATATTTTCCACAATAGTGACAAATGTTCCTTGTGTTGTAATCCTAATAGTAAGAATTTCCATGATGATGTACCTTTGACTTCTTGTTTGATGTCCACTTAGATTTAGATTTTCATTCATATGCTATGTGTCCATACTTTTGATAGTTGTAAAAATATCGTTCAAATTTCTGAGTGTTGATGGTCTTGGTCCTACATTCATGTGCTTGGCGTCCTTTCTTTTTTGCAGTTATAGTAGTGTCCTTTATTTTTTTGCTTAGGAGTTTGATTGCCAATGTTACTCCTATAGAAATTTGTTGTGTGACATAATTTTCCACAATGATGACAAGTGGGTTTGTTGGTCTTTCCCTTATTGTTTCCTTGTTTACCACTTTTAGATGATTCTCCTTCCTTAGTAGTATAGTATCCCAATCCAACAATATCATCATTTTTTCTTGGTGTATTCATAAACTTTTCAAAGTACTTTATGGATTCACTAGGTTTATTAAACCTTTCAATAAATTCCTTTTTTTCTTTCAATTCATTTTGTAGTAGGCCATTATCTGATTTCATAGTTGCAATCTCAATGTCTTTCCTATTCAATTCTTGATTTGAAATCATCAGTTGATTCATTGAGTCCAGTTGCATGTTTTCTAGTTTTTAAACATCCGATATCTTCTCCTCAAGTCTATTTTCTAGTATTCTTTTATCTTCTTCAATAATGACTTTGTCTTGCTCATCTTTCTTCTTTAGTTCAATTATCTCACACAACATAACTGATTAAGTTTATTGTTCCCTTTTTAGATTCCTAACTTCTTCATTTAGGGCACTATTCTTTTCCATCAAATTTTCAATTTTTGCATAAAATTCTTTGGAGTTCTTGTCCTCAAACAATCCAATAGTGTCTTCTTCTTGATATTGAGTGTCATTTTGTTGAATGGCCAATTCCTTTCTTCTTTTTAATGAATGTTGTAGATCATCTCTTGCTCCCTTAAGCTGATGTAAGGCAAGTTGTATTTCAATCTTTTTGGTTCTCAATACTCTTTCCCAATTTGTATATTTCCATCTTCAAGATGTTTCCTCCAAAGTTGTCAAAATTTACTTTCTAAAGAACAAGGCTTTGATACCAATTGTCAAAAATAGCAATGGGAATGTAACTTTGAGGGGGGGGGGGGGGGGGGATGAATCAACACTTAAAAATTCTACCACTAAAACATTTCACCATTCATCCATCTCATAACTTAAAATGTGAACTTAAATATGTAAGCATGCATCACATCCATAGCATAAAGTAAATAAACACATAACACAAAAGATTTGGGTACCTAGAAACCCTCCAAGGAGAAGGTAAAAGTAGGGTGGGGATGACACCCATGAATCTTCACTACTGTAGCAATAAAGTGTGGCTAGTTATGGCTACAAAGTTTTGATCATAAACTATGATCTACCTTGTGAGAGGTATGCTCTATTTAAAGGCTTACAAAGACTATTAGGTCTCACCTTGACTGAAGGATTTAAACTCACAATTAATTAAACACTCTGTTAGGAGATTTATAAAATTATGTTAGGGGATTTACAAAAGTCTGTTAGGAGATTTACAAAATTTTGTTAGGACTACTCTATTAAGAGATTTACCCTGTATCACTTGTTAAAATGATTCAGTACCTCATATTTCATTTAGCATCTTTCTGCTAGATGTCACATCTCCTCTTTACAGTCTATATCTTGGTCCTCTTGATCTAATATATCTTCTCTAGACTTTCACTGCTTGACTTCATAACTTATCTGTTCTCCTTACCTGATTCTGCTTTGTTGCTCATTCAATTATCCATATTCTCCATGCCTCTTTCATACAAGATACTCTCCTTAGTATCTTCCTTTGTACACATAAGTAGGCATCTAGAAATTATCTTAGGTAATAATTAGTGGCTTGGTTGATTAGTATTTTTGCCTAATGCTTCTCTTTTTCAGACTGGTTGCATGTATTGCATAGGGATACATGACATAACTTGATCCTTATCTTTTCATATAAAAAATTTGAGATTATGTTGATAAAAAATGGTTTACATAGAAATTTGTGCCATTACAAACATCTATGTCATTGATTGGTTAGTCGACATCAATAGGATTTTGATGCTCCTGAATCACTCGACATGCACTAACTATTCAACATACACTATCTGCTTGACACTTGAGTGACTTGGCACATATTGACTACTTGATACCTACTAGTGATTGACAGTAACTATCATATCACTCAACATGTATTGTCTGAAGACTTATGATCAACATGTTCTATTCACTCAGCTCATACTGATCACTTGGCTGAAATAGTACCTCAATCGTAGTGATGACCAACTAACTATGCTAGATGTTGACTAAGTGTTTTATCACTATAATGTCAAAACCATAATGAGATCAACAACTCTTGGGTTTTAATTTCTTATTTGTCATCTTTGACTTTTCTTTATCTTGATTTATTCATATCTAGCACATTTGTGCATCTCTTCTACCTCATTTCAATGTCAGTCTTGAGGGGGTAGGAATGTTCTATCATTACTAAAAAAATTCTTGCTTGCTATGGCTATCTAAAGACCTCTCAAAAACTTGGTTTGTTTACCTACTCAACCACATTTTTCATAATATTGGAAATGTCATAAATCATTATTTTACCAAGGAATAAAGTAATTGACGATATTCAACCAATCAATATAGCACATGGAAATATAAATCATTTATAAAATTGAAAATGCTTTGATAAGAAGGTGATATGTTATCTATTTTCTCTTGATCTATCTATTTTTCTTGACACATTATTAGTCTTCTTGAGTTCTTATATTCTCTCTCTCCTAATTTTTAGTATTGTCACTACTAGGCTATGCATTCAAGATTTGTTATCTCACTTTGTATTTTGTTCTTCAGAATTAGATCTCTCTATCTATTGTTGCCTATTTTGCTTCTTCATTCTTTGACATAATGTGTTCCCAGATCAATTACACATTAGTCAAAGAGGGGCAAATGTAATCAGCCAAAAATGGTCACCTAGACTAGTAGCCCCCTTCTTAATATTTTACTTAATTATTAAATCATTTACCTAGATCAAATCTTTAAAAATTAATTTACTTAATTTTATCCTATAGTGTGACCACTTTATCCTAATTTCATATTTAATTAAAAGGAACATGTCCCCCTTTAATTAAATAAAAAGACCCCTTTCACCTCTTATCCTAAGTTGCAAACATAAAGCATTTTCCCCAATTTAAAAATAAAAGAAAATATTTATTGTCTCACATGGAAATATAAAAGTCAACTCTTTCTTATTTGTGGAAATGATCTTTCATGTAGATCATGCAAAATTCAACTCTCCACCCTTGATTAGATCTTCTTGTTCCATGATCTCTACCATCCATACTTCTTTAAAATAGAGAGCTCTCTCCTCATCTAGGTGTCCATCTTTTTTGCATTAGTGTTATGCTACAAGATTTTCTATAGGTACTCTTGGAGCTTGTGGAGGATCTTGTGGCTTCATCTTCATACTTGCATTGCATTGTAGCTTAGCCTCATATAGATTTAGCATAGTTTCCTTTATGCATTAGAATAACACACTTAGTTAATTAGAGGGATTGTAATACTTTCATATTGTTAGCTTTGTTTGCATTCTTGCATTTCATATAGTTTTCTTACATCTTGCATAGCATTTTCTATGGTAGTCCTTGGACAATAGCATTATTTCTCTAGTCTTTGAACCTCCCATTTCATGCTCTATTTGTAAGGGGCTATATTTCTTAGGCTTATTTGAGAGCCATTTTATTTATATTTTTCATTCATTTGCACTCCATGACTAGGGAGCTCTAGTTCACCATTTGGGACTCTCAATCCATGAGATCTCTCAAATATAATGACCTACAGAAGTGCACATTTTGGTTTATACAACTATCAATTGTGAAAAGAGAGAGAAGTAAAGAGAAGTAAAGTGATATTGCAAAGAGGTAAAATAAAAATCAATGGAAGGTGTTGTTAGTAATCAAGGAACTTAGAAGTTCAATATTTGTATATCAAAGAGGGATCTGATTGATTTCATGTTTTGATATTATAGAGGGAGTTTATGTGTTGCATGGATGATAATCAAAATGAAACTAAAAAGGGAGATTGTTGGACACTGATATGCGACTCATAATGAAACTAAGAATATTAATGAAGATATGCTAGTGAACATAGAGGGAGATGAAGTAATTACATGTTTCAGATTGCATGGTAACTAGAGGTGTTTCCATCAATGCCCAAGAGAGAGATTTTTGAAACTATAATTGGAACTATTGTTTTGTTGTCATTAATGTCAAACCATATTGGTGAGATAGTTTCTATCTAAGTAGATTTTCGTATCAAGATGATTGATAAAGAGGATTTGAGAAGAAGAGATAACAAAAGGACTTGGAGAAAAGGTTGAGTTTTGTGAAACTACAATGGGCACTTTATCAGTTAGACCTTGCCAAGATGATATGATTGTTTAATCATAATCTAGGTGGAGAAGATAGTTGTATTAAATCCTAGAAGCAATAATTAAAGGAAGAACAAATGCATAGGCTTGTTCAAGAAAAAGAGAAGAAGATTAAGGAACTCAGAGTGTATGATGAGTGATGCTAGTGTTGACCGAGTGACAGTATAAGCCAAGTGGAATACAATGTTGACCAAGCATAAATATTGATTGAATATTAGAAAGTGTGTTGAAAATAATAGTTAGGATTGACTAAGTAATTCAGTGATGACCGAGTGTCATCATTTGAGAGTTTGTGAGGAAATCTTAATTTCTAGCTGACATAATTGAATTCTTGGAATATGTAAAATGGTTGAAGATAAGGATGGATGGATTAGAGAATTTAATGCATGATAACCCATGTTTGTGTACTTCTAGGCATTGATTCAAAGAGAAGTTTTAAGAAGTATCTAGAAGGAGAGAAGAAGAACAAAATGGTGGAAGAATTTTATGTATATTACTTAACCCGAAGATCAACGATGATGTTTAAGAAACAAAATATTATAGCTACCTATTTAAGGGGGTATAACAGATAATTCAAAGAGGTTTGTATAGTTGGTGAAGACCAAAAAGGTGGAGACATTTGTTGATGTTGCTTACTAGTGAACTAAAGTAGGAGCTTGAGAAGAGTTGTAAAGAGGTAAAGTGTGATTGCTTGAAGAATTACCAAGCAGATTATAGGCATAGATGATAATAGAGGTTAGTAAGTGGACCAACATATGAGCTACATTGTGATCTGTATTTGCAAAGTGAGTTGTATTTATTCATATCAACATGTTGTTACTTTCTAACCATTGTATCAATTTGAAATTCTTTAATCAAGGTTAACCTAACAATCATTTGTAAATCTTTTAATGAAGGTGACATTATAATGGAATTTTCTTAAGCCCTCTAACCAAGCCACTCCTAACAAGATGATTAAATCTTTAATAGGCTCACACCTAACACTGTGTATTATAACATTTAATAGTCTTGGCTCCTCATAGAGCTCACTTTTCATAAAAGTAAAATTTTTGTAGCATGTTATTGGTGGTTTTTGCCAAATTGGGTTTCCACGTTGAATCGTTGCATCATACTTGTGTGGATGTTATTTGAGATGTTTTATTGTTAATGTATTACATTCTGCAAGTTTGTTACTATTAGGACAATGGATTGAAAGTTCTATGTTACTGATTATTTTCTATAGAGACTAAGCTACTTAATCATTACTAGATCTAAAGTATTTGAAGCAATTAAAAGTTGAATTGGTACATTTGGACCTGAGGATAACTAGTTCACCCCCCTCTCCTAGTTATTCTAAATCATTCTAATAGCAACAAGGTGATTGCCATTGGATCTTTTTGATCTTACCATTGGTCAAAGAGCCTTCTGGAACACACATTTTTTGATCGTGTTGTTGTGATGAATAATGAACTTATACCTCTGCATCACAACAAAATGACAACCATGAGATTTAAACTAATCTATTGGTCAAGAAAGATATATGTGGTGAGTCTGCTCATTCTTTTTAATTTGACTAAAAAATAGAATGACATGTGGCCAAGGAGAACAAATAGATATTAAATAATATTACTAGGCCCGAATATAGAATTTTAAATAAAAATTCCAACTTTGAAAGATATGTACCTAGTAAACACAATACCCCACATGAAAAGACCTACATGCAACCTAATGAAAGAATTTAGAACAAGGCTATGGGTTTTAAGTAAAAGATTATTTTGTTAGGTAAAAGAAAGTCCCCTTTCCTATGACAAGGTGACCCTTTTTCAATTATAAAAAGGTAAAGCTAAAATATAGCAAGGCAGGGGCTTTTAACCTTTAGGGTCATTTTTCAACATTTAGGCATTGAATGGGGCTACAATGAATTTACCAATTATATCAATGAAAAGCATAATTTCATGGTTTTTTCTCAAAAAAATTATATATCCTTAAAAATGGGCTAATTGAAGTTGCAAATAATCTTTAAGAAAATGGAAACAACAGTGTGAACTCCATTCAGTGTGAGCATTAATGAAGCCCCAGAACCAAAATATGAGATTTCCCTCTGGAATCCACTTTAAAAGATGAAAGAGGAGCCCTATCATCTTTACCTTTGAGGGAAATGGTGATAGAGGATATTATCACCTTTATTCATAATAATATTCTAGTCTTGGGTAATGCATAAAGTGAGAAGTTATGCAATAAAAGAATATTGAAGGATGAATTGAACATTTTGAAGCACAAGGTCTTACGTACATAATCTGAATGCCCAAAGTCTTCGATGTTGTGTGGATAAGATATGTTTTGAGTTGTGTAGATGATGGTTCACTATGAATTGATGAAGAAAAACCCATAAAGATTAGCAAGGAAATCATTCACATAGTCATTGGAATATAAGCAGAAGGGAAAGAATATCCCTTGCAAGTGAGCAATATGAATGAGCTAAATAAAATTACTAAAACTACCTCAGGTAGGAGAGAAATGAGGGTTGAGGGTACTCGCTTCACAACTATGATCATTGGGTATAAAGTGGATCAATCCATCTGCCCTAATAACATTCTTGGTATATCTATTTGGATAGCCCATTAGATAATTATGTTAGGAAAAGTCTATGATCTATCAACTATGGTCATTACCTAACTGACTATGAATATAGAAAGACCAAAAAAGAATTGTAAATAAGATATAAAGTATGGTCCTTTACTTTTTTGTGTTTATTTATGATGCAAGAGCATCCTAGGGTAGTTAGTAATCTTGCATGTTGGAGGAATTTTGGATTTAGAGTTGAGGACTCGATCACCAAGGGTGTGGTGCTCGGTTGTTACTGAGTGTAGTGTTGGCCGAGGAGCTTGGTCCTTGAAGGAGCTTGGTATATACTATTTCTCAACATGTGAGGAACTCAAAAATTCTTGTAGGAGCTTGATCATGATTGGAGGTATTTTTTGACACTTGACAATTTGGTTTGGTGAACATAGTTCTTGCAGATCCGATCAATCGGCTTGATGCATTTAACGCATGGGAAATGTGATTGGGACATGAAGCGATCATGGGAGTTTGTGTGGGCCTATTTTGTTCTTGTTTATTTATCATATGTGTATTTAATGGGTGTTGTAAGCCTTCTGAGGCATTTGGTATTTAATATCTATTGTATGCTGACTTGTGGCTTAATTATGTATTTAATAAAAGGGTTTATTTAATGTGCAACTTTCTAGGCCAACTTGTGGGTTAGTTGGGTATAAGTAGAGGGTCTTCTAGAGTCTTGAGGCATTGTCATTTAGCATGGAGAAGAAGAGTAACTAAGAGGAGAAAAGTTTGAGAAGAGCTAGTAGTTGCAGCTTGGGAAACAAGGAGATTTCTTGGTGGTTTGTGTGCACAACTTTAGATTCTTCTTGGAGTTTCTACTAGAGTGTGGATTTGGAGTAGCGAGGAGATTGGGTCTTGTGAGGTCTTGCAAAATTTCTATTGTAATTCCATTGTATTTGGCCATAAACCGCAAGGCCTTATAGTCAAGCATATTGGATAAAAATCTTGTGATTCTATCATGAGAATTAGCATTGTTGTGGATCTTAATCTTTGTTTTATCATGTTTATTTTTCTTCATGGTTAATTATTGGGGGCTAGGAGATCGTTGTTGGAGAATCCTTTTCCTTATACTACATCAATTTGTATGTTAAGAAATATTTCTCTAGAATTATATATTTTTTATGGGATGAAAGTAGGCCAATTATTAATCGAATCAATGAGTATGTTAAACACTTTGGAGGAAAATTTAAATAAATTATGTGGGGATAATTCAAGGAATTCTAGCTCAAAATGCAATAGCCTTATTTGTTTCCCTCGTCTTTTATGGATAGATATGGATATTCTATACATTTTTTGGTTGATACTAATTATTTTTGGCTATAATCATCAGAACCCAGAACATATTGGGTTCTCGCACTTGATTATGAGGTCACAAAATAGGAAGTTATCTCCTATGTTGATCATATACTTATCCTACCAAAATATGACACTACCAAGAGATTTGGCACATATGAAAAAGTTTTCAATAATATTACACTAGAAGCCAAAATACCAAAGAAGGAGATGAAAATAAAGAAATCTCCAAAAAAATATGATGATATATTTGTGAAGGAAGTTAGACATGAAGGAGAAGAAGGAGAAGAAGAAAAAGAAGAAGAAGAAGAAGAAGGAAAAGGAGAAGTAGGAGAAGAAGAAGGAGAAGTAGGAGGAGGAGGAGGAGGAGGAGGAAGAGGAAGAGGAAGAGGAAGAGGAAGAAGAAGAAGAAGAGGAAGAGGAAGAGGAAGAAGAATAGGAAGACAAAGAGGAAGAAGAAGAGGAAGAGAAAGAGGAAGAGGAAGAGGAAGAGGAAAGAGAATGAAAAGGAGGAGGAGGAGGAGAAGAAGAAGACTGTCTCTATGCATAGGAAAAATAGAAAGAAGAGGAAAGTGAAGAAGTCATTGAGATGAGAACTCCAGATGAGAGAACAAGAGAAAGGGTAATCAAAACCAATAAGGGAAAGTGTTTAAGTAGATAAATTCCTTTGTTTGTGAACTTTGCTACTGGTCTGATAGTTGTCCACTTTGGAGGGGGATTCTTACTCACCTCTCTCCCAGGTTTTTTTTATCTCTTTGTTGGCCATGGGTCTCTTTTACCTTAGGAGGCCTTCATCTAATTGGTGGGAACTTCTTCTACATTGCTACCTAATAAGGCTTTATTTTTTAGTACCCATCATCTTATACTTTTCCATGTTGTGCTTAAGTGGTGTTCTCAGTATAGGTTTCCATTTCCTAGAGATTATTTATTTTCATATTCCTAAGTTTTTCCTAAACTTACAATGAGGCTTTCTTAGACCTAGTAAAGTGAGTAATTAGTGGGAGTAGGTGCAAGGGTTTGAAATCTTCAATGGAAATTGCACTTGCCTTTTTGAAGCTATTGGTGTGGTCTTATCCCATTGGTTGTATTGGTCACATCTTCCCTCTCACATTTCTTATATGTACCAACTCCTCCTAGCTAGCCCTATCATTCCATTGTATTGCATTGTGATTGGATTATTAAAGAATTATTCTTGCATTCTCCTAATCCCATTTCACTTCTTTAGCATTTGTAATTCTATAGCTCCATGTTTCTAATTTAATTTTGCATCCTCTACATTCATAGTTTTATCAGGTTCCATTTCTTAGAGTAGTTTTAACTCATTTAAAAAAAATATAAATTACCATTTGATAATTTTATGAATTAATAAAAGTAATGCATATTATCATACTACTTGAAAAATATTCTAAATCTTTAATTAGCAATACTCTTATACATATTTATCTAATTTTTCGCCCACTTTTATTGTGCTATAATTTTATCATATTTTATATGTTTTTATCTATTCTATAATACTTGAAATCATATGCAACACTCTCCTCTAAAATTAATCTAAGAACATTTCACATTTCTAAAATAAAGAAGTTCTACAAATCTTGTAGTCCTTAAAAAAAAAATCATTTAATATTATATCTTTCACTAACCTTAACATTTTTATTGATGAAAATGTTTTAAGAAAAAATCTATATACTGATTATTGATAAGATCAAAGAACCTAATATCTATCTACCAAAAATTGAACATAGGTACCTAATCTAAAACAACTAAACGGTGCACCAAACTCAGTTTTGTACTTTGTTTTCAATATTGCTAACAAAAACCGCTGATAAATTAGTTTATCGGTAGCTATACGTCCTTAAGAATAAGAATAAAACACCAATGTTGAGATGCAACGTAGAGGGGGGAAAATGATTAATAAAACTCATGCTTCAACACGCAGGAGAGACATATGTTGGACATGCAGGCAGCAACGTGTTATCTGAGGGAGTCCCTGAGGCAGACTCTAAAGTAAGCCAGGCAATCGGAAAATTTTGTACCGCAAGTTTCCCTGCAATCAAATAAGGAGAAAGAATTGTAAGCATTTTGAGCGAGAAAGAATGGGAGAAGGAGAAGAAACCAAAACCAGGGAGGAGCCCAAAGTAGAGATTCAGGTAATTTGAGTATCAATAATTTGTGTTGTACTCTACCGTTGGTTCGGTTTTGTGAAATTGGTAATATGGTTTATAGTATGAAGGAAGTTATTAAAGGCAAGTATAATGGATTGACATGTAGGAAAGGGGAGAGATATTTTTCTTCTACAGGCCCAAGGTGAACCATGAAGAGGCTCACAGTGTAGATGAGGTGCAGAAACTCTACATTGTTCTGAGGCCTGAGTCTGGAGAGAAGGAGGAAGAGGAAAAGCAGTCCTCTGACTCTGGCAAAGAGGGTGCTTTCAACAAATCTGAAACTAGTGAAGAAACCCATCAAGAATCTCAGGCTGATGGTGAAAAGAAGAAGGAAGGAGGCAAGGGAACTGAGGTTTGTGATATTTGCATACAGTTTTCAAGTTGTAAACATTTTTCTATATGTTTGGTGAATATATGTGTTTTTGTTTGTTTTGTATGTCTTATTCCTACATTTTTGGTGTCTGTATGATTTTTCGGTTTGGTGTGTGTATGTCTTAATTTTTTAGGTATATAATTTTAATGTTCTTTTCTATTTGCTCTACAAGTTTGAGATCAGGGTCTCATGATGTTGTTGTTTCTTGTCTCTGTCGAAGATAAGGACTTCAAGTTTTCTGTATGTTAGTTCGTCCAATTTTGTCTGTTTTCTAAGAAAGGGCTATAACATTGCTTGAAAGGCTTTGTGATACAGTGAATTAGTTTGTGTTTCTGGAAGAAAACATCTTTAGAATTACTTTTAATTGTTTCAGACACTTTTATCTATTTGATGTGCAGGACTTGTAAACTTTGATAGAAAGTGCTGGTTAATTATTTAGTACAATTTTATAAATTTATAACTATAAATTTGATTGAAAGCTCTACAGCCTTTCTGACAAGACTGGCTTTTTCTGCTACTTAATTTATATCTACTTGTTGGGTTTAAGTTATAGATTCTTTTAGAGTTTTGACTATACTAGATGTAATTGGAAAGAAAAAGGTGTTCAATATGAAAGAAGTAGGAGGTGAAATATATTTTTATCTATTCTATAATACTTGAAATTTAATAATTCTATAAACTTTGATAGAAAGTGCTGGTTAATTATTTAGTTAAATTTTATAAATTTATAACTATAAATTTGATTGAAAGGTCTACAGCCTTTCTGACAAGACTGGCTTTTTCTGCTACTTAACTTATATCTACTTATTGGGTTTAAGTTATAGATTCTTTTAGAGTTTTGACTATACTAGATGTAATTGGAAAGAAAAAGGTGTTCAATATGAAAGAAGTAGGGAGGTGAAAGAAGTAGGGAGGAACCCCTCGTCTTTAAGTTGGGGGAGGAAGAGAGACAACTTCTTTGTGTAGTCCCGGCTTCTTATTTCATAGCTTCCTACTCCTCGTTTCCAACATTCAAATATAGTGCATTTTTTATCTCATAGGGAACATTAACGAAGGGAAAATGAAAACAGCTTTAGCAATTGTAATGTGCTGGAAATAATTTCCATTAACTGGGGAAATATTTGAAGATTAAATAATGCCACACTCATTCATCCTCTAAGAACTGGAAGCTGTAAATTATACCTTGAAGCAAACTATGCTTCTATACCTTTTTTCAAAGCATGTATCCTTGAAATTTAGAGATTACTAGTACTGATATGACGTTTATTTCTGAGTATGCTGTTTATAATAGTTATGAAGCTCAGTTTTTCCTCGTTTGTGTATGATTTGTATGAGAAGAAAGTGGAGATTGCAAAGAAGCCATTAATGAGGTTCATAGTGATGGGCCGCAAGAGCCTTCCTGATCCCTCCAAGAGGAGTCGTCCTTACTGGGGCTTTGTGGAAATCGTCACAACAAAACCAGAAGATATTAAAAAAGCACTTTCTGAAGGTATGCACTCGTGTTGACTCACTATTTTAAATGTATAGTTGAATTTGCATGTTTTAAACTTATCTAAGTAAACATAGTGAATTGCCAATTTTGAAGTTGGGTTCAACGTTAGGCACAAACTAAATTTACCTTTTATAGTAGTATATAAGTTGGCAAAAGCTTGATCACAGAGGGCTAGTTTAATATTGGGCACTAAACCACATGTTGGTCTAGCTCAATGAAGATTATATTCATTGCCTTTACACCCCAAAGCCCCCCAAATTCATTTGCTCCCCACCAGTATCCTTTACAGAAAGAATGTCATCCTCCGCAAATAAGGAGTAAAAGATCTTTATCAGGTTCCTTAGAAGAAGAATCTTGGTCATCTTCATACCAATGTTCACCTCTCTTATGTTTCTTACACTATTACCTTCCCATAGGTTTAGAACTGGAACCTTGGTTCCTTTAGACCTTTACACAAATGTTTATCTGTCTTCCGTTTATGAGCCCTCAACCTTGCTGCAGAATCAGAATTTCAGCCACCATTTTACGAATAAATTTTTTCTTTCAGTTCCTAAGTAGCAATTTGACCAAGAATTATAATCTCAACGAGAATTGGCACGTTCATTAGAACCAGAATGTTGGTCGTAATTAAACCAATGCCCATGTCTCTTTCTTAACCTATAACCTTTTCATAGAGTTGAACTGAAACCATGGTCTTCGAAGACCTTTACACCAATATTTCTGTCCTCTGTTTTAGCCACAACCTAGCTGCAGAATTATAACTTAAGCCACTCTTTTACTAATAAAACTTTCCTTTGAGCTCCCTAAGAAACTATCTGTCCGAGAATTATAGTGTCCATCTGTCTTAAAACCTTGCCAGAGAAGCAGAGCTTTGGTCACCCCTTTGACAATATTCATTGGCTTACATTCTATAACCCACCAACCATTTCTAAATGTAAATCTGAAAGTATTAGACCCAACCTCTCCTATCTGTTAAAACTGAACCCTTAGGCTTTCTTAATCAATGAGTAACCCTAACGTTTTCATTTGAATGTTATGGGTTGATATTTTTTTTAACCATCTGCAGAGAAATATGAGACATCCACCAGAGGAAGCAGAGTGAAACCAGCTGCAAGGCCTCTTGCAGAGGGAGTTTACCGAATACTACGACACTATCCTAATAGTGAAGGTAAGGGAAAGGGAAAGGGAAAGGCAATGCATACTCATCTGGTATATAAGTTGGAGCTCCCTCGTCCTGAAGAGAAACAGGAGCCTCAAGATGCAATGAATGTTGAACCAGAAGGCTCTCTGATCATCCAAATAAAGAACCCCGAACAGGCTGCACCTCCAAATGCAGGGCTTCAGAGCAAACGAAAGGCGACCTTCCCTGCACATTTACAGGGCCAGATTGGGTCTCACCGCTTCATTGCTGCTGATCCTCCTGATTTTCTCAACTATGAGGGCTGTGAGTTCATTCTCATCTCTGCCTCGGATAACATCGACGCAGAGCTCGGATTGGATGTCAAACCAGAGGACATGACTGATGAAAATTACAAGTCTTGCTCTGATCTTATCAACATGTTTGGGGAAATCTCTTCCATCAAGCCTCTCATAGAGGGTACTTGGGCTTAGTCATTTGCATTGCCAGTGATTGAGTCGATCAGAGGATTTAGAATTTTTGTTTCGTTAATGAAATCATCTTCACTTAAGATGGACTATACGTTAATATCTGTTTAGTGTTGGATGTACAGCCCCAGTTTATATTAGGATATGTGACTTCCTTACAATGTCCTAATTATGTCTTTATACACGTTACTGACAGCAATGGTTCTTTGCTCATCTACAATCAAATGGGATGGCCCATTTCCTTTTGGATCAATTATTGTATGAAACATATGATGTAAATATAAATGGTTATAACTTAATATGATCATATATCGGTGTTACAATTTTGTGTTTGACATTTGGTAAACGCAAATTTTTATATCTTATTGTGATCAAGATACAAGCGGTGGTTGCAATTTGGCAAAGTATCTAACAAATTCATACTCCGTATATTTGACATTGTCTATTTGGGGAAAAAAATCACAAAGCTTGTTATCTTGTCTCTCTGTGGAGTATGCGATTTCATGTCACAAAATAGTTTGGCTTCCACCTGTAAACACATTTCATGTGACATAATCGTTTGTTTGTAGAGAGTACTTAATTACTTCAAAGCCAGTTGGCCCCAGTTCCATATATTGTCCATATGTGTGTACTCATATCTGGGGCTTTTTTGGGTTCCTGTTCAATGTTGAGAATCACAAGTTTTGCTCTGATCTTGTCAACATTGCTATATAGCTTTCAGGCCTCTTTGTTTGTTAGAATTGAATCGGAAATGGTAGGAACAAATTTTAAAAAATCTTGTCCTCAGTTTGTCCTCGGTTTGGATGTGTCAAACCAGAAGTGGAATATGAGTTTTGAGTTTCGAATCCCGATTTTGTGCTGAAATTAGGATTTGTTAATTCAATTGTAATAGGAAATGGAACTAAATCAAATTTTTATGTTCATTTTTCCCATTCAACACCGGGATATAAGACAAATGCAACCACAAATGCAGTAGCCTCTAGAGATCAGACTTCTGATTTTCTTTTGGGAAACATCTTCGGTTAAGATGGACTGTAGATTAATACCTGTTTAGTATTGTTGATCAGCAGTTAATCTTCATTGGAATATATGATTTCTTTGTAATGTCCCAATTTAATGGTTTTTGTGCTTGTTTACAAAAAAAAAGTGGGATGGTCCTTTTTTGTGTTGAGTTATTATGTGAAACATATATGTAAGTTACACAAATAATTATATGTTTGTATAATCAAACATATGAAGGTTATAATTATATGTTCGTATAATCAAATATATGAAGGTTGGTGCTGGAATATTTGATATTTTAACCATAAATGTATTCAAACATTCAGTCTGAAGGGATAAACTCCTCCTCTAGTGGTCCTCTTCAAGGCCTAGGTACAGATATAACTGGAGGTGGTGCGTCGTTATTCATTCACAGAATTTTGCTGATGATAGTTTCTAAAAATAGTTTCTAAAGTATAGATATATAGATATTTCTCTCGAATAAGAATGTCATTAAAAGTACATACAAGTTTTTGGTTTTGGTTTGGGATTTGATTGTGTGTAAATTTTTCCATCAATGTTTCAAGATATACTCATCCATCATCGACCATCCTAGGATGGGATGAGAAAATATAGGAATTAAAATAAGTCAAAAAATAGTTTTTAAAATATAGAGATATATCTTGAACAAGAATGTTGAACACCACTTGCACAAGTGGAAGTATTCTACCATGTTACATTCCGAACCTATTTTTGCCGAGATTTCTCAGCCGTCGGTTCATCAGACTGCCGGAGCGAATGGTGCCTGAACAAATCTGCGTTATGGGGATCAGATTCGACCGCAGAAGGAAAAAGGGTTTCGGCCCAGTTTCGACTGTGGATATAAACCCCAGTGGGTTTACGAATCAGGTAAATGGGTTGACAAGGCTTGGGTATTTGGTAATAATCTGCACGTTCCCCAGTGGGTTTTTGAATCGGGGTATGGTTGACAAGTCTTTGTATGGACAACATACAAAGATATCTCATCCGGGACAAAGAAAAGGAAAACACAGGCTAAAGGAAAACTATCGACCTGCACATGATCGCCAGTCACATATTATTCAAAGATTGAGATCAGGCAAACTCAGAGGAAGACCTGGACAAGATAGGCAGATAAAGTGGAATAAGGCGAGCTAGGCTTCGGAATTGCAGTGCGATCAAAGATGCAGATCTGGCAATCTCAGGGGCAGATTCAGAGGTAAACAAGGATGGATGGATAGATCGGGCAATGGGCCAGTGCGAAATCCAACAACATGGAATTCTCAAACTAAGCGATCCCAACACAGTCGCAGAGTATCCCAAAAGCAGCCGGTTTTTTATATTTGTGGTCCAGATACACCAATTAATGATTCAAAAAGGTTTTCAAACAAAAACTCAGTGTTTAGAGTGCAGCCACGAGGTGGAAGCAAGAAGACACAAAACATGGATCGCCAGGACAAAGACCAGAAAAATGATCTTCTTCCTATCTGCATTCCCGACAGAATGTTAAACACTCAGACTCTTCTTCTTACTGTCTGCATTCCTGACAGAATGTTAAACACTCAGACTGTTGATCTAAGGAGTCGTGCCCTAATAGGTAAGATCTGTAATTTTATACCTCATCAAGATCTTATTTCAAAATGGGTAACTGAAAACTGGGAAGGTGCTCTGCATTCTTTTTATATTGATGACGGAGAAGGTTCTTTCATAGTGATCTTCGAGAACGAAGAATCTAGAGATAAGGCCCATAGATCGAAAGGCTGGTTTGTTGAAGGGAGAGGCCTGTACACTTGGATCTGGTCTCCCAACTTCTCTCCCAGCAGAGATTCTGTGCCTTTTTACCCATTGTGGTTAGCACTTCCTTCTCTGCCTTTAGAATACAGGGACATTAATATTCTCGAAGCTGTGGTAAACAAACAGGGAATTTTTATTAGGACCGATCTAGTTGGCATTGATGACTGTAAGAATACAGTCCGAATATGCATTCTAAAGGGGCAACGGCTACCCAGCGAGTTATTCCGATTCTCTGGATGCCATGCCTCCCACTCAACATTAGGCATACCATGCCATGTACCTCCATCGAGTTGCGCTGACGGCCATCTCATTGGGGTATCATATAGCTTATTTAAATGTAGAGTGCCATTGAGGTTTACTTATGAAGTGGAATAGGAACATAGGGATATTATTATTTTTAAAAATTTATCTATGTAATTTAAAAAAACAAAAATCCATAAATTTAAAATTGAACATTATTTTGAACATCATTTTATTTAATGTTAATAATTATTTAAAAATATTTTTTTAACATCTAATACATTTAAATTAAAGTTAAATAAATAATATAATTAGTACCATGCATATATTACAATTTAGTTACACTAATATTAAATTTAATTAATTTTTATTTAATATAATATTGTTTATAATATATATTAAATTTGATGTTAAATTTAGTATCATCAACAATAATATTCTCAATATAATGTATTACTAAAATATTGCAAATTTTAAAAAAAGTCGTATTTAATAATAAATATTTAATTAAAATAATATAAAGTAAAAGATTATAAATATTATTTAAATAGTAATGTCATAGAGTTTGGTAGTGAAATGTGGATAAGTATATAGGCATTAAATAAATTTGTTAGAATACAATAGTGTTTATAGTAATATTAAGTTTGCCCGTAAGGGGAGTTAGTGATTAGGATTACTAAACTAGTGTTAGTATATAGTTAGTCTTAATTTAAATTAATGGTCTTGATAGGTATATTAGTGATCATGATAAGTATATAGTTAGTCTTAATTTAAATTATAAGAAGAATATTATTAAGTATTTTACTATGTTCATTTAAGATAATCTATCTTATTTTTTGTTATAGTCTCACTATATTTCTTGATTATTTATTTATCATTCTAGTGCTACATTTTTAATCCCATAAATATAGATTTGATATTGTGCTGTCGATTTTGATTCGAAAGATTTTGTTGAGTTCACCAAATAATATGCCTGGCACATAACTTTTCATATAATAATAATGGGCATATGCACCAAGTTGTGGTGCCAAAAAGTTGACAAGGAAATTTTTTTTTCCTATTTTAAAAAGCGCGTACGCGCTATAGCACGTACGCACTATAGCGCGCATGCGCTATGGCTTGGGCAACTCAAGCCATAGCGCGTGCGCACTTTTAAAAAATAAAAAGTATATATGATGGGCTGCAAACCCGCAGCCCATCATTTTCATTAGCATTTTCTTCTACTCCTACAGCGAGCAGCGTGTACGCGAGTTGAAGACTCAACATTTGCACCACCATTTGCCAAAATGCCTCCTCGTCGACGAAATCCAAGACCATAAGCGCACCCACGACGACGCCGTAAGTGATATAAACCTAACTTTGCATTGTTTGATATATTTTTCATATTGTTTTGTAAGTTTTTTATATTCTTTTGTAGGGTTTTTACAAATTTCATTTAGATTTGTTTATTTATTTGAATTTCAATTGATTTTTTATCAGGAAATGTTCATAATCAACCAAAAAATCCACAAGAACATCAAAACCCTCAAGAACCCCAAAACCAAAACCCTCCTCAAGAAGAAGAACAAATTCCACAACCCGAACCAATTGCAAGACCTCCACCAGGCACACAAGAAAATATATGAAATGAAATAGAGAGGCAAAACTGAATTAGAAGGAATCATTGCTTGGTTGAAAGAATCCGGACAAACCAATCCAATGAGGGCTCAATTGGCATCATCCCTCGAATCCATTAACACTCAGATAGCCTCAGTTAGTGGTCAGTTAGATATTTGGCGGGCTAAGAGGGATGAACAAAAAAAATTTTATGCAAATAAATTGTCATATGAAGATGTTAGAAAAAAGGAAATACCAAAAGGTAGTATATGTGCATTATTTAGAAAACCCGGTGAGCAAAATACTGTTAGAGAGGGTACTAAACGATTCCCCATCCATTGGTGCATACATGATGCTATTAGAAATGATTTTTGGGATAGATGGTGGATGGTTTTTGATGCCCCTCCTTGCAACAATCACAAGGTCCCCATGTATTTTTTGAAGAAATTATATTGTGAGTTTGTCCTTGGGGAGATCCCCAATTATTTTGATATGTTAGACTCCCAGGGTAGAGGTGGGGGGGTCATCATTTGAGAGGCCAGGAGCATGTCGTGACCCTAATGTAGTTAGGGCAGCCGTGGTCCATCCATAGCGCGAGCATGTGATTATTCCTTCAGTTGTGAAGGAACATGTAGAGGCCAGCACTCTAGGGACCATTAATGCTTTGACGCAAACCCTCATCCATTCCACGAGCCCATTAGTTGAGGGGGAGCCTTCTATACGTTGTGGTCACATGTGCACTTCATGCGGATCCCTATGCACATTTGGCACTCATGTCAGAGATGGTGCAGATGATGGGCTTATCACCGATCAGTTCCTGAACGAGACATTTGGCATTGACACACAGTTAAATTACTAATTTGATCACATTTCATACGTATAGTGAATGATTAATTAATTAGGATTTATTGACATTGTTCAAAATTTAGGGTCAAAGTGTTCCTGGGCCTAGCAGCAATCCTCCAGGCCCATTTTTTGTCCCTTCGACGAGTCCTGAGGTATGTATCAATTTAATCATTTTAATTAATACATATATTTATTACGTAATCATATTAAGGATTGACCAAAAAAAATATGCATGTGCATCAGTTCTCCACAGGACCCTCAACCTTTACAACAGACGCAGAGCAGAGACATCATACAAGCTTCACACAGGTACAGTTGTTTCATGTTAATTTAATTCATTTGATTATATTTATTTCATGTTTCATGTTAGATATAACGTGTATTGTATGACATGCAGCTCATGATGTCGGACACACCTCCTCATCTGCGACAGTCTGTTGATAGTGGAATGGCCACAGCTGTGGCTAGCTCACAGCCACTGACGGAGGTATGAAAGAATTTTCTTCATTTTAGTTGTTGTTTATAATAGTTAATCTCAAAATTTCTAATGTTATTTATAAGTGATTATATTTATTGAATTTTTGTAGGGTCTTGTCACGCCTGATTGTCCATGAGCATTTGAGGTGGACTTACAGAGTGACTATTTGTTGGCGGTAAGAAAATAATTGATTTTGTGAGTACATATATTTGATTTCAATGTATAATAAATATTGATTCATATCTACTTTATTTGTATCAGTTGGACCTGGAGAAGAGCCTCAACAAGAGGTCAAGTGAGCGTGTCAGGAGGGCCCTGTCATCTCCACTGTCTCCCTGCACACGACGGCAGAGGACGTCAAGAGACTTGTTTCCTTCCCCTCGTGGGAAGGAAAAGATGTAGTTGAGATATTTGATACATATATATAGAGACTTGTTTCCTTCCCCATGTATATATATAGGCATCTGAGAGACATATTCGATACACATTTGATGTACATATGACATTCTATATTTGATGTATGACATTATTGGTTAATATATGATATGTTTGTTCATATACGACATTATTGGTTATCATAATATATTATGTGTTTGTTAATGTATATGACATTATTGGTTATCATTTTATATTATATGTTTGTTCATGTATGACGTTAAATTAGATATGTTCATGTATGACATTAAATTAGATATGTGCATGTATGAAATTAAATTCAATTGCTAGAGAGTTGCCATTATGTCTACCAACTAGTAGATGTTCTTTTTTGCTTTATTAGTATTTCTCAAAAACTGCAAAGAAGTTGTTTCTGGTGAATAGTTGTAAACAATTGTGATCATCGACTTCATGTACTCATGGCTTTGGCTGCGAACACTTGTAACTTTGGCTATAAGCATCCATGGCTTTGGCTATGTGCACTAGTGGCTTTGGCTGTGAGCATTTATGGCTTTGGTTGTAGGCACAATATAGCCTTGCTGTAGGTTGTCTTTCTTGCTGCATGTCGAAGTTACCTTCAAGAATATTATTAGTCTAAGATCATTACAATTAAAATACTATGACATAATACCTTGGAAATAATAGTCTTTAACCCATTACTTTATTTGTTAAAACATCATGTAGTATCTACTATCTCTCTCTCTCTCCCTCTCTACTCTCTCTCCCATCCCCTACTCTTACTCTCTCTCTCTCTCTCCAATCCCCAACTCTCTCTCACACTCTCTCCCATCCCCAACTCTCTCTCATCCTTTCACTTTGTCTCTCTCATCTCGTACTCTCTCTCTCTCTCTGCCACCTCCTACTCTCTCTTACATTCTTTCCCATCCTTTCACTCTGTCTCTCCCATCTCGTACTCTCTCTTTGCCACCCCCTACTCTCTCTCACACTCTCACACTCTCTCCTATCCCCTACTCTCTCTCTTTCACACACACACACACACACACACACACACACACTCTCTCTCTCTCTCTCTCATCCCCCTCTCTCTCTTCTCTCCCATCCCCTACTCTCTAGATTTGTCACACACACTCCCATCCCTCTCTCTCCTCCTCTCCCACTCCCTCTCCCAGGTCACCTACTATCTCTCTCTCTCAAGTTCTCTCTCTCCCTCTCTACTCTCTCTCTCCCATCCCCTACTCTTACTCTCTCTCTCTCCCATTCCCAACTCTCTCTCACACTCTCTCCCATCCCCTACTCTCTCTCACACTCTCTCCCATCCTTTCACTCTGTCTCTCCCATCCCGTACTCTCTCTCTCTCTGCTACCCCCTACTCTCTCTCTCACTCTCTCCCATCCTTTCACTCTATCTCTCCCATCCTTTCACTCTGTCTCTCCCATCCCCTACTCTCTCTCTTTCATAGACACACACACACACACTCCCATCCCCCCTCTCTCTTCTCTCCCATCCCCTACTCTCTAGATTTTTCACATGCACTCCTATCCCCCTCTCTCTATCTCCCTCTCCCTACTCTCTCACACTCTCTCCCATCCCCTACTCTCTCTCTCTCACTCTCTCCCATCCCCTACTCTCACTCTCTCTCTCTCCCCCATCCCATTCTCTCTCTCTCTTCCACCTCCTACTCTCTCTCACACTCTCTCTCCCATCCCCTACTCTCTCTTACACACACTCCCATCCGCTACTCTCTCTCTCTCTCTTGGGATACTCTCTCTCCCCCCTCTCCCATCCCCTAAACTCTCTCTTTTGCAGATACACACTCCCATCCCCCTCTCTCTCTCCCCTCTCCCATCCCTTACTCTCTAGATCACTCACACACACTCCCATCCCTCTCTCTCCTCCTCTCCCACTCCCTCTCCCACCACCTACTATCTCTCTCTCTCTCTCTCAAGTTCTCTCTCTCTCTCTCTCTCTCTCTCTCTCTCTCTCTCTCCCATCCCCTACTCTTACTCTCTCTCTCTCCAATCCCCAACACTCTCTCACACTCTCTCCCATCCCCTACTCTCTCTAACACTCTCTCTCATCCTTTCACTCTGTCTCTCTCATCTTGTACTCTCTCTCTCTCTGCCACCTCCTACTCTCTCTCACATTCTTTCCCATCCTTTCACTCTGTCTCTCCCATCTCGTACTCTCTCTTTGCCACCCCCTACTCTCTCTCACACTCTCACACTCTCTCCTATCCCCTACTCTCTCTCTTTCACACACACACACACACACTCTCTCTCTCTCTCTCTCTCTCATCCCCCTCTCTCTCTTCTCTCCCATCCTCTACTCTCTAGATTTGTCACACGCACTCCCATCCCTCTCTCTCCTCCTCTCCCACTCCCTCTCCCAGGTCACCTACTATCTCTCTCTCTCAAGTTCTCTCTCTCCCTCTCTACTCTCTCTCTCCCATCCCCTACTCTTACTCTCTCTCTCTCTCTCCCATTTCCAACTCTCTCTCACACTCTCTCCCATCCCCTACTCTCTCTCACACTCTCTCCCATCCTTTCACTCTGTCTCTCCCATCCCGTACTCTCTCTCTCTCTGCTACCCCCTACTCTCTCTCTCACTCTCTCCCATCCTTTCACTCTATCTCTCCCATCCTTTCACTCTGTCTCTCCCATCCCCTACTCTCTCTCTGCCACCCCCTACTCTCTCTCACACTCTCACACTCTCTCCCATCCCCTACTCTCTCTCTTTCACAGACACACACACTCTTATCCCCCCACTCTCTTCTCTCCCATCCCCTACTCTCTACATCTGTCACGCACACTCCCATCCCCCCTATCTCTCTCCCTCTCCCTCTCCTACCGCTTACTAGATCTCTCTCTCTCCCTCTCTACTCTCTCTCTCTCTCTCTCTCCCATCGCATCCCTTACTCTCACTCTCTCTCTCTCTCTCTCTCTCTCTCTCTCCCATCCCCTACTCTCTCTCACACTCCCATCCCCTAATCTCACTCTCTCTCTCTCCCATTCCGTACAAGCTCTCTCTGCCACCACCTACTCTCTCTCACACTCTCACACTCTCTCCCATCCCCTACTCTGTCTCTCTTACACACATTCCCATTCCCCCCCTCTCTCTCTCTCCCTCTCCCACTCCCTCTCCCACTGCCTACTTTCTCTCCCCCATCCCCTACTCTCTCTCTCCCCTCTCCCATCCCCTACTCTCTCTCTTTCATAGACACACACTCCCATCCCCCCCTCTCTCTCCTCTCCCATCCCCTACTCTCTAGATTTGTCACACACACTCCCATCCCCTACTCTCTAGATTTGTCACACACACCCCCATCCCCCCTCTCTCTCCCTCTCCCACTCCCTCTTGCACCACCTACTATCTCTCTCTCTCTCTCTCTCAAGTACTCTCTTTCCCTCTTTACTTTCTCTCTCCCATCCCCTACTCTCACTCTCTCTCTCTTCCATCTCCTACTCTCTCTCACACTCTCTCCCATCCTGTACAAGCTCTCTCTACCACCCCCTACTCTCTCTCAAACTCTCACACTCTCTCCCATCCCCTACTCTATCTCTCTTATACACATTCCCATTCCCCCCCCCTCTCTCTCTCTCACACTCCCTCTCCCATTGCCTACTCTCTCCCATCCCCAACTCTATCTCTCTTACACACTTCCATTCCCCCTCTCTCTCTCCCTCCCACTCCCTCTCCCATCGCCTACTATCTCTCTCTCTCTCTCTCTCACTCTCTCCCTCTCTCTCCCATCCCCTACTCTCACTCTCTCTCTTTGCCACCCCTACTCTCTCTCACACTCTCACACTCTCTCCCATCCCCTACTTTCTCTCTTACACACACTTCCATCCCCCCTCTCTCTCCCTCTCCCACTCCCTCTGCCATTTCCTAATCTCTTTCTCTTCCATCCACCCTCTCTCTCCCTCTCCCACTCCCTCTGCCATTGCCTACTCTCTTTCTATCCCATCCCCTACTCCCTCTATCTCTCTCTCCCCTCTCTCATTCCCTACTCTCTCTCTTTCACACACACCCATCCTCCCTCTCTCCTCTCCCATCCTCTACTTTTTCTCTCACTCACTCTCCCTCTCCCATTGCCTACTCTCACTCTCTCTCTCTCTCTCACTCTCACTCTCTCCCTCTTTACTCTCTCTCTACTACCCCCTACCCTCTCTCACATTTTCACACTCTCTCTCTTTCTCTCTTACACACATTTCCATCCCTCCTCTCTCTCTCCCTCTCCCACTCCCTCTCCCATCGCCTACTCTCTCTTCCATCCCCTACTCTCTCTTCCATCCCCTACTCTCTCTCAAGCTACTCTATCTTCCCCCTCTCCCATTCCCTACTCTCTCTCTTTCACACACATGCACTCCCATCCTCCTCTCTCTCTCGCTCTTCCTCTCCCACTCCGTCTCCCACCACCTACTCTCTCTCTCCCCCATCCCCTACTCTCAATCTCTCTCTCCCAAATTGTACTCTCTCTCACAATTCCTCTCTCTCCCATCCCCTACTTTCAATCTCTCTCCCTCATCCCGCACGCTCTCTTTGCCACCTCTACTCTCTCTCTCACACTTCCTCTCTCTTGCATCTTGTACTCTCTTTGCCACCCCTACTCTCTCACATTTCCTCTGTCTCTCATCCTATACTCTCTCTGCCACCCCTACTCTTTCTCACTTCCTCTCTCCCCTCTCCCATCCCCTACTTTCTCTCTATCTCTCTCTCACACACAAATAGCCATTCCCTCACCCCACCCCCCCTAGCTCTCTCTTGGTTTTGGTTTGCAATTTAGGTCTCAATAGTGCGTGTGCACTACCTCGAATTCAATAGCGTTTTAATAGTGCGTGCGCGCTATAGGGTGCACACGCTATTCAAATCTTTGCATTAAAACCAAGTCTAAGGCTTGGTTTTTCCTTGGAGATCCAACCCAAAGGTTTGGAGTTTATAAATAGGTCTGAGACGTGTTTTCCAGTAAACATACAAAAAATGATTGATTTTTCTTGTGTGCTCCCCTTCAAGATTCCTCGTGGTTGGGTATCGATAAGATCAGGTTACATAACATTATAGGTCTTTGTGTTAGCTATCTAACCATATAATTTATTTTGAATTTGAACTATTTTAAGTCTTTCATCTATAATTTCTTTTGAATGTATATTCATTTTTTGTCAAAAACCACCATGTACTAACTGGGCTGTAGATTTTAGCTCATTCATCGAATTTTGTAACAACTTAGTTTTTTAGAAACTAGACTCCATTCTACACACTTTGAAAAAAACAAGTTTTGATTTTAGATTAGTTTTCAATCATTTCTAGGGGGAGCACACAGATATTTCACGTTTTTGGGATGGGTCTAATTAAAAAATTCATTAAAAAAAAAAATACACATTATAAAATTACTCGAAAAATCTGGGATAAACTACATAGTGTTAGGTAACTTTTGACCAGAGCGGTTAAAGAATTTTAAAAAAAAAGTTAAAATTTTAGGGGGGCCACACTTTGTACTATGTTATTTTTTTTGGAATAAACAGTACCACTTTCTGTGGCCCCCTTTTTTGAGGACCTAAAACTAAACAATTTTGAAAAAAAATTAGTAGTTTAGAAACTAGATTCAAAGGACTACGACTTTTGTTTTTGTCATATCTTAAAATTTTGAGCGTAACTATCTTCAAATTCTTGTTGAAGTCCAGAATTTGCTAATTTCAGGAAAAAGGTGTCCACTTATACCCCCTTTTGGCAGCACAACTTTGTGCACTTACCCTAATAATAACTCAAAATAAAGGTTGGAAGGGTTAAAGGTTCCCAAATTTAAAATTAATTAATAATAATTATTTGACTATTTTTAAAGAATAAAGTACATGTTTATGTTTCCATTTAGGAATGTGGAAGAAGAACGTTCAAACTATCTTTAAAACTATATTTGTAGGTTAAATTATTAAATTTTCATATAAAACATTATGGATAGATCGTCATCATAATAGATCACCTTCATGATAGATTAGAAAATGTGATTTGAAATGTTAAAAATAATTCAAAGGCAAATAACTGAAAATTATATAATAGTTTATCAACAAAAAAAAGTGATGTATTATTTGAAAAATAGTATAGCAATGTTATTAAACTTAATACATAATATATATTCCATAATGTTAATTGTTTATTAAAATTATTATAAATTAAAACACTAATTAAAAAATTATGTCTAAGTTAAATTATTTATAGATTATATTTATTATTTTTCAAATGTGATTTTATTATATTTCTTAATTTAAAATTTAACAAATAATTTTCTATAACAATCTAATAAAATAAAAATCTAATCTAAATTAAAAAAATTGAAAACAAACACTTAATTAAAAAAAATCTTATGAACTTTACCTATACTCCACCTGATTTGATTTTGACAATAATAAAACATAAAACCTTATCAAATACACATAGGCCTGTACAAATGCATTTGACTGTGAGGGGCACTGGAAAAGGAGTCATCAGAAAAGTATGACAGCGCATGATGTGAGTATGGGCGAGGCATGGCATGCCATTTGATGGGCATACAATCGAGAGGCATCCAAGGAGTCAAAATAAGTCCCTAGATAGTTGTTGTCGTCTGTCAATTGGATGGTGTTGTGAAGATGGGTACGACTCCTGTCAGGGCAATCTCGGCTTAACACATGATGACTGTCACTTGCCTAGCTACCCTGATGATAAATACCACAAGCTCATAAGTTGTCCCAATAGACGGGGATGGTGCTCTACTCAATCTCCTCTTTATTATTTGTTGTTGCTATCCCAATACACTTTGCTCGTTGCTCACTTCAACTTCTACTTATTTGGACATGTGCTAATATGATTAGCATAATCTACTACTTTTTATATCATATGATTAGACATTTTTATATATATGATTATCAGTTATTTACATATTAATTATTCAAATTAGAAGGAAAACAAATTTTGATAGTTATTAATTGATGATATTTTATATTTTATTTTTTTTCTATTTGGAGCATGTAGG
Organism: Cupressus sempervirens; assembly: GCA_028749045.1. Taxonomy (NCBI): domain Eukaryota; kingdom Viridiplantae; phylum Streptophyta; class Pinopsida; order Cupressales; family Cupressaceae; genus Cupressus; species Cupressus sempervirens. Next base: position 277,306,452 of record CM053784.1, on the reverse strand, counting down.
ATTATCTACCTTTAAGGTTTACTCAATCATAGAGATAACATAAGTTGAAGGGAGATATTCACTTTATTCCAAGTGGTTTTTAGAACTAGCATAGATAAAAGAGGGACACTTATTTTTTATTATATACCATTTCATTTTGTTAATTTTTATATATGTAAAAGAGTGGTGGTTATCATATATCATGTAGCATATTATTTTCTAGGAATTGACATCGATAAAAGGAAGATGTTTGCCTTTTATTATATAGTTTCTTTTTTTATTATAGCGATTTAATATAGAAAATAAAAATTGTTATATGTTATTGTCTAGCATCATATTTTCTTATAATGATCATTAGATAAAATCGAGGGAATAATTTGTTCTTATGTGTTTTGTTTGTTTCTCATATCAAGATGAGAAAATATTAAACTTTTGGACAACATGTACATTTTGAAGTATCCTTGTTAATATTGCTATCAAGATTTAACTGTGTGAATTTTGAGTCAAAATCATTGACTCATATTTTATGAGTAATGGTTCACCAAATTTATACATTTATCTTTTTCCTATTTTATGAGGGGTCATTGAGTTTCATGCAAGTGAAAGATTGTGTTTAGTTGATTAGTTTACATATTAGGTGTATCTAGTAGTCCTTTATAGTTAAAAATTACACACATAGTTAGACTTCATTAAATTATACTTCTTGGTCATATAAGGTCTTCAGACTTGTTATCTATATTTGCTAAAGGTATGTCTGAAGTAAGGCTTTATATGAAATGTAGTTGTAGATTTTTGAAAAAAATATGCTAACTAAGGTAATAAATCAAAGGAAAAAGTTTATTTATGTTGAATAAAAACTGAACTAAATACATGATCATATCCATTACTTACTCTTGTATATCGATACAAAGAATTTGGAGTCAAATTTTCCAATGTTGATTTGGGTTCTAACTTATGAGATATGTTGGTTGGTGGCTATATTCATTTTTTCAACATAAATATGTTGCGTTCCTTTTAAAAGTATATTTTATCCATAAATTAGGTTTTAATTCATGAAAAATGCTTATAAATGATGCTCAATAAAGGTACTCCAGAAGTACTTAGAAGTGAGTGTATGTTTTTAGAACCTTCTAAAATATTTGGGGGTATTTTTCGATGCCAATTTGAATTGGCAAAGGGATTTTAATGTGAATTTGGATTTTTTTGAAGTATCCCAAACATCATTGATATTTTTATGATGTCAATGATATAAGGAAAAATATTTTAAAAAGACATGAAATCATTCCCAATTCAACGACTACGCGAAATCATTCTCAAATACTGGAGAAGGAACGCACAAAGGCATATGGAGAATACTTTCCTCAATCATCGACTAATGAACTACAAAAGTAGCGAACAAATGAAGGAAAATTATTTTTCTTGCAATCTTAGGGCTACAATCAGTGACTCAATTTTGTTCATTTTAAAAATGTAAGCTCTCTTGAGGATTTGGGGAATGGAAGGAAACTAAGAGTCATTAAATTTTGATTGAATGTATTTTTGTAATATCCCCACCTAGTTTTGTTTATTTATTTGTTCATTTAGGATTTAGGAGTGAACATATATATTGTCTCTTGTCGTGCATTTGTGATCTATGACTATGCATTGGATTTTTTTCCCCCTTGTTGTGCCCTAGTAGTGATGTACAGGTGACCATAGATCAAACATGATGATATGCAAATACCAAATGGTCAGTGTTTGTACTGATTACTGCAAAATATTCTTCCCAATTTTATTACTTACCAATTAAAGAAAATTTTCTATATTGCACTTATCTGATGAATAACAATTTAATATTTTTGAAGTTTCTATTTCACTATGAGTTGTTCTTCATTATTTCTTACAAAAAATAGATGATTGATTTGGTGGAGCCAACAAAAAATTACTTTTCCCTACTGCACAAATAAAAAGAGGTGCAATTTTTTTTTTTTTTTTGAAAACTCTACAAGCTAAGTAATCACTTTAGATTTGTAACATTTTAGGACATGATGCAATATTGCTACAACAAGATCGAAGAGGAAATAATGGTGGTTACATAAATGATATCTATATGGACAAATAATTATGGTAACCCACATAGATATATATTAAATTTTTTAAAATTTAATTAAATTGAAATGGAGAATCTCAAAATATATTTCATTGCAACTAGGGAAATTAGTATCACACTTGGTCAAGACAATCAGCTCTAACATGCAACGATGCTCTCTTTGATGAAACTTCATAATTTATTTATTGAAATTACTAGATCAAACTATCCAGAACATGGTTGAAAAAAATCACAAACTACAAAGATAATAGAGAATTCGACTAATAACAGATATCACAATGCAGATATCGAAAACATCATATATTCATTGAATATAATATTCACTTAAAAAAAAAAATAGTAATGTTCAATGAAATCTTAAGACAAATGTGATAATGAAAATAAATTCCTTAACTTTAATTTTAACATTTTATGTTTACTAACAGTTTTAAACATACCTTTACTTACCCTTGTATAAATAAATTAATAAAATAAAAGGAAAAAGGTTGTTTGTGTTGAATAAAAATAAATTATATTCAGGATCATATCCATTAGTCACTCTTGTATAAATATATAAAGGATTCAATGTTAAATTTTGCAATGTTGATTTGGGTTCTAGCTTATGAGATATGCTGGCTATTGGCTATATTGGTTATTTTTAACATAGGTGTATTGTATTCTTTTTAAGATTATTTTTCATCCATGATATAGGTTTTGAGTCATGAAGAATTCGTATAAATGAAGCTCAATATAGGTAATCAGGAGGTACATAAAAGTGAGTGTACTTGTGATTCATTTTTATAACCCACTACAACATTTGGGGTCATTTTTCAATGCCAATTTGTGATGATAAATAAATTTGAATGTGGATTTTTTTTTTTAAAGTATCCCTAACATTGTTGATATGATGATGATGTCATCAATATTTTGGTGACATCAAGAGTATAAGGGAAGAAAAAGAAAAGACATGAAATCATTCCCAATTTCAACATCCACTTGAAATATTTCCATAATATAGGTGAAGACATGCACAAAGGAATATGCATTGAATCTCCCTCAACCATTGAGTAATGAACTAGGCAACCAATGAAGCAATGAAGAAAATTTAAATTTCCTTGCAATCTCAAATTTGCAATCAAAGGTTAGTTTTTGTTCATTTCAAAAATGCTAACTTTATTGAGGATCTAGGGAATTAAAGGGAAACTTAAAGTCATAAATTTTTGATCAGTTATTCTATTTGTTATGCCCCCACTTAGTTTTTTAATTTATTCATTCACTCAGGGTTAAAGAGTGAAAGTATATTATGTCTCTTGTCATGGCTTTGTGATCTATGACTATGCATTGAATATTATTCTCCCTTTTTATACCCTAGTTGTGATCTAAGTGTCAACAAATGTCAAATTATGACATGTGAATAGTAAATGGTGATTTTTTGTATTGAGTGCACCATTGTGAGCCATTTCATATGTTCATCTATGCACAATGTTATTCTAGTTTCTTTTTACTCACATGCCCATTTCATTTCATTTGATCATCTAAAAAGTGTGCTTATCTAAGCTCCAAATCTAATCTATTTATTCATTTATTTAGGACTCATGAGTGAATATAGATTTTTCCTCTTGTCGTTACCTTGTGACCTATGCCCCTACAATGATCTTTTTCAATGGAGAGGGAAAGGAAAAGGAAAAGAAAGTACTTGATGTAGGAGCATCCTTGGTGTAAGAGAAATCTTTCATCACCAGAAAAATATTTCCTTTTTGTTTCTTGAATAAAGGTTGTCTCAGTGCAGAGTTGTTGTCTCTAAAGGGTTGTGACTTAGTAAGTCAGTCATGCAAGTTTGAAATGACCTAGTTTAAGAGGTGCATGTTCATCTTAGATATATCAACCTACCAATTAAAGCTAAGTATCATATCATGAGTATTTGTGAATCTATCATGGATTTTTGGTTTAAAGTTTTGCTATAAATAATTTGGGCTAAGTGTTGAAGTCCTTAGAGACCTAGGATGAACTACAAAATGGGGTCAACTAGAGCTTGTCTAAGTTGGGCCCTCTAGATCAGAAGATGATGATTTTGGAGTGGGTTTATAATAGAAAATTTGAGCCATGGTTTGAAAGTTATAACCTTTCAAAATTAGGCTAGAATGTTTTTCCAAAATAAATGTCAAAGGTGTATTAGGTTGACTCTATATGTAGTTATAGGGTTAGTCAATCTTAAGGATTAGGGTTTGATGTCTAGAAACTTTCCGAGTAGAGTAAAAATCCATATATAAGGAATGTCTATAAAGTTTCTATCATAGATCTTGGTGATAGTTTTTAGCTCTATATTAAAAATTATTGTAAGGAAGGCACCCATGTGAGTTTCCATGTTGTATTTCAAAAATATGCAATTCTGCATTTGTAAAGAATTTAACAAGCCCATATTTTGTTGTCATGAATTATTTTTATTTATTTCTATTATGTGTTTGTGGTATTAAGGGGAGAACTCTTCATCAAGTGGTATTAGTGAGGGAGTTCCTGAGTGTGTAAAAAAAATGTCGACTAGGCGTGAGTTTCTGCTACTACTATGGTTTGGGATAAGTGTGTGGATAAATGGCTGATTATGAGGTTGTTCACACTAGGTTTTTAGAATAATGAAAATGGAATCATGGTAGAAGAGTAATAGGTGTTAAACATAAGGGATTTATAGCCCTCTAGAGACAGATGTAAATATTGGAAGAACAAATGTGGAGAGGAGTAAATCTTTTTGTAAGTGATGAAAGTGAGGAGGAAGGAAAAAAAGAAGAAAATGTTGAAGAAGAGGTGGTTTTGAAATGTAAAGAAGAAAGGATTTTTAAACCTATCTACAAGATTAGGAAAATACCCCAAGTTTTAGATTCCCACATTTTTTGGAAATCCTAACTCAAAGGAGTTGATCGATTAGATCAATGAGTTGGAGGAATACTTTGAATATGAAGATATTGAAGATCCTAATAAGGTCAAATATCTGAAGGCTAGACTAAAGGGTCATATGAAGGTCTAGTGGGAAAAGATTCAATTGGAGTGAAATAGAAGAAGAAACGATAAAATTACTAGATGGGATAAGATAATAGCTAAATTGAAGCAACAATTCATTCTTGTGGATTAGGAACTTAATATGCCAAGTACAATGATAGTGTTGAAGAAAATGAGAATATTTGTTTAGCAGTTTACTGAGGAGTTCTACCAAGTTCTCATGATAATCGGCCATGTGAAATAAGTTAAAAAGAGATTTTTTGGTTACCTTAATGGGTTGAGGCCAAGCATTTAGAAGGAGTTGATTTTGGTATGAATGAATAGTATTGAAGAGGCATACTATTTTTCCTTAAGGGCCCATTTGGTTACAAGCATAGAAATTAAAAATTAGAATACCAAATAGGAATAGGAATGGATATGGAGAATAGGAATGGTAAATGGTAGTACCAATATTTTTTGGTTCACCTCCAATATGATTGAAAATATGTTAAACCTAATCCCAATCTCATTTGGTTCAAATGGTAAACCCAATCTTGTTTTCTTAATATGGAACTAGAAAATAATGTAAATGTCAATGTGTGTGGAGACTACAGATGTACCAAAGTGATAGGGGCCTATAGGAAAATTTATTATTTTGAATGGACTTAAATATATAGAGATTTTGAGAACATTCTCTCAACTGTATGACTTGTGTTCCAAGTTGTTAGGTTGTGCCACTTTAGCAATAGGGGAATTTCTTTTCATTGTGAATAATGGGAACCATTTGTTTAAATTGTGTGAATAAAATCTAAGTGGATAATTCCATCATATCTATGTAGGTGTTTTTCCCAAGTGAAAAGGATGCCATTTCAAATACATTGACATGAGAGAACCATTTCTACAAATTATCACAGGGAAAACATATGTTTGAAGTGTCATTATACCATAATAGTGCATCTTTGAGACCTATGATATGGTTATGAGTCCAAGAAAATGAAAAATAATGTATGCAAGGCTAGTATAGAGGGCACACACTTGGTGTTGTGTGAATTAGATAGATTGAACATTGATAGTTTTTCCTTCTCTCATGCACTCATCAACACAAACCATCATCCAATGTCTAGAGCTGAGTGAAAATGATGTCTTGTAAAATGAGTGCCAAAATGATATAGGTCTTAGTCTAACAATAGACTCCAAAAAATATATAATTTGGGAAATTATTATTGAGAATAGGAATGGCCTATTCTAATAACAACTATTTTTTGGAATGGACATATGCTCATTTTAGGGGAAAAATGGGAATATGTATTCCTATTCTGATTTGGTGCACTAAACAAAGAATATCAAATATATTCCTAATTTCCTATTCCTATTCTAGCAACCAAACATGCCCTAATAGTTAAGGAAAAGCCAAACAAGAAGTTTGATAACAAGACTAGAAGAATAGGTCACAATGGAAGATATGTTAGAAGGCCTTATGGATACAAAAATGATTACTAAAATAATGAGGATGATGCCAACAATAGAAATTAGAACCAGAGGGGAACCAAGGGGGAACTAGTGGGGATAATTGCTCTGATACCACTTGGTGCAAGGGTAAGGTATGAAAATTATGGTCAAAGGCACACCTAACCATCAAACCACCTTATAGAGTAAACACAATGGAAACAAACAATAGGAAACAACACCAAGGAGAGAAAGAACAAAAATTTCCTTATTGATTCATCCAATTATCAACATACATGGCTGGCTGTGAGGCCTTCTGGGTTATGAAAAACAATCAAAGAACTTACAAACTTGAATTTTGACCCCAGAGAAAGAACAAAAATTTCCTTATTGATTCATCCAATTATCAACATACATTCCTGGCTGTGAGGCCTTCTGGGTTATGAAAAACAATCAAAGAACTTACAAACTTGAATTGTGAACTTTCAATCTTCTCTCATCCTTCTCCTCTCTTTTTCTCTCCCTAATCTAAACCAAACCACCTTATTTATGCTTGTCAAAACATCTTAAAGAAGTTTCTAGATCATTAAATAATAGAAGGCCAACCTCAAATGGTCTACACAGATCCCAAGACAAAAATATATCAATATATTAATAATCCAAATTAAATACATAAGTCAGCTCAAAATAAGAGCCAGACACACACAAATCCATCAAAGGAGGAACTGAGACATAACTAACCATCAGAAGATCCTCTAGGAAACTCTACGTATAAAGGAACTCAGCTAATAAAGGACTCGATTAACACAACAATTTTTTCAACACACAAAACTCTATCAATACACAAAAGCTTAGTGAATACACTGCGACTCAGTTGAAACAAGAACTCAACAATACTAGCACTTGGCAATGATTTCAACTTGGTCAAGACTATGAAATTGACAACAACAAAGCAACAAACATGGTGGATAGAAATACAACCCAGGATGCTCCTACATCACATAGTAAAATGATGAGTGAGAAATTAGATTATTGGTTAGCACATTGTGTAAGATATAAACAAAATATTGAACAATCAATTATAGATGATGGTGGATTCGTGTATCCCACTAGCTCATTTGCTATTTCTAGAACATGGTTACAAACATACAAGGTTAGAAGGAATAAAATTCCTGCATTCGAAGACTATTAGAAGAACAATAAAAATATCATATACTCACACCTTATTATAGAAGAAAATGTAATGGTTTTAAAGCATCAAGGAAGACCAAAAGTAAAATAACCTTTTACTATTAGTAATGTTGATAACAAATCCCTGTTGGAGACTGTAAAGCAAAGAGAGGACCCTACATGAACACTAAACTAGGTATATTTACTTCTTATGTTCTTTTGTTCATAGTAATTAGGTGAACCAATTAGTATCTTATTTAAATTCAATCAACTTATGATAAGACTTTGGTTATTAGTCTACTTATTATTACACCTACAAAATATTGATATTTTGTATGATATTGCAATGTAGGTAGATCATGAAAAGTAATAGTGCATGAGGATAGAAACTCAATAAGGAGCACAATGAAGAAAAATCTATTATACTTTTGACACTACTATTTTATATAGTTGTGTATTGATGTAATAACTATGAAACACTTGAGATATTGTAACTATGAACTTGGCAAATTTAATGTAATCAATAATGATGTTTTGTCTTAATGTAATTAATATGGAGGCAACTGAACAATGATGTTTTTACTTAATGTAATGAATATTAGTAATGTTTAAAAAGTTGACAGTTGAATGCTCTAAATGGGTGGGTGAACCCTAGTAACACCCCTATTCCAACTATGGAGAGCCTTGATCATTCACAACCACCCCATATTGAAGTGTCTCTAAAATGCTCCAAGTGTAGTTGGTGATAAATATTCTAAGGCTCATAACTCAAATATCCATAGGGCTATCCATTAAAAATAAAATGCTAAAAAAATATGATACCAAGGTCTACAACAACCTCTCTTAGTTTGGAGAGACCACATTCCATTTGGATTTGGCACAATGATCTCCCTTGATGCCAAAACTTATAGTGTACACCAGTGCATTGGTGCATCACTATTTAACTTTCAAAACACTAATTATGATATCAAATCATTAGTTTTGTTAGCTCTAGATGGGAAGGTGAACCCTAGTGGTACCCCTACTCCAACCACGAAGAGCCTCAAATGTTCGTAGCTACCCTATACCAAAGTGTATCTAAGATGCTCCAAGTGCATTCAGAGATCAGTCTTTTGAGGATTGTAAATCAAAGCTCAAAAGGTATGTTGGTGAAACATTAAATGCTATAGGATAGTGATGTTAAAGTCTACAATAACCTCTCTTATCTTAGAGATATCATATATTTCATTTCAATTTTGGCAAAATGATCTCGCCCGATGCCAAAACTTAAAGTGTACCTGAGTTCATTGGTGCAACATTGTGTAACATTCAAATCATTGATCATGGCATTGGATTTTCAGCATCTTTAGCTCTAGATAGGTGGGTGAACCCTATTTAAAACCCTATTATAACCATAGAGAGCCTCAAAAATTCATCGCCACCTTATACTGAAGTGTTTGTAAGATGCTTTAAGTGAGTTTTAAGATTGATCTTTCGAGGGTTGTAACTTGAAGCTCGTGAGGGATATTAGTGAAACTTTAAATGCTATAGGATGGTGATGTTTACATCTGCAACAACCTATCTAATTTCAAAAACATCACATTCTATTTGGATTTGTCACGACAATCTTGCTCGATGCCGAAACTTGCAGTGTACCTCAATTCATTGGTGCATCACTGTGTAACTTTCAAACCATTGATCGTGGCATCAAATAGTTAGTACCATTATCTTTGAATGGTAGGGTGAACACTACATAAACCTCTACTATGATACCAAAGAGCCTTAAATGTTTGGGACCACCCTATATCGAAGTGTCTCTAAGATGCTCCAAGTGTGTTTGGAGATTGATCTTATGAGGGTCATATCTTAGAGCCTGTGAGGGCTATCAATGAAACATCAAATACTACAAAAAGATGATGTTAAGGTCTACAAAAACCTCTATCAATTCAAAGAGATCACATTCCAATTGGATTTGGCACAAAATCTATTGCCTAATTCCAAAAATTGTAGTGTACCTCAGTTTATTAGTGCATTACTATGTAACTTTCAAACTATTAATTGTGTCATCAAATTATTGGTACTCTTCCTTTGAATGGGTGGGAAAACCCTAGGGACACCCCTATATTAACCACAAAGATCCTCAAACATTCACGATGACCCCACACTGAATTGTCTCTAAGATGCTCCAAGTGTGTTTGGAGATCAATATTCCAAGGGTCGTAGTTCAAATATTGTTACAATTATCAGTAAAAAGTTGAATGTTATAAGAAAGTTATGCCAAGGTCTATAATGATCTCTCTTAGTTTGGAAAGGCCATGTTCCATTTAGATTTGGCATAATGATCTTGCTCAATGCCAAAACTTGCATTGTACCTTAGTTCATTAGTGCATTACTATGTAACACTCATACTGCTAATCATGGCCTAAAATCATTAGATTCGTTAGCTCCAAATGGATTAATGAACTCTAGTACCATGTCTGTTCAAAAAATGGAGAGCTTGTTAGAAATAATAGTCCACCAAGATAAATCAGATGGGGGGAGGGGGGGGGTTAAATTAGTTATCCAATAATTAAAACATTTATCCACTTTAAATAATCTTAACAATTGAATCAAAATAAACAACAACCATAACCAGATGCACGTACACAATTACATTAGATATGTTAACTAGGGAAACCCTTGATCAGAAGCAAAATCCCAATGGGAATGATGCCCACAAGATGATGTACTAATATAAATATTCCTTGTTAGAGGATGGACTCTATTAGGAGTCAATTACAATATTTAGTACCTATGAGTCCCTATTAGGAGACTTTGAATCCTTGTTATAAGATTCCAAACCTGTTAGAAGTTGTGCCAACCCTGTTAGGAGTTGTAGAAGACAAAATGACCCACTGTCCAAACAACTTCTAGGGCAAGACCACTAAAGTCATTGTCCAACTAATCTCTCAACTATTTGTTGTAGAATAATTATTTGTACTATTCTTTAACTTCTTTCCTTTTTCCTATTAACCAGACCAATCACTATCAAACCTTGTAGATCAGGTCACAAACCTCAAATCCAAGTATCAAACTTTGGATCACACAATAAAACTTTGTCAATGAAGTTTACTTTACCTTCACTCTTCTCTACTTATCTTCGAATTCCACTCTTTGTGTTGCTTACAATCATTCACTTTCATCCATACATGATAAATGAAAATGTCCTTCCTTTATACCGAATCCATACAAAAATTCCCTAAGTCAACTATTACACCTTCTCAATTCTTTATTATAGGACCTCATTAAGAACATGTTACACTTAGCAATAACATTAGTCTTTCACCTTGTAACTTGAATAACTTTCTATATTATGACAAGTGAGCTTAGCTGTGTCCAGAATGTCTTCTTCACATCTTTAAATTTGGCTTAATCTTAGAATAACAACTCTACTAAGAGATATAACAAGTTTACCAGAACATGCCTCTATAAAGTCTATCTTAGAGTAGTCTCCACTAAAACTTACATAACTTCTTCCAGACCTAATATCTTATGCTTTTGAGGTTAGCTACATATACTATACACTTAGTAGTATCTCTCTCTAACCTTGCTTAGTGAAAGTACTAAATCATATGTTCATACCAACTTAATCTTTTTGTTGTTCTTATGTTAGATACCACAAAAAAATGCTATGTTGACATAAATGAAAAACACAGTCATGAATGTACCATATCATCATGATAATGATCTAATCATGTTTCTACAATACTCCCCCATAGGAGTATCATCAGCATTCATACTTTCAACAATCTCCCCCTTTGGCATTGATGGCAACATAGATGAAAAACATCTAGTTCCAAAAATACCAACTACAAAAGACTGTTAATCTTTCTTTTCAAATCCTCTTCATCAATCATTCTTCCCCATTGATATACCTCAATGTGCTCTATATAAAATTATTTTCCCATGTAGTACTTCTCCCAAACTAGTTTTCATGATATACTTCTCCTCCATCCACATCAATGTCAAAGGTTTCAACAACAACTAATCTTTGTAACAACTATCTTTGACCTACTCAAGTGTCCAAAGACACTGTTAAAAACAACATCCAACAAGAGTCCTAGATGATTCTATCCATCATAGATACTCCCCATACAAAAAAGCATTAGCATTCATTCTAGACAAACAATAGTGTTTTTTTACACTAAATTGATGCACTCTTGCATCATCTACTCTAATGTAGGAAGGGACATAACCCCTAGCATACCTTACAAATACTCAAAAGTCTATTTGGGAAGAGGCTTAGTGAAAATATCTACAATCTTCTCTTTAGTGTTTACATACTCCAATCTAATTTCCTTTTCTGCAACTTTATCTCTCAACATGTGATACTTGATAGAAATGTGCTTTTTTTTAGAATGTAACACTATATTCTTAGACATATTCACTATACTTGTGTTGCCACAATGTATGACAATAGGTTCATTGAACTCTATCCTTCTATCCTTCAGCATCCGCTTCATCCAAACAACTTGATTACAATTGTTTGTTGTTGCAACATGTTCTTCTTCTATTTTACTTTGTGAGGTATAATCCTATTTCTTGGTTAGCCAAGAAACCAATGTTTCTCTAAGAAAGAAGGCTCCACTAGTAGTGCTTTTTTTGTCATCCATATTGCCTGCCCAATCAACATTAGTATAAGCATATAAAGTGAAACCATTAGATCTATCATACCATAATTTGAACTCTGGTGTTCCTTTTAGATATCTAAATATCCTTTTGACTGTTGCATAATCTACTTCTTTGGGGTTAGCTTGAAATCTTGTGATAATTCCAACTGCATTTTCTATATTTGGCCTTGTTTGAGTCAGATATTGCAATCCTCTGATCATAGATCTGTACTTCTTCTCCTCAACAGTAGGTGTCTCATCCTTTGTAGATAACTTGTGGCTAATTACCATAGGTGTTCCAATGGGTTTACATGTTTCCAAAAAAAACCTTTTTAGTAGATCTTTCAAATACTTAGTTTGATTAATAAAGATTCCTTCTTTGTCCTACACAATTTGTAATCCTAGAAAATATTTCATTTCTCCTATCATGCTCATTTCAAATTCCTTCTTCATTTCTTCTGCAAACTTGTCACTTTCATCATCATTTCCTCCAAATATGATATCATCAACAAATATTACCAAAATCATCAATTTCTTTCCAATATAGATTACTATTTGTCATACCTTTTCCATATCCAAGCTTTGTCAAATGCTTTCCCAACCTTGCATACCACGTTCTAGGTGCTTGCTTCAAGACATACAATGCTTTCTTCAATATGCATACTATGTCCAAGTTGGGTAAAAGTACAAAGTTGTGTCACCTTTTAGGTTGACTTATTAGAATGACTAAATTTGAGTATTTCTATCTAAAAATCAATTTTTTTCAAACACATGATCTTGATAAATTTATTTTAGCTAAGTTATTTATGGTCTCACACTTTTCCAATTGGAAATTTATATTAAATGCATGTTTTATACTAGTTAGTATCCAATTACTAAAGAAATAAAATTATTTCAGAAAACTGAAAATTCAATAACTCTTACTATTTTTTATTATATTTTTTTAATAACATATAAACACCATTTTATAGAGCTCAAAGTCATGAGTATTCTCATATAGATTTCATAGTGTTTTAATTAGATATAGTATATTATAATTAAAAAATTCTACAAGTATGTATTTTATCGCTCGAGGAGATGTCAATTTTGAGAAAGAAAAAAATATTAAATCATATAAAAAAATTAGATAACATTCTAGAGGAGAGAGTCCTCTTCCAAAATCTATAATTTTTCTTTTGGTTGGAATATATTTATTTTGAAAAATGCGGTGGGAGATGAAAAGTATAGATTTGAATAAGTTGAAATTTGAATTGTTATAAAAGAGAAAATATAGGTCTAAAGCCAATTATTATTATTGATTGTTCTAGCTACATATGTTATCTATAGCATAATCTAAGATCAAAGGGAAATAAGTTTATTTCCATGTCATTTTGTGGTGGGAACTAGAACCCTAATTTCTAGTGTTTTTCAGCAACGAAAAAGATATATTTAAAAATAGGAAAATATATCATTTCTTTTACCAAATAATAATTAAAGATTATAATCCTAAACTTCATCCATTTCTACACATTTCATTAGTTTACTTCATTTCCAAATTCTATATAATAATACGAGTTTTATGGCATTGAAGGTGAACAATTATACTTTTGTTAGCCTTTTCCTTGTAAAAAGGTGACACAGATTTGTGCTTTTACCTCCTTGTCATCTATTAAAGGACAACCTTCAGGTTGTTCTATGTATACCTCTTCTTCAAGTTCTCCATTCAAAAATTCTAACTTTACATCCATCTAATACACTTTGAATTTCTTATATGCTTCATATGCTAAGCATGACCTTACTGCTTCTATTCTTGCCATAGGAGCTAGGTTTCATCATAGTCAATTCCTTCTTGCTATGAGTAACCTTTACATGCCAATCTTGCTTTATTCCTTACAACTTCAACTTGTTCATTCATCTTTTTCTCGAATACCCATTTTGTTCCTATCACATTCTAGTCTGCTAGTCTAGGGACCAATTCCCATATCTCATTCTTCACTATATGATCCAACTCTTCTTTCATAGCTTGCTTCCAATAGTCATCATTACATGCTTCACCTACATTATTTGGTTCAACTTGAGATATCAAACATAGTTGTTCATTAGTTCTTCTTCTTCTCATCACACCATTATCTCTGCTTCTGATGATTTACTTAGGTGGATGATTCTTTATCATATTCTTACCAGAAGTAGGAGTTGTTATCTCAACTCTTAGCTCTATTGAAGGTTTTGAGCTTTTTTCCTACCTTAGCTCTTCTTCATTCTACAAATCATTTTTAGTCTCAAAGAATACTTCATCATTCCTTGGTTTAGTAACAACATTCTCATCATTTGAATTGTAGTTAACTATTATTTCTTGTATCCTAGATTTCTCATTAACTCTTACATTTGCACTTTCAACAATAGTCACCAAAGTTGTCTCTTCAACTACTTCCTCTTCATTAACCAATCTAGGTTCATCATCATAGTCATTCAAGAATTGCATTCCTTTATATTCTTTAACTTTATCAGAAAGTAAACCCTTTCTAGTTTTTCTTATTGTCTTAGGACATCTAGTTGAAAAATGACCAAATTCTTTACATGTCCAACAAATAAATTTTTTTACACCTTTTGGTTCTCTTTTTGTTAGTAGATCAATATCTTCATTTATCTTTATGTCTTCTTTGGATCTGGACTTATCTTTTCTTGGGCTTCTATTCTTTTTTATACAATAGAAGGACTCTGGATCTAGACACTCAATGCTCTATTCTTTACACAAACCTGATAACTCACCAAGAATTTTCATCATCTAGGTGTCAAAATTTCCTCTAACTTAGGACTATCCTTTCTGAATATGTTCACCATGGATCTCCCAAAGTTGTTAAAATTTATCTTTAAGGACCTAATGCTTTGATACCAATTGTTAGAAATAGTAGTCCACCAAGGGGGGGGGGAGGGTGAATCAGTTATCCAATAATTAAAAAATTTATCCACTTTAAATAATCTTAACCATTCAACCTAAGTAAATAGAAATAGAAACCATAACAAGATGCTCATACACAATTACACTAGATATGTTAACTAGGGAAACCCTTGATCAGAGGGAAAACCCTAGTAGGAATGATGACCACAAGAAGATGTAGTAATATAAATATTCCTTGTTAGAGGATGAACCCTGTTAGGAGTCAATCACAACATTTAGTACATATGAGTCACTATTAGGAAGCTTTGAATCCTTGTTAGAAGATTCCAATCCTGGTAGGAGTTGTGCAACCTTGTTAGGAGTTTTAGAAGATAAAAGGACCCACTATCCAATGGCTTTTGGGGCAAGATGATTGAACTCACTGTCCAACTAGTCTCTAAACTATTCCTTGCAGAATAATGGTATGTAATATTCTTTAACATCTTTCCTATGTCCTATTAACTAGACCAATCGCTATTAGACCTTGTAGACTAGGTCACGAACCTTGGATCCAAGTATCAAAATTTAGATCACACAATAAAACCTTGACAATGAAGTTTCCTTTACCTTCACTCTTGTCTACTTATCTTTGCATTCCACTCTTCATGCTACTTACAATCATTCACTTTCATCCACATATGATAAAGGAAAATTTCCTTCCTTTATACCCAGCCCATACAACAATTCCCTGAGTCAGCTATTATACCTTCTCAATTAATTACTAAAAGGACGTCATCAAGAACATGTTACACTTTGCAATAACATTAATATTTCACCTTGTAATATTAATAACTTTATGTATTATGATAAGCAAGCTTAGCTACACCATCTCTAGAATGTCTTCTTCATATTTTTAGCTTCGGCTTCTCAAAATAACAACTCTACTAAGACATATAACAAGTTTACTAGAACATGCCTCTGCAAACTCTATCTCAGAATAGTCTAATGGAACCCAAATTTTCACAAAATTTAGGGTATCCATTTAAACAATAATGTTGGAGATTTGATGAAGCCTTGTCATTGGTCCATGTTAAGATGCTAAAGAACATTGAGAAATATCTCAAAGAGTATATGATTGTATACGTAATGGATCATATTAATCAATTTCATTTTGTCATCTTAGTTAGCTGAACCTTAAGATTCAAAAGGGAACATAGGTTGCATGTTAACAAGGAGGTCAAGAATTCACATCTCACTTTTTAATCATTAAGAAGACTATGCATTTCAGGCGCAACATTAAATATCTCCTACATTGATATGAATCAAATTTTGAAAGTGCATGGCTCATAGTGAATGTTTCATGTGTCATAACTTGATAATTGAGAGTCCAAACAAAGGGATATGTAGTTATATTCAACCATGAAATCATATTGAGAAGATGGTTTTCAAAAGAGTTAAATACAAATATCAACTAGAAGAATTTGCATATCTGATGAGAAAAATGTGAATAACATGTGTGGGTTGCTTTTGTTAGGATTGGTTATATGTGAAGTGAGTGGATAGTGGTAAGTATGCTCAAGCTTTGATGCAGATATCTAGCAGGTAATTAAGAATGGAGGAGCCCATGAAGAATGGATAAACTTCAAAGATGATGATTTAGGCCCTTTTACAGATAATTGTTCCACTCCATGAAATTACGAGAATTATGATAGTAGAAACATTTGTATAAAATGAAGTGGATTTGTCACAAGTGTGATATGAAGCATATGCAGATGCATCAGTCAGGATCTTAAAGGTTTTAGATATTTGCACTCAACAAATAATATGTTTTTGTACTAACAACAAAGGTTTGAGAGAGGTAGAAGAGCCAACAAACATAATTAATGATAACATGCTTAGTAATAAAAAAGATATAAAGAAGGTTCTTTGTTTGTAGAGGAGTGTATGTATCTAGTTGCTAAGAAAACATTTATCCAGTGAAATTGGTATTTCTTGCATGGCCCAATAGTTCATGTTGTGTGATACCATAGAAAGTATTTGTTGTCATGTGCAAAATTGATATTTTCAACAGTTTCTTCATCAACCAAAAGGTGCCTGAATGTCACTGCACCATTTGACTTCTTGATTATTGATGAAGTAGCCCTGCTCATAGAGCTTGATATAATGTGCACATTAAAGACAAGATGATGGATGGGCTTTTTGGAGAAAAGTTGCTGAAGCATTTTTCTTCATCAATCATTTCATAGTGATTTATATCTGACCCATATTTGTGTTTGTTGTAGGTTTATGGAATTCGAGTGAATGAAGCCAACAACATATTTATAAAGGGTAGTAGGCATGTGGATAAAGGGGCATAGGATTTTCTAAAAAAATGAGGCCCTCAAATGTGGAGTTGCTGATATAGATCTAAGAATTTTTAACCCATTGCAACTAAAGAATAGAGAGCTTCCGTAAATGATATGTGACTATGCAGGCTAAAAGCATGTTCACACAATCCTCCTTCCAATTACTAATTAAATTTTAGAGGCAAAAAATTATATAAGATTTTCTCTTGTAAAGGGCCCAATAGATGGAGGAGCCATTTGAATCTAAATGAATAAGGAAAATGAAAAAGCAAGCACATATCCAAACTCATGCATGTCATCAAACAAACCACTTAACTCATGTTCGGGAGAATGTTTGGTATTGTCGGCAAGGATTAATGAGTGAGGTGAGTTCAAGATTTTTGAGAGTATTTAGATTGCATGGGTTTGAAGATCTCTTATTTCTCCAAAGATTAGATAAATCTCCATCCTCATATGAGTTAAGGATATCTTGTGCCACTGAAGGTTGTAGATGTTTGAATAATGGAAGAAAAAACTTTATGTGATCACCATCCAAACACCATGAGAGTGCATACCCATGGGATATTTTCTTGAATATATGTAATAGATGGAATGATAGAGTTCAACATTAGATGCATATGAGGAAAATGTTGAATTCAAAGAAGTCAACAGATATACGAGTGTTATCATCGCTTATGTGATACATCGTATGTGCTTAGTGTAGGGTTTTATCATATATGTAAAATCATATTAAGGAAGAGTTATATCCTTAATTCCTTTACATTATCGGGTAGTTTTAAGGATTAGGTGCCCAAGTGATTGTGTTCTTTCACTCGCACCTTTTCATAGTCTATAAGTATATGGTCAATTCATTTTTAAAAGACAATCTTTTTTCCATATACAAAAGATGATTCATATTCCAAAATTTTTTCACATACCCGCATTATATATTTATACACCTTGATATATTATATTCTTTCAATGGTAAATAGATGAAGTTTTGAACTAAGCCTATGGATTTTGGATTGCTAAGAAAATTTATATACAATTCTAGAATTGAAGCACAATAGATAGGTCATTTGTAAGGAATGTCTTTGTTGTAATTTTATTTTTGGCATAATTGTTTATTTTATATTTTAGAGTTTTAAATTATTGTTAAGTTATGTCCTTTATAAATGTTTATTTATTTATTGCTATAAATATTTTAATATTCGGATAAGTGGATTGGGTCATTATTGCATTATGAATTAGATAAACATAAATATTGTGAAATATTTAATTATTTTTGTATTTATGTCTAATTTGTCTCCGCAAGAGTTAAAGTGCATCCTAGACTAGTTTTAAATTGCATTAATATAATTGATATGTTGCATTTGAATTATCAAAATTGTTTATAGTTTAAAATATATTGAGTTTTATAAAGTTGTACGATTCAACTAATAATATTGACTTTAATTGCCCATTTAATTAAACACCAATCTTTTATTCTTGATTCATGATCCATATGCTGGCAACTTTTTCATTTCTTTCCATAGAGGAAATAATCTATTTGTTTGTTGAAATCATCCACAATAATCATTTTTATTTTTAAAAAAACTCTTATATGTTCGTTTATTATTCTTACTTTACAATTTGTGAGTTTGAAGTTTTCTATATTTGTTGCCATTAGGAAAACTTTCATTGTATTCATGTTCTAACCAATCTACTTTAAGAATCTTGGATATAAGGTTGTTGTCTAGGATTAGGTACACCCACCTCAGTTTTGCAAAGTTGGAAGTGCAAGGAACTTAGACCATATTGTTCAGTTTTGTCAAGTTGACCTTAACCGCTTGGATATCCCAACATTGAGCAAGCAAGGCTTGTAGGATTCCAATCTATAGTTTTGGGAACCAACATAGTCTACACTAAAACTTATGTAACTTCTTCCAAACTTAATATTTTTTTCTTTTGAAGTTAGCTTCATATACTAGACACTTAGTAGTATCTCCCTTTAACCTCTCTTAGTGAAAGTACTCAACAATTTGTTCATACCAACTTAATCTTTCTAATGTGTAATACCCCAAAATTGGCACATTGCCATGCTAAACTAATTTTGGTCTATTTGATCAATTCTAAGTCCTATTTTTCTAGGCAATTTTGATTCCAATACTTGCTACTTGACCTAAGTGTTAGATGTAGAAAACCCTAAATTGCATTAATTATATTCTTTATTCAATTCCTAAGTATTGACACAAATTAGCTACATTAAACCTATTGATTAAGTTTAATTTAATTATAAGTGTTCATACTTTAATTAAATTAAAATTTCTTCTTTAGCTAATGTACAAAGGAATTGAATGTGTATTTAATTTAATGAGATAATGTCCTTATTTTAATTATTGAATTTAATTATTCAATTAATTAAGATTATGCATTTATGAGGCCATATTCTATTTTATTAAATTAAATATCTTCTCCAAAATCTTCTCTTTAGTTTAGAAATGGGAATTTTGAGTGAACAAGAACTCGAAATGAAATTAACTCAATTAACTCTCCATCACACTTAGATTAGAATCAATCAAATTCATCTGCACAAGGAATTTTCCATTTTAACTAAGTCTCATATCCAATTTGGACCATTCATTCCAATTGATCTTGACCATCAATCAATCCTGGGATTCTATTTAAGGAGCCTTCAATTCCTCATTACAAAGGTTGAATTGAATTTGCACCAAATTTATGTTGAAATGTGTACTCATTTGCTCATACATCCATAGCTTAATTTCTTGCATTATAATCTCATATTAGCTTAATATGCATACATATAATATAATTTTCTTTCTTTCATTCTTAGATTAATTGCATCTCATCTAGTATAATATTGCATTCTGATATAGCTTTACAAAAATCCTTCATACTGGAAGTTTGGTTGCTAACTTCTTGTTCTGAGAGAAACAACATAATCCTTGTAGTTAGAAGGAAACAAATTGATTTTTTGAATTGTTCGAATGAAGAACCCAATGTTCATTCTGGGATGGTTTTGCATGTAATGATTGTGTTGAAGTGTGTTTGATTAACATGCCATAATTAATGCATACATTTTTGGCACCTACCATGGGGCCGAGAAATCAAATTTCTAGCTTCATTTGTTTTGTTTTCTGCATTTTTTTAGTATTTTTTCACTATCATTTATGCATTTTTCTAGTTTCTCACACGAAAAATCTCATTCTCGCATGAAGAAACTGAGATTTCACTCTGTTTTCTACACTTCCTCACATGAGAAACTACTAAGTTTGTGTTTCCTTGTGTGTCCTACTGTACTTTCTTGTGTGAGAAAATGCTAAGTTTACACTTCCTCATGGGGTTCACTACACTTTATCACACCATGTGTTGTGTTTCTTCACACAAGACTTGACACTAGTAAACTAAAAGTTTTCATTTTTCATTTTCATGATTTGTTTGATCTGATGACTATTTTAGTAGTATTTATTTGATGATATCTAACCTTTGATGTAGCTTAATAGTGGTTTCCAAGATGCTTGTTGAAGACATCTTGTCCAAAACATTCGAAGCATGTATGGATTGTTTGATTGCAGAACATTTGTCAAAGATATGCATGTCAAAGAAATCATTTCAAACCCACTTAAATGTCATGTTTTCTTTTACTACTTTCTTGCACATAGTATAAATAGGGCTTGTGAACTTCATAGGGTGCAAGGCAAAGGAGTAGGGGAGTATGCTCTTTACTACTTGGAAGTAATGCCTAGGAGTAAATTAGAAACCTAGACCCCTTTGAAAGATGGAACCCAAGGGAGGCAAGTGAGTTAGTGGTTCTCATGTATGAGTCTTTTCTATGAAGGGATGATGATTTTCTTTAAGGAAATCAAAATCTTGAGACAGGATAAGTCTAGATCAATAAGATAACTCGGTGATTAACATGTCTTGCATGTTTGGGGAAGGTGATGAGGTAGAGGAGTATGCTCTTTCCCCTTGAGGGAAATCCAAAACTCAGACCCTTAAATAAGAACCACCAGTCTAAGTCAACCTTTTAGAGGGCTTGCTGGAGTGATCTAACTTCTAGAAATGATCCAAGTGAGCACACTCCTTTTTCTAGAGATTTCAACTCACTATAATAAAGAAGCTTTGTAGAGTGAAATAATCCAAAGACATATTAATTTCTTCCTCTTGATTCTTGATATCACATATCAAGAGGAGGCTCTACCTATTGCACTAGCCAATGCTAGCCCCAATCTTGCTAGTCAGGCATGTGCACTTTCAAATGTTGGTGTGGGTTGCTAGTCTTAACTTCACTTATGAAACCACTGAGGATTAATATGAATGGAATCCAAGTAAAAGCCTCTTAGTTAGTTGCTACCCAGTTCACCTCCAAAAGGGGGTATAATCTTTGTAAAAGGAGGGGGAAGAAGCTCTCCTATATATTCTCACCATAGGCATGTACCTGGATGTTGGAAGGTGGCATATGTGCTTGACCCCTACCACAAGGGTGTTCATTCAACATATGTGTTATTAAGTCCTTGGAATACACCAAAAACACGGGCGCCCTCTAGTGGGGTAAAACTATTAGAATTCTTTAGAATAACTGAGAGGGGGGGGGGGGGGGGGGTGAATCAATTATTCAAGGTCCAAAATGCCCTATTAATACCTTTCTAATACTTTTATACCCTTTTCATCTGTTCAAACTTAAAATAGTCATATAAGCAAATTACTGTAAATCAATATGCAAAGATAAAATATTCAAGATCAACACATAACACAATGATTTACATGGAAACCCAATTTGGGAAAAACCACCAGTAACATGCAACTTGATTCTCACTCTTTTGAAGTGATGCCCTGTTAAAAGCCTGCCTTGTTAAAGGCTTACAACACACTATTAAATGTGACCTTGTTAGAGGATTTCACCAAACTGTTAGGAATAGGCCTGGTTAAAGGTCTTTAGAACATCCACTTGGAATGTCACCCTGTTAAAGGATTTATCTAATGGCTGTTAAACCAACCTAAGTCCATAGGATTTATCTTACTATTACAATTGCTAGAAAGTAACGATAATGGTCTTTTGATCTGACATAACTTACAACATACTTTGTAGATTTCAGATCACTCTTTTAGTTCAATCCTTATACTTGGCTTCAATCACTTTAGTTCTGACTTGCTTGTCTCTCTCTCAAGCTTTGTCTCCTTGAGTTTTATACTCATTCTACCAATGCAATCATCCTTGTGGTCGTCTATCCAAACAGAGTTCCTCAACATTTCATGCTTTAATGCTTGACCAGGGCTCTCTCTCTCTCACTATCCCTTCTTTTTCACTCTCTTCCACTCTGTTTTCCATTAACTTATGTCTTCTTATAAACAAGTCTAATTTCCTTTGCTGCTCAATTCTCCCTCTCTAATTTTAGGGTTTCAAAAATGGATTAGGTAGGATACAATGTATCTACCCCATATCTTGTTTTCTTCACCAACTGTACCTTAAAAATGTTCTATATGGTGTTCTGTGCCACCAACTCATCATTCTTATCCTCCTTTTAATTCACAGATTTCTAGATAACAACTTTGTCGGCTTTGATCTGATGAATCTTCGATTTTCTAAAAAGTGTAGCAACTTGGCATTATTTAGTTACTGGTGCTCGGCACCTCTATGTTACACGACATCATTGAGTTACTGGTGCTCGACACCTCTGTGTTACTCGGCACCTATACCTGCTCGAC
Source organism: Cupressus sempervirens (assembly GCA_028749045.1). Taxonomy (NCBI): domain Eukaryota; kingdom Viridiplantae; phylum Streptophyta; class Pinopsida; order Cupressales; family Cupressaceae; genus Cupressus; species Cupressus sempervirens. The sequence goes on along the minus strand of CM053784.1, from coordinate 277,283,304 downwards.
ACTTGGTTCTGCTCGGCACTTGAACTTACTCAACACTTGACTAGAAATTTTCTCAGTTCTTACTAGCTTGCTAGGCACCTTCTCTCTAATAAACTTAGTTTGAGCTTTACAGAAGACTTAGCTAAAACCTTAGATCTTTGATATGTTTCAGTGTGCTCATTCTTTGTATCTTTTAGTATGTCATCCAATACACTGTTTCATTAATGGCTTGAGTGATCCTTGTACTTCATTACAACATCATAACTTCAACCTTTCTCTTGGTGTTCTAGTTACATCTTATTGATTGCTTCCACCTTGACAATCAACTAATTGATAGTATTTGGATCACTAAAGCAATTGTCATCCCTGCAAGTAGCAAGTTTGACATCAATGACAAAACAATGATTGAGGACATTCTTTACCAGTTCCATATATTATTCCAACAATTGTTCTTATGATCACTTCAATCATTTCCAACAACCTCCCTCTTTGACATTGATGGCAAACCAAACTGATCAAGTAATCAATTCAGTTACCACCAGGATTGTATTGATTTACTGCATTTACACTACTGATCACATATATCTCCCTCTTTCATATATATATCTCCCTCTTACTTTGCATTGATCAGTTTTCTACATATTTCTCCCTCTTTGACATAAATGCCAAAGATGTAGCATCTTTATTATGCAAAATATAAGCTTTGGCATCTTATTGTCTTTCTCCCTCTGTCACCATGCTTGTGACTGATTTGGAGTTTCTGTTCCTGCTATCATCCTTTGCATCAACCTGTTAATATTTCAATGATTTATTCTTGTTGATGCAAGGCAGCTTCCTTGTTGCCTTAAACTACTTGAGTTAGGGGTATAACCCCCAGCTTACCTCTAAGATATTCATAGGCATCCTTGGGCAATGGTTTCTTGAAGATATCTATAGTTTGTTCATTTGTGTGAATGTATTCCAACTTCACTTGTTTGTCTTCTACCAATTCTCTGACATAATGATACTTGATTGCAATGTGCTTGGTTTTTGCATGCATCACTGGATTTTTGGATATGTTTATAGCACTTGTATTATCACAATATAATATCACCGATTTTGTTACTTCTTCTTTCATTCCATTCAATAGATTTGTGAGCCATAAAATGTTTGTACAATTGACTGTAGCTACCACATATTCTGATTCTGCAGTGGATTGGGATATAAATGTTTGTTTCTTGCTAGTCCAGGTAACCAACCTTTTGCCTAAAAATAATGCACCTCCACTTGTGCTTTTTCTGTAATCAATGTTTCCTCCCCAGTCTGCATCTGTATATGCATTGAGTTCAAATTTTCCATTCTTTTTGTAGTATAGACCAAAATCATCAGTCCCTTTGAGGTATCTCATTATTCTTTTTACTACTATTAGATGATTTTCTTTAGGATTGGCAGAGAACCTAGCCACTATTTCGACTGCTAATGCTATGTTCGATCTACTACGTACAACATATTGTAGTTTTCCAATCATGGATCTGTACATTGTTTGATTGACTTCAGCTGACTCATCATTTTTAGATAGCTTATTCCCTGTGGCCATTGGTGTGCTGATTGGTTTGGATTCCTCCAATCCAAATGTTTTAAAAATTTCTTTGATGTATTTTGATTGTGTAATAAATATTCCATGTTTGAGTTGATGAACTTGCAATCCAACAAAAAATTTGATTTCACCAAACATAGACATTTCAAATTCATGTTTCATTTTGTCAGCAAAGTCTTTGCAAAGTACTTTCTTACCACCAAATACTATGTCATCCACAAAACTTTCAGATCCAATAATGTCTTTATCTTCTTCTGCTTTGATGTACATGTTGCTGTTATCATCAGTTCTTTCAAATCCAATTTGTACTAGATACTTGTGAAGTCTCTCATACCATGCTCTAGGTGCTTGTTTCAAACCATAGAGTGCTTTATGTAACTTACACACCATATCCCTATTGTTTTCATCAACAAATCCTTCTGGATGTTCAATGTAGACTTCTTCTTCTAGTATACCATTTAAGAAGGCAGATTTTACATCCATTTGATAGACTTTGAAATCTTTGTAGGCACCAGATGCAAGTAAAGTTCTTACTCCTTCCATTCTTGCAATAGGAGTGAATGTTTCTCCATAATCTATTCCTTCTTCTTGAGCATAACCCTTGCATACTAATCTGGCTTTATTTTTGGTAATCTCACCATTCTCATCTAGTTTGTTTTTGAATACCCATTTGGTGCCAATCACATTCTTGTCAGTTGGTCTGGGAACCAAAATCCAGGTTTTATTTTTTCTTATTTGATCAATTTCTTCTTCCATAGCTTTATACTAGTCGCCATCTTGTAATGCACCGTATACTGTCTTGGGTTCAGATTTGCTGATCAGACATGATTCATGTCTTAGTCTATTCCTTGTCATTGGTCTTGCATCTTTGTCACCAATTATTTGTTCAGCAGGGTGATGTCTTTTTACATATTTGGATAATCTTGGCTCTATCCTTGTTTCCCTATTTGATCTTTCAGATTCAGGATCACTATGCTCTTCATTATCAGGTTGTTCTTCATCATGTATGCTATCTTCTGAATCGGATTGTGTATTTTCTTCATTCTGTAACTTGGCTTCTGAATGCAGCTCGACATTCACTGGTTGTGAATCAGCTGAAACTGACACTTTTTGTTGACTTTCAATTTGATTGACATCATCCTCATCAGCAGTTATTCCTTCATAAGAGTATACAAAGGTTCTGTATTCTTCCATTTTCTTTGGTTCTTCAGCTTGGACTTCTGTGTGCTCATCAAAATTTACATTTGCACTTTCCACAATTTTGTTAGTGTTAACATTCAAACACTTATATGCCTTACTTCTTGTGGAGTAACCAAGAAATATACCTTCATCACTTTTTGCATCAAATTTTCCATTTCTAACATCTTTAAAAATAAAACATTTGCAACCAAATACTTTGAAATGTTTTACATTTGGTGAGTAACCATACCATAATTCAAAGGGTGTTATATTTGTACCTTTCTTGACTTGTACTCGGTTCAATGTATCAATAGCTACACTTACAGCTTCTCTCCAATATTTTAGAGCAATATTATTTTCCATCATTAATGTTTTGGCACAATCAATTATAGATCTGTTTCTTCTTTCAGCAATTCCATTTTGTGGGGGAGTTCTAGGAGCTGATGTCTATCTTTTGATTCCATTGTCATTACAAAATATCTCGAATTCATTTGATGTAAATTCACCACCTCTATCTGATCTTAGACATTTCAAGCTTTTTCCAGTTTCCTTTTCAACTCTGGCCACATACCACTGAAACATTTGAAAAGCATCAGATTTTTGTTTTAGGAACATAACAGTCATCATTCTGGAATAGTCATCAACAGATAACATTATGTATCTTTCTCCTGTATAGCTTTGTATTTCCATTGGACCACATAAGTCAATGTGAACTAACTCAAGTATCTCTTTAGATGTAAAGTTTTTGCTTTTGAAACTTGACTTTGTCATCTTTACTAGCTGACATTGTTTACACATGATATTATCAGGCTTCTTCAATTTTGGTAGACCTCTAACTTTCTTCATTTTACTGATTTTGACCAGATTGTTAAAGTTGACATGACATAATCTTCTATGCCATAGCCATTCATCATCAAATTTTGCAAATAGACAAGAAGCATCATCAAGCTAAAACAAATTACTCTTTGTTTGATCACCTTTTCCTATTAGTTTACCATCATTGTCATAGATTTTTGCACTTTTGTTTTCAAATTCCACTTTGCAACCTATATTGCTTGATTGTGAGACACTCAATAAATTATAGTTTAATCCTTCGACATAGTATGCATTGTCACATGAAATTTGGTCTGTGAGCTTAATGGAACCTTTTCCTCTGATTTGGCATGGAGCATCATTACTAAATCTAACACTATTTCCATCATACTAAGTAAAGTTAACAAACTTACTTTTGTCTCCTGTCATGTGATGTGAGCATACACTGTCTATGATCCATCTGTCATTCTTGTTTATACATGTCACCAGTGCTGTGGCTTCTTCTTCATCAGATTGGTCCTTCATGGTTACATAAACAACTTCATCATCATTGTCATCAGAATTTTCTTCAACAATATAACACTTCTTACCTTTTTCTTTGTAATCTCTCTTGTCATCATCTCTTCTATTCTTGTATTTGTTGCCTTCCTTGGAATCCTTTTTCTGTGGACATCGTGCAACAATATGACCTACTTCATTGCAATTGAAACAAATGATAGGCATCTTACCTTTAAATTTTCCTTTGCCCCTGTGGAATCTTCTAGCGAGCAATGCTTCCAATTGTTCCACATCTTCCTCATCAGTGCTACTGTCACTAGATACATACTTCATTTTTCTTCCTTTCCTTGATTTCACCTATTCGGCATCTTTTAGTGATAACTTGGCCTTAAAAGCAGATTCAACATTTTCAAGTTTGTAGTTGTCAAAGTTAGATAACTCAAACGCAGTGAGTCTACCTATTATACCTTCAAAGCTTAGATTATTTCCTGGTATACATCTTAGCTCCTGTATTGTTGATACTCTAATAGCATAAATAGGGAGCAAGGTTCTTAAGAACTTACTATTAATAATATCTTCATCTAGTTGACCATTCAAGCATCTTATTGCACTTACCACTTCCTTTATTCTTGCACCATACTGAGCAGCATTGTCATTTTCTTCCATTTTCATGTCATCAAATTTTCCTCTGAGACTTTCTCTTTTTGCTCTTTGTACATTCTGATCTCCTCCATAGATGTCTGATAGGGCTTTCCACATTTTGAATACAGTGTCACATCCTTTAATATCATCAAATTCAACATAGCTGAGTGTAGAGGCAATCTCCAACATTGTCTGGTTGTGTTCTTGTTTTTTTTTCATGTCTTCGGCAGTAGGAGCACCTGTTGGATCTACATGTTCAGTGACGATTAAATTTTGGGCATAATCTTCTATGGATCCAAGATGTAGCTTCATCAAACTTTGCCATGCAAAAAGTTGTCTTTGTTGAGCTTGGGAACTTCTCTCTTTGGCATTTTGATCTTTTCTGCTAGTAGTCACTTTAAACTAAATCAGCAGTCAGGCTCTGATACCAATTGTTAGAATTCTTTAGAATAACTGAGATGGGGGGGGGGGGGGGGGGTGAATCAGTTATTCAAGGTCCAAAATTCCCTATTAACACCTTTCTAATACTTTTATACCCTTTTCATTTGTTCAAACTTAAAACAATCATATAAGCAAATTACTGTAAATCAATGTGCAAAGATAAAACATTCAAGATCAACACATAACACAATGATTTACGTGGAAACCCAATTTGGGAAAAACCACCAGTAACATGCTACTTGATTCTCACTCTTTTGAAGTGATGCCCTATTAAAAGCCTGCCCTGTTAAAGGCTTACAACACACTATTAAATGTGACCTTGTTAGAGGATTTCACCAAACTATTAGGAATGGGCCTGGTTAAAGGTCTTTAGAACATCCACTTGGAATGTCACCCTGTTAAAGGATTTATCTAATGGCTATTAAACCAACCTAATTCCATAGGATTTATCTTACTATTACAATTGCTAGAAAGTAATGATAATGGTCTTTTGATCTTACATAACTTACAACATACTTTGCAGATTTCAGATCACTCTTTTAGTTCAATCCTTATACTTGGCTTCAATCACTTTAGTTCTGACTTGCTTGTCTCTCTCTCAAGCTTTGTCTCCTTGAGTTTTCCTACTCATTCTGCCAATGAAATCATCCTTGTGGTCATCTATCCAAATAGATTTCCTCAGCATTTCATGCTTTAATGCTTGACCAGGGCTCTCTCTCTCTCACTATCCCTTCTTTTTCACTCTCTTCCACTCCGTTTTCCATTAACTTATGTCTTCTTATATACAAGTCTAATTTTCCTTTGCCGCTCATTTCTCCCTCTCTAATTTTAGGGTTTCAAAAATGGATTAGGTAGGATATAATGTATCTATCCCATATCTTGTTTTCTTTGCCAACTGTACCTTAAAAATGTTCTACATGGTGTTCTGTGCTACAAACTCATCATTCTTATCCTCCTTTTAATTCACAGATTTCTAGATAACAACTTTGTTGGCTTTGATCTGAAAAATCTTCAATTTTCTAAATAATGCAGCAACTCAGCATTATTTAGTTACTGGTGCTCGACACCTTTGTGTTACTTGGCATCATTGAGTTACTGGTGCTCGGCACCTCTGTGTTACTCGACACCTATACCTGCTCGACACTTGGTTCTACTTGGGACTTAAACTTGCTCGGCACTTGAACTTACTTGGCACTTGACTAGAAATTTGCTCAGCTCTTACTAGCTTCCTCGACACCTTCTCTCTAATAAACTTACTTTGAGCTTTACAAAAGACTTAGCTAAAACCTTAGATCTTTGATATGTTTCAGTGTGCTCATTCTTTGTATCTTTTAGTATGTCATCCAATACATTGTCTTATTAATGTCTTGATTGATCCTTGTACTTCATTACAACATCATAACTTCAACCTTTCTCTTGGTGTTCTAGTTACATCTTATTGATTGCTTCCACCTTGACAATCAACTAATTGATAGTATTTGGATCACTAAAGCAATTGTCATCCCTGCAAGTAGCAAGTTTGACATCAATGACAAAAAAATGATTGAGGACATTCTTTACTAGTTCCATATATTATTCCAACAATTGTTCTTATGATCACTTCAATCATTTCCAACAAAAACAACTGTGTGAGGTGAATGCATGAACATAAGTTGTGAGACAAAGGTTTTGCTTCCACTATAATTTTTGGTTATAGGGATAAAAAATATCTTTTTGAGTCTTAAACTTGTTCAAATTTTTTAAACAAACTGAAGGTCAAGACTCCCCTATCCCTTTGAGTTACTTTGTCCTTGGTTGGATTGTTTGTACTATTGCTTGATTCCCATGTCTATCTGAAAACAACTATCTTTTTGAAAACCAAAATGCTATCAGAAACTTGAAAACCATCTTGCTATCTGTTTGAAATCTATAAACACAACCAACCATCTATTCAAAACTATCAAAACATTAAACTACCAAGTTTGTGTGGATGCCAAATTTGTTTGGGTTTCGAGTGTCAGTATTTCATGGAGGCTTTGTTTGATGAGTTGTGTGTGAGTAATTTCCTGTTAAGGCTGACCTTTGCATTTAATGTAATGTTAGATATCCATTACAAGCTAACTTTTGGCTTAGCCTAGAATTTAATATGAGAGTTTATTTAGTTTTATTTGCACCTCTCCAACTTGTGGTGATGCATGTGTTTAAGATACCTTGGTTAGATTCTTAAGAGGGTAAATTAGAGAAAAGGAGAAAAATGTGAAGTTAGATCATAAAAGATTGTAATTGAATTGATACATGGTCATTACATAGAAGGCCTTACAACTGGGCATGTAATAGATCTTTGAATGCATATATGAATGAAGGCATTTTATTCCTCTATCTCCTGAGTTGTTTGTTTTGTTGTTATTTATGATTTGTTGACTCTCTGTAGGTGTCTTGAATAGTTGGGTGTGCCTTTGTCCCTAGTTGTTTGTACCTCCCTACATCAAATGGTATCAGAGCAGAGGTCTATCCTTGTGGAGAGTGGATTGTGTAGAACTTTAAGTGAATTTGGTTATGGGGTTGCATATCTAAAGATTTGACCTACAACTTGCATAGGGTTATAATCTTGTAAGAAGTTGATTTGTAAAGATGGTTTGAGGTAGAGGAAATGTTGATAATACAATATTGGATACACTGAGACAAATTGTAGCTAGATTAGATGTTGTAGAGACATACTAGAGGAGAGGAGCACATCTTGATGATGAAATTGATGATGAGGTAGTAGCGCCAAACCCTAATAAAAAACTTGAAGAAGATCAAGATGAAGCAAGGTTGTTGAGAGTATTGTCTAGGGAAAATTCAGAGCCTATTATAGAAGTCGTTCTTATGATGAGAAATTGGGCACCAATGTTGTGTTGGATTGGATCTGTAAAATGGAGAAGTTCTTTGATTATGAAAATGCTCATGATAATAGGAAGGTGAAGATTGCAGTTACTAAGTTGAAAGGACATGCCTTACTATGGTCAGGGAATTTGCAAAGTGAACAAGGTAAAGAACAAGTTTCTCCTTGCTAATTACCAAGTTAGTTTGTTAGGAAAGATGAAAATTTTGAGATAGAGAGACATGACTATGAAGGAGTATACTAAGAAATTCTATAGATTGGACATTAGATCTAGACATGTGGATGGTGATGTCGAAAAAATTGCAAGGAATGTAAATGGATTGAGATTTGGAATTCAAGATGAAATAAGTTTTGTGAAATTGGAAAGTGTGGAGGAAGCATACCGATATGCTTTCAAAGCAGAGGAGATCTTGACAAAGAACCAGGAACAAAGACAAAGAGGTAGAGGTGGTAGATTCCATAGAGATAGAGGCAGATCTTATGAAGAAGGTAATAGATCTGATAGTTTTTAGAAAGGTAAAGGGAAATTTGAATGGAAAGGTAATGAAAAAAACAAGACTGAATGGAAAGGAGGTAATTCTTACTAAGGAGGCACTAGTTCTTACCAAGGAAGAGATAATTCTTATTCTAGAGGTGGTTTTCATGGTAATTATTTTAGATGTGGTAAAGAAGGGCATAGATACGTTGAGTTTAGATCCTTTGAAAGTGGGCAAGGTAACATAAATGTTGTGATCTAAGGAGAAATTGAGGGTTCACCTAGTGGACCTAAGGTTGGAGAGAATCTGATGGTGAGAAGAACATTATGTAATAAGGGAAGTGATGGGGAACCTATTTTAAGGAGGAGTCTTTTCAAAACAGAATGTAAGATGGCTGGAAAACATTCCAAGGTAATTATTGATAGTGAAAGCTCTACAAATTTGGCATCAAAAGAGCTAGTTATAAAGTTGTAATTGTAGAGGTTGAAGCATCCTAAACCCTACCATGTTGCATGGATCAAGGATGAGCATAATATATTGGAAGGTGGGTTACAATGTCTTGGAAAATTCAAGATTGGACATTATTTTGATGAAGTTTTGTGTGATATTATGCCTATGGATTGTTGTCATATTTTCTTGGGTAGACTTTAGCAATATTATAGATATGCTATACATGATGGATGATTGAATCAATATACTCTTTGGGTGAATGGGAAGAAGCAAATATTTCTACCTTTGATTGAGAGTTTGGATGAGGTTAATTGTACTACTATGAGAATTTGCATGGTTAATGGGAAACAATTTGAAAAGGAAATGAAAAAGAATCAAGTATGTTTTGCTATAATTCTTAGGAAGTCGAGTTGTGCTAGTAGCAACCCAGTAACAAAAAAAAATGGTGATTGAGCAATAGAACCTGATAGAAGCTGAGTACCAGAAGAAATTGAAAATTTTCTAAATGAATAAAAGGATATTTTTGTAGAAGATATACCTAATGGTTTACCTCCAATGAGAAGTATAAATGATTGTATGGATTTGATTCCTAGAGCTAGTTTGCAGAATAAAGAACCATATAGATTAACACCTACATAGAATGAAGAACTTAACAGACAAGTAGATGAGTTGTTGAGGGAAGGTTTGATTAGAGAAAGTTTGAGTCCATGTGTTGTACCTACTATATTAGCATCTAAGAAGAATGGAGAATGTGTACTAATTCTAGAGCTATTAACAATATCATAGTGAAATATAGATTTCTAATGTCAAGGATCGATGACATAATAGATTATTTTTACTAAGATTGATTTAAGGAGTGGCTATAGTCAGATCAGAATCAAAGAAGGCGATGAGAAAAAGACTTCTTTTAAGACAAAAGGTGGTTTGTATGAATGGTTGGTTATGCCTTTTGGTTTGACTAATGCACCTAGTACTTTTATGAGTTTAATGAATGAAGTTCTAAAAAGATTCTTGGGTAAGTTTGTAATTGTTTATTTGGATGACATTTTGATATTCAATAAGACCAAGGAAGAACATCTTGAGAATGTTAGAAAAGTATTGCAGAGATTGAAAGAAGAGAAGTTAATGATTAATCCAAAAAAGGGTTCTTTTATGCAAGAGGAGATTGTGTATTTGGGATTTGTTATTTCAGTTGATGGGTTGAAGATGGATTCTAAGAAGGTATAAGAAATTTTGGAATGGCCTACACTTAAGAGTGTGGGTGAAGTTAGATCATTTCATGGTTTGGCAAGTTTTTACAAAAATTTTATAAGGAATTTTAGTTCTATTTGTAATGTTATGACTCAGACAATGAGAGGAGACAAAAAAAATTCAAATCAACACATGGAGCTGATAACAGTTTTGAAACTTTGTAACAAAAGGCTGTGTTGGTTTTACTTGATTTCAATAAGGTATTTCAAGTTGAATGTGATGCAAGTCATAGTGCAATAGAAGCTGTATTGAGTCAAGAAGATAAACATGTTGCTTTCTTTAGTGAGAAATTGAATGATGCTAAAAATAAGTATTTTGTGTATGATCAAGAGTTTTGTGCTATTGTTCAAGCCTTGAAGAAGTGGAGACATTATTTTATTCATAAGGAGTTTTTTTTTTATATTAATCACAAAGCTTTACAGTACTTGGGAAGTCAACATAAATTGAATCATAGACATTAGAAATGGGTTGAGTATTTATAGAGTTATACATTTGTGATTAAGCATAAAAGTGGAGTTACTAACCAAGTTGCTGATGCATTGAGTAGAAGACGTTCTTTGTTGGCCAAGATGAAGGTTGAAGTTCTTGGTTTTGATGAGATGAAGTTGTATGATACTAATCATATTTTTTCTAAGGCATGGAGAGAGTGTAGAGCACCAAATCTAATAGATCACATAAGTAAGTATGATGAGTATTTCATTCAAGAAGGTATGTTGTTTAAAGGTATTCAATTGTGTATTCCTAGAAGTTCTATGAGAGTTAATTTGATTAAGGAAAATCATAGTGGTGGATTGGCTGGACATTTTGGAATTGATAAGACATTGAGTTTGTTAAGGATAAGTATTATTGGCCACATATGTATAAGGATGTTCACAAATTTGTAAGGAGTTGTGGAGTTTGTTAAGTTGTAAAAGGAGTAGGTCATAATATTAGTTTGTATATACCTATTACTATTCCTTAGAAACCTTAGAGTGACATTAGTATGGATTTTTTTCTTGGATTTCCTAAAATAGTAAAGGACCATCCAATGGTGTAAGGGTAATCTTGTATCACCCAAATATATGCTTAGTATTAAGTTTTGTTTAATGTGTCTTTATTTCTAGATATCCATTTGGGTTAAATAGAGATTCCAACTCTCATAGTTCCACTATTGGTTTTCTAGGTTAGAGTTTTTGAGCACCTTGGGGTATGTGCCAATGCAAAAATAAGTTATTTTGTAATTGAGCCATAATTATGATGAGTTAGAGGGTGTAAGTTGGAGGTATTATTATACTTGTGATTTAAAGCACTCCACCAAAAGAATCAGGTCAAAAGACTTTACGGTTTGAAAGTTATTGCAATTTTAAGTTGCTTAGCTACCCTTGAAGAGCACTTCAAAGTCAGATTTGAGGCACTAAACAACCTCATATGGGCCCAAAAATGGGGATGGATTAGGTAGTTCATAGGGATATAGAGCACTTGGAGATATTGTTGAAAATGTAAACAGTTCGTCAATCAAAGTTTCATATCAAAAGTTATGACTCCCAGAATTTGAACTACCATTTTTGGATTCTTCTAATTTTACACCAACTTCTAACATGTTTTTTAGAACTTTCTATTTTGGTAGTGGATTCCAAATAGAATATTCCAGAATATATTACTAACCCTAAACCTAATTTAGGTTACTTAAGGTCATTTCTAGCATTGTAAAAACAATTTTGGTGGAGTTTGGGATGTGAGGAGGGTTTTTCTCCAAAATTAGACAACATTGTAAACCCCTAGGGTACGTCATTGAGTCTATTTTCACTGTACTAAATGCAATAGAATATCACTTTTGATAATCCCCTTTTCTTGTTGTGTTCATTTTGTCTTGGGTTGTGTCCTCATCAAGTGGTATCAGATCTGGTTTTCCCGAGTGTGTAGACATAGTGCCAACTACAAGGCAGTTTGCACCAAGACTCTATGGTTTTGGGTTTGATATAGCAAGAAGATTCCTCCATCAAGGGAGCATGGTGGAAGGGTTGGAGTTGTTCCTCCTAAGGTTAGAGCCCTCCAGAGACAAGTTCAAGCATTCTAAGAGGAGATCCATAGAGGGATAGATATTGTCATAGGTGACGAAAGTAAGGAGGAAAATGAAGAAGGAAATATTGTGCAAGATGGGGAAGGAGATGGATAAGTCCTAAACCAGGTGGAGAATTTTTTTAGGTCCATTTCCAAGCTAGAAAAAAGATCTAAAATTGGCATTGGCATATTTTTGGGAAATTTAAACTCAAATGAGTTGATCGACTAGATCAATGAGCTAGAGGAATATTTTGAGTATGAGGATATCGAGGACCCTGACAGGGTTAAGTTTGTGAAGGCCAAAATGAAAGGTCATGCCAAAATCTAGTGTCCAGAGATTCAATTGGAAAGAAATAGAAGAGGAAAGGAGAAAATCACAAGATGAATGCTACACCGTTAATATTGGTGTATATTGGATTACGAATAGTCAACTTGTAGCTATATAAATCCTTAATTAAGTCATGTTATCATTACTATATTATTATTTAGGTAGGTAGGTCAACCTTGGTTTTATGTAGGGTTGTATCTATTTAACCTAAGCATAATTAAGTATATATAAGAGGTTTTGAGTCTTATTTCAACATCATATTGTAAAGGTGTTCTCATTGGAGATATTTGGAGGTTGCCCCCTTGAAGTGGCGTATTACTCTTAGTTATTATCAAGTAATTATATAAAATTTTATATTATTTCTTCTATTGTGCAAGTTATTTCATTACAAGTGGTATCAGAGCATGATCTTGGCACCATAGAGGCAAGATTTTTTCTAAACATTGGGGTGATTTTAGGAAGAGCATAACTTTTAAATTTTAGCAAAATTTTCAGAGATTTTTGAAGGGATTTTGAAGACCATACTAAAGAAGCTATAGTCCAAAATTCAAAGGAATTGGAGAAAATTTGAGAAAATTATTGCAGAATTACTATTTCTACACAATTTATTGAGATCTTCATATTTCTCACATCCTGCCGAATTGGAGTATAACTTGTATTGGGTTTTTGAATACATACTAGAGGAGCTTAAATTTCAAATCATGGAGAAATTTAAGAAATAATAAGCAAGATATTGCTGAATTAGGAAAATTCTATCTCAAGGGAACAAATTTGCTATTAAAAAATGGATTTTTTTTTCAAGAAAGGGTATCTTGGCCCTAGTAAGTTACATTAAAAAAAAAAAAAAAATTAGAGAATTTACATTTCATTTGTGTGATTTATTTCAAAACTATTAGTTTCCATCATGACGAGACCTTCAACAAGAGGTAAAAATAATGCTACCATACTGAGAAAATTCTCAGATCAAGATTGGGAAATAACAGAGGATAATAATCCCATTGAAGAACTAAGTAAGTTCAAGGAAGAGGTTAAAAGGGATATGTGTGACCTACAAGGAGATATATCAGATATATGAAGCATATTAAGCACCTATATGAATGAAACCAGGAAGAATAATTTTGGAATTAGAGTGCATTCTTAAAACATGCATGAAGAAGGTAAGGAATAGAACCCTGACTCAATACCTCATCCAATGGAAGAACTTACTAGTTGATGAGGCCACATGGGAGGATGAGGATTTCATTCAAAAGAATCTACACTTGGTTAGCATTGAAGACAAATGCTTCTTTCAAGAGAGGGGGCATGCTAAACCCTTAATATTGTTGTATATATGGTTATGAATAGTCAACTTGTGGTTATATTAATCCTTAATTAAGTCATGTTATCATTATTATATTATTATTTAAGTAGGTAGGTCAGCCTAGGTGTTATGTAGGGTTTTGTCTATTCAACCTAAGCATAATTAGGTATATATAGTAGGTTGTGAGTCTTATTTCAACATCATATTGTAAAGGTTTTCTTGGAGGTTGCCCTCTCGAAGTGGCCTATTACTCTTAGTTATCAACAAGTAATTATATAATATTTCATATTATTTCTTCTATTGTGAAAATTATTTCATTACAATGGGTTCCACCAACTAAAGAAGTAGTTCATTCTTGTTGATTATGAGCTTGATTTGTTCCAGAAGATGAAAGGGTTAAAGAAAGTAGGAAAATCTATCTAGGAATATATAGAGGAGTTCTACCAAGTCCTTATTAGGGCAGGGAATACAAAAGCAAACAAGGAGAAGGTTGCCCATTACCTTAATTGGTTAAGTCCTAGCATTCAAGATGAGTTAAGTCTGGTTAGAATGACCAACATTGAAGAGGCACACTAGTTTGCCTTGCAAATTGAGGAGAAGTTAAAAAAAAAATTTGATGGAAGGCAAAGAGGGTGTAGTCAAAGAGGAAGGGGTGATGACAGGTCATTTGGAGGTCAAAATGAGAACCAAAAGAAAGATGAAGATGTGGATACCAATCAAAACCAAAGGAACAAGGGTTTTAACTGCTCTTGTGATCAAAACTTTGGAGATTAGAGAGGAAGAGGTAGAGGATGTGGACAAGGTTCAGGAAGAGGAGGCTTTTGTGGTACCTATTTTTATTACAATGAAGAAGGCCATCGTGCCTATGAATGCCTTGAATGCCAAGGAAGGACTGATAGGAGAGATGATGATCAAGAAAGGGTTGCTCATGTGGATGATGATGCAGAGTCATCATATTCAAAGGATACAGAAAGATTAGAGGTTCTAGTTAATGAAAGGGTGTGGTGAGACTGAACAAAGGAGGAGTCTGTTTCATACTAAGTGCAAGTGTGAGGGTAAATGTTGTGATGTGATTGTTGATGGTGGGAGCACTGACAACTTGGTGTCAAAGCACATGGTCTCAAATTTAAAAATCAAGAGGGAGAAACACCCCCATCCCTATTAGATTACTTGGGTGCAAGATGATCATTAGGTCCTAGTTAGTGAGAAATGTTTGGTAAAGTTAAAGATTGGGACTTACCATGATGAGGCTTGTTGTGGTTTCACAACACATGCCCCAGTTCGCTTAGAAATACGGACCCACTACTTTATTTTTTGGCTTTCTGAAACCCTAGTTCAAGGTTTGAGTCTTTTTGTAGTGTTTTTTGACCTAATCTGGGTCCCAGTTTTAAAACCTAGTCTACAAAAGTCAAGTTTTTGAGGGAAGAAGTCATTTTGGCAAAAGAAAAAGGTGCACTAGCGCAACTCTCCAAGTGCGCTAGTGCGCCAAAACATGAAGACAACACTTTCCCTCAGAAGGTGTGTAGCCTCTAAGAGCTGCACACCTTTTTAATGCAAAAATTCATTTTTTTATAAATTCATTAAAAAAACCCAAGTCTTGGTGTGCAGTAGCGCACCTATCTAGGTGTGCTATTACGCACCCTCTACCCTTCATTCCTCACAAAAGGTGTGCATTTAGCGCACCTTGTGAGGTGTGCTAAATGTGCACCTTTTTGTTACACTAAATATATCATAGAGTGCACATCAGCGCACCCTATGAGGTGTGTTGGTGCACACTCTCATATTTAAGGAGTTTGAAGAGGGGAAAGACGCACCTAGTGCACCCATGAGGTGCACAGGTGTGCTATTTTGTTTTTTAGAGGGTTTTTATGGTTTTTAGATATTTTTTAACAGTTTTAGTTTCTAGGTCATATTTTTGTCACAATTAAGGTTTGCTTAAGGTTTGAATTTCCACTTTTTGGACTAATGATTTCCTATTTTGTGTAGGTAAAAAAGGGCATCCTTAACTTGTCGGGGTGATAAATTTTGACCTAAAGCTTAGAATTTAAAACCATTTACACCGTTGGAAAGAAGAACTAAAGATCCAATTTTTATTCCATAAAATAGCGAGCCTTTGGTTGCCTAGTTTTAGGGACCAATGAAAGTTTCAACCTAATATTTTGAGCAGAAGACCTTTGAAAAAGCTAGTTAAAAGGACCTATAAAAACTTGTAAAAAGTATGAAAAAGTTTCAAACATTTGATCACTTGGTCTCTCACTGGGGAGGATAGGGCAGTTGGAGAGAAGAAGAGATCAAAGATACAGAGGTTGGATACAAGAACCAAAATAGGTTCTTCATCTTATGCAACCATTAATGACAAGATTTAGCACAGGTGCCTTGGGATTTTAGAAGTAGAAGGAGTTTGGTTCTATGAGAGTTTTTGGCTATAAAGAGGGTATAAATCATCAAAAGGATCAAAGTAAGTACACAAAAGTGATCTAAAACCCCATTTCAAAAAAACCCAAAAACTATTTTCAAAACTGAGAACTTTGATTTTTTGGCAATTTGAGCACCTTGCACAAATTTCATCAAGGTGTGTAGGTCTATAGGTTTGTAGGTGTGTAGGTCCGCAGGTGCGTATTTTTAATGTTTTAGAAGATTTGAAGAATTTAGAGGTGCATAGGTATGCAGGTGAGCTGGTGTGCTTTTCTAGAGGTGCATTGACAATTAACTAGTAGTTCTAAAAATAGAGTTTTCCATGCATAAAAATGCATTTTGATAGAAGTTTACTCCGATAGATGCCCAGTGAAGGATCAACTTCTATTTTTGATGCTTCCAGACATGTCCACTTCAACTAAAGGCTTTCTTATTCTTTCTCCTCTCATAAATTCTATATTTTTGACATGTAAAGGCTCATGCATCTAATTAATGAATATAAAATGGATGGAGTCCTACTTATCACTAGTTAATTAGCCAGCTTGTATATAATTAGTTTGTTTGATTAATTTAGAAGCATATTATTGCATGAAGATATCTCTCACTCTCAACACAGATTGAGGAGATGATTTCTTATTAATACTCCATTGTAATATGTAATTGGAGCTGCCATTCTTTTGCAATAAAATTATGCTTTTGGTACTCGCATTTGGAATGTAGTGATTCTTGCCTAAATGTGTCATTTTTTTGTGAATTTATGTTCATTGAATTGTGATTGAGCCAAAAGTTTATTTGCTTTGTTTTTGGTTGTGTGATCTTTGAGTTCTGGTGTTTGCTACAGTTTAACAAATTTTTCTGACATATCTAGCTCAGGAAGAAATCATCAAATTGTGCTTGCATAACTCTTTGTCTCACATGAGTGCACTTTCTGTGGCCTTGTGAAGATTCAAACATCATACAATTACTAAAGTTTCCCATCGATGATTGCATCAGTGGAATCAAGGAAGCACATCTCCTATTTTCATTGGTTACCCATTGATTTCTTTGAAAGCTTAACTTGCAAATGTGTTGTTTCTGTAGCTTATGTCCATTAAGATTTTACTTTCATGTTATTTTCTTTAAAGTTCTTGTTATTTGCTTTACTAACCCCTTGTTAAATTAGGAATTCACATAGTTGCATTGTTAGATTAAATTCACCATAAGAACAGAAAATACCAAAAAAAAATCTCTTTTGTGGTTAATTTTCAAACAAAAATCATATCAATCATTTGATCCGAAATTGGTTCGAACTAGGAAAGGCCTCCTCGTGAACAAACACATTTATCTTCAATTGAGCGGATTCTAGTAGGTCGCAAGATCACCTAGAACCTTGGATTTGATCCCAGATTAACCTTTAAAGAGAGGAGTTTGAAAGGATTCTCACCATTAAGCATACACAAAATAATAACTCAACATAAATGGCACTAGAAGGAAGGCCTCAAAACCATTCGGCTCGAAAATCCCAAGTTCCTGTTTGAAAATTCTACAATTTTGAAAAAAATAAAAAATTCTAACTCTGGAAAATTTTGAAGTTGCAAAAAATCTTAACTCTAGAAAATTTTGAAGTTGAAAAAAAATTCTAACTGTGGAAAATTTTGAAGTTGAAAAAAAAAATTCTAGCTCTGAAAAATTCAAAAGTTGAAAAAAATTCTAGAAAATTTTGAAGTTGAAAAAAAAAATTCTAGCTCTAAAAAATTCATAAGTTGAAAAAAATTCTAACTTAGGAAAATTCAGAAGTTGAAAAAAATTTCTAACTCTAGAAAATTCTGAAGTTGAAAAAAAATCTAACTCTGGAAAATTCTAAAGTTGATAAAAATTCTAACTCTAGAAAATTTTCAAATTGAAAAAAATTCTAACTCTAGAAAATTCTGAATTTGAAAAAAATTCTAACTCTAGAAAATTCTGAAGATGAAAAAAAAATTCTGACTCTAGAAAATTTTGAAGTTGAAAAAATTCTAGCTTTGGAAAATTATGAAGTTGAAAAAAAATTCTAACTCTAGAAAATTTTGATGTTGAAAAAAAATCTAACTCTAAAAATTTCTGAAGTTGATAAAAATTCTAACTCTGGAAAATTCTGAAGTTGAAAAAGAAATCTAACTCTAGAAAATTCTGAAGTTGAAAAAAATCTAACTCTGGAAAATTGACACTTAGAAGAATTTTTGGTTTTTTGGGTCTTGTCACCAATGTGTGCTGGTGCGTTAGGGCACTATTTTGAGAAAGTGTGCTTCTTCAGAGGTGCACTTTTCTAGAATAAACACAAGTTCCTACAACTAAGTCACTTTCACAAGAATCATAGTGATAAAGGGATAAGAAGAACTCCACCCATTCACATTACACATTCCAGCATCATCATTCATTGTATGTTCTACTTCACACATTCCCATCATTATACACCATGTCTTTCTTCAATGCCCAAAGTTCACCTTTGAATCTAACTAGTCCATTACATGACTTGCCAAAAAATCTTGAAAAGTTTTGCCCACGGTTCATCTATGGAGAATCACAAACAATAGAAGATCATATTAAAAATTTCAAGGAGATCTGTAATCGAAACCAAATTCAGCATATGGACGTGGTATATTGCCTTTTTCCTTACACTTTGGGGGAAACATAATTCAATTGGTACCTTAATCTTCCATCGACATCAATAAGGGATTGGAACTCTTTTGAGAGCAAGTTTCTAGACCAATTCAAGATCTATATTGATCCAACTATCCTACATCACCAGTTCATCTCAATCAAGAGGATTCCCCTCCAAACTATTTCACAGTTTAAGCATCACTTCTATAGGATGTATCAAAGAATGGAGTTTCCATACATTGTAACACAAGAGGCTACCATCCAGATATATTTTTGAACAATGGATTCTTTAACTTCTATTTTTCTAAGAAGGCTCCTACCTAGAGACATTGATACCATTGAAGAGGTCTTCCAAGAGGCTATTGCATTCATGAAGTAGGTTACTATTGCTCCAATGCCAACAATTACATACTTAGGGTATGAGCCTCAAAAGACTACTTTCTTTTAGCATAAGGCAACTGCATCTAGTGAAGTAGAAAAAAATATGGCTAGAGAGTTTAAGGCCACGAGGGAGACTATGTCTCTTTTATCCAGTGAACTTGTGAGAATAAAGTTGAATTCCTCAAAAAACCAAGGCAATCATCCAAGACAACTTTCTACCCAGAATAATTATTCTCAAAATTAGAGCAGAAATTTTGTTCTTTATAGTAATATCAACAATTAGAATAATGGTATTAGAGGTATGAGACTAAGTGAAAATGGATATGGGTACAATGATGTTTCGGATCAGCCTCCCCAATCCATGGAGGAACAACTTTTGTAGTTTAGTGCAATGATGTTTGTATTGTATGATAAATCTACAAGAGGACAAAATGATGAAGATGATCAAGAGGAGTTTTTGTTCCCATTCAATGAATAAATTCTTCCAAGTGTTGATGTTTTAATAAGTGTGGATATGCCAAGAAAATTTAAGGTCACAAATTTTTTTGAAGTTCCAAAACTCGATGAGTTGCAAAAATTCTCAATGTTACAAAAAGTGATGAAAGTGTAGAAGATCCCAAGGTTGGTGAGATTTTTGAATCAGGAGGTCATCAAGAAGAAGATACCAATGCTTCCTATTGTGATATTGATTTTCCATTGAATAATGATATGATACCTCCCTCAAAAGAAGATATGCCATTAGAAGAGATAGATATGTCATTAGAAGAGATGGATAGAGTGCTCAATTTGGTCTCAAGCTTAACTAAGGAAATGTCTATTTGTGGGTATTCTACACATATATCAAACCATGCAATTACTAAGTCATGTAGAATCCATCCATTTTGGTTCCATTTAGAAGAAAGTTGTCTTGATTTCTTGTTAGCTTGAGAGATCACAATGGAGGGAAAGTATGATTTTGAACAGGTGTCTTTGGGATATGAGGTAGAAAAAATCTTGATCGATGGTATTAATGTATCATGTAATTCAAAAGGAGGGCTGATGATTGATATTTCTAGTTTGAAGGAACCTAAAGTGTTTCCATGTGTGCGTGAAGTTATGCACCATGAGATAAGACTACTAGAAAGAGAAATTTACAATGTGTGAGTGTACCCCTATGCCTAGGGACTCGCTAGATTAGGTGATATCTTTGCATTATCCCTCTCAATTGATGATTTTCAATTTGAATATGATGCTAAAGGTAAGATAAATTTTTTGTGGATTAATCATGGTCATAAAGAGTCACGATAACTTCTGATTTTGTGTGATTTATGCCTAGAATTTGAACCAAGATTGTCCAAACTTTATTTTTTTGAGTACAAAGACAAGTCAAAATTTTTGAGAACTATATGGGGTGGTTCATTACTATTGCACATAATGAGAAACCTACTAACAACTGCCCCCTATTATTTTTATTCAAGGTTTTCTGTATATAAGTTTTTTTTCTTATAGTTTTTCTTAGTATTTTTTAGTTTTTCTAAAAGTTAGGTGTTAGTTTGCTTTGAGTCCAGTCTTTTTTTTGGGTTTTATTTTTGTTTGCTTCTTTTTTTTTAGTTGCATCAATTTGGGGGTTAGGTGCACTCAAGATTTTATCTTGATGTATCTCATTAAACCACTTTTTGGTTTCAACTTTTGGGAAGAGGTATTGCCTTGTCAAAACATTTTAATGATTTTGTTTCTTATACCAACTAAGGAATGGATGTTACTTGCAA
Organism: Cupressus sempervirens; assembly: GCA_028749045.1. Taxonomy (NCBI): domain Eukaryota; kingdom Viridiplantae; phylum Streptophyta; class Pinopsida; order Cupressales; family Cupressaceae; genus Cupressus; species Cupressus sempervirens. The sequence continues at coordinate 277,262,305 of CM053784.1, read as the reverse complement.
TAATAGGGACTTTCAGTCTTGAATTCAGAATTGCAAATCAACAAGTTCTCAACCATTTGTAAATTTAAAGATCGACTATCTTAGGTGTTTTTGAACCAAGGTTAAAAGCAACAAGGGATAGTCCAAGCCCATTGGTTCAAACAAAAGGGTCTTCTTGAAGGAATTGCTAAGATCATAGTTTGGCGTGAGAGTTTCTAAAAAGTTCTTAAAAGAGGAATGCAAGGGATGTTCACAAAAGATTGAATATGAGAAATGACACCAATGTCTTGGCCACACAGTCTAAGCATGGTCAGGGTATAGAAAGAAAATAAAAAGGAAAAAGTGTTAAGAATGAAAGATTCTACAAAGTCTGAGAAAGGTGATCTAGCTATAAGGATACACATTCTAAATAAGCTATCTAGTACCAAAGCAATTGCTTCATCAAAGAATCAAATGGCGACATGCGAGCTACATGAAGTAAGTATTTAGAAGACTACCCAGGACTTCAAATAAAAGTGATAACCCATTAAGATTCCTCGGAACTAATTCTCTCATCTAGTTAGACAAAGGATTGATAAACAACTTTCATGAGAATTTCCCAATGAATGGATCAGAAAGGGTGGAAGATTGTTTCAAAGTTGTTGGAAACTTTTGATAGATTGCATCCTAAGATGTCAAAGGAAATGAATACAATAAACACATACTAAACTTGGAGATTTGAGATTCTGATGTTTTGACTATAAAGTGACTCAAAATATGCTTAGAATGTTTAGGATTTAGTTGGTGTTTGACACATATCAAAGCAATATTTGCTGATGAAGAAATGCCTTTGTCATTTATTCTTTTTTGTTGGGGCTATTTGTTGTGGTTTCACAACACACGTCCCATTTCTCTTAGAAATTGCAACCCCCTGCTTTATTTTTTGGCTTTTTGAAACTCTAGTCTAGGGTTTGTGTCTTTTTCTAGTGTTTTTTGACCTAATCTAGGTCCCTATTCAAAAACCTAGTCTCCAAAACTCAAGTTTTAGATGGGAGAAGTCATTTTGGAAAAAGAAAAAGGCACACCAGTGCACCTCTTTAGGTGCACTAGTGTGCCAAAACACAAAGAAAGAACTTTCCCTTGGAAGGTGTGTTGCTGTGCACCTTTTTAATGCAAAACTTTAAAAATATTAAAAAATCATTAAAAAAGCCTAAGTCTTGGTGTGCAGTAGAACGCCTATCTAGGTGCGCTATTGTGCACCCACTACCCTTCATTCCTCACAAATAGGTGTGCATTTAGCACACCCCATGTGGTGCACTAAATGTACACCTTTTTATGCTAAGTATATCATAGAGTGTCCATCAACATAGCCCATGAGGTGCGCTGGTGCACACTCTCATATTTCAAGGGTTTGTAGAAGGGAAAGGCACACCTAGTGCACCCATAAGGTGCACAGGTGCACTATTTTATGTTTTAGAGGGTTTTAATGGTTTTTAGATTTTTTTAATAGTTTTGGTTTCTAGGTCATATTTTGTCACAATTAAGGTTTTCTTAAGGTTTGATTTTCCACTTTCTAGACTAATGATTTCCTATTTTGTGTAGGTAAAAAAGGGCATCCTTAACTTTTCGGGTCATAACTTTTGACCTAAAGCTCAGAATTCAAAATTGTTTATGTCATTGGAAAGAAGAACTGAAGATCTAATTTTAGTCCCTAAAATAGTGAGCCTTTGGCTGCCCAATTTTAGGGACCGATGAAAGTTTCAACCTGATATTTTGAGCAAAAGACCTTTGAAAAAGCCAATTAAAAGGACCTATAAAAACTTGTAAAAGTATAAAAAGGTTTCAAACATTTGATCTCCTAGTCTCTCACCAAGAAGGATAGTGTAGTTGGAGAGAAGAAGAGATCAAAGATACAAAGGTTGGATATGTGAACTAGAACAAGTTCTTCATCTTATGCAACCATTAATAACAAGATTCAACATAGGTGCCTTGCGATTTTAAAAGTAGGAGTTTAGGTCTATGAAAGTTTTTGGATATAAAGAAGGTATAAATCATCAAAAGGATCAAGTAAGTACAAAAAAGTGATCTAAAACCCCATTTAAGAAAAACCCAAAAACTGTTTTCAAAACTAAGAACTTTGATTTTTTGGCGATTTGAGTACCTTGCATAAATTTCATTGAGGTGCATAGGTTCACAGGTTCGTAAGTGCATAGGTATGCAGGTATGTAGGTGCATATTTTTAATGTTTTGAAATATTTTAAGAATTCAAAGGTGTGTAGGTGTACAGGTGCGCAAGTGAGTTGGTGTGCTTTTCTAGAGGTACATTGACAGTTAATTGCTAGTTTCAAAAATAGAGCTTTCCATGCATTAGAAACACATTTTGACAGTAATTTAACTTTGATAGATGCCTAGTGAAGGATCAACTTCTATTTTTGACACTTCAAGACACTTCCATTCAATTGAAGACTTTCTTATTCTTTCTCCTCTCATAAATTCTTTTTTCTCGCATGTAAAAGCTCATGTAATTAATTAATAAATATAAAATGGATGGAGTCCTACTTAGCACTAGTTAATTAGCTAGTTTGTATATAATTAGTTTTTTTGATTAATTTAGAAGCATATTATTGCATGAAGATATCTCTCACTCTCAACACAAATTGAGGAGATGATTTCTTATAAGTACTCCATTGTAATATATAATTGGGGCCACCATTATTTTGCAATAAAATTATGATTTTGGTTCTCATATTTGGAGTGTAGTTTCTTACCTAAATGTGTCATTTCTTTGTGAATTTATGTTCATTGAATTGTGATTGAGCCAAAAGTTTATTGCTTTGTTTGTGGTTGTGCGATCTTTTAGTTTTGATGTTTGCTATAGTTTAATGAATTTTGCTGACGTATCTAGCTCGAGAAGAAATCATCAAATTGTGCCTGCATAACTCTTTGTCTCATATGAGCACACTTTTCATGGCCTTGAAATTTGATGAAGAGTGAAACCTCATACAATTACTAAAATTTTCCATCAATGATTGCATTAGTGGAATAAAGGAAGTGATGCTCCTATTTTCATTGGTTACCCACTAATTTCTTTGAAAGCTTAACTCACAGACATGTTTTTTCCATAGCTTATATCCATAAGGATTTTACTTTCATGTTATTTTCTTTAAAGTTCTTTTTATTTTCTTTACTAACCCCTTGTTAAATTAGGAATTTATATAGTTGTATTGTTAGATTGTATTCATCATAAGAACAAAAAATACCAAAAAACATGTCTCTTTTGTTGTTAATTTTGAATTAAGCAGATTGATCATTTGATCTGAAATTGGTTTGAACCAACAAAGGCATCCTCGTGAAGAAACACATTTATCTTCAATTGAGCGGATTGTAGTAGGTCACAAGATCACTTGGAACCTTGGAGTTGATCCTAGATTAATTTTTCAAGAGACGAGTTCGAAAAGATTCCTGCCATTAAGCATTGTACAAAATGAGAGCTCAACAAGGCTCTCCATGACATCATCCCAATGTATGTCTTCCATTGATTTTTGGGAAAGTTGTAGAAGATTTATAGGCATGCTATACATGATGGTCATGCAAATGCATAATCTCTAACAAAGGATGGAGTTCACCAAAAATTGAAGCCCTTAATAAAGGAGGCTGAAAAGTTACTAGGGTATGTCTTGTTGATGGAAGAATTTTTTTGGATGGCATGAAGCATCAGCATATGTGCTATGTTTTAATTCCTAAAAATCATAAGGAAGGTAGTAGTGAAGTTTCATTTGAAGTTTCTGGTCTATTAAGTGAGTATGGAGATGTCATATTTAATAATGTTCCAGAAGGGATACTACCAATAAGGAAAATCAATCATCAAATAGATTTAGTCCCTAGAGCTAGTTTTCCTAAAAAGGCTATTCATAGGATGACTCTTACTAATACTAAGGAGCTAAAAAAACAAGTTCATGAGTTATTGAGGAAAGGTTTAATTTGAGAGAGCCTGAGTCCATGTGCAATACCTACAGTGCTAGTACCAAAGAAGGATGAAGAGTGGAGAATGTGTAGAAACTCTTAGTCTATAAATTAAATAACCATCAAGTACCAATTTCCTTTTCCAAAGATGGATGATCTTATGGACTACTTGAGTGGAGCTTAGTATTTCACAAAGATAGATCTCAAGAGTGGTTATCACTAGATATGGATACAAGAGGGAGATGAGTGGAAGACTACATTCAAGACCAAGGAGGGTCTATATGAGTGGTTAGGCATGCCCTTTGGAATGACCAATGTGCCAAGCACTTTCATGTGGCTTATAATGAGGTACTAAACTTTTTTTTGAGAAGATCTGTTATTGTCTATTTGGATGATATTTTGGTTTTCAATAAGTCTTCGGATGAACATTTATTGCACATTTGTAGTGTCCTTGAAAGGTTGAGGGAAGATAAATTATTCATTAATTTGAAGAAGCGTAGCTTTTTTAGAAGGGAGTTACTCTATTTAGGGTTTGGTATATTAGTTGAAGGTCTCAAAATGGACCCAAAGAAGGTGAAGGTCATCTTGGAATGACCTAATCTAAGGTTTGTCACTGAGGTGAGGTCATTCCATGGTTTGACTAGTTTTTATAGGATGTTCATTAGGAATTTTAGTAGTATATGTGCACTCCTAACTAAAACAATGAGGGGGATAGAAAAGAGTTCAAGTGGACTACATGAGTTGCGAGGAGTTTTGATTTAATGAAGAAGAAGGTGAGTGAGCAACTTGTGTTGGCACTTCCTAATTTCAATAAAGTGTTCCAGGTGGATTGTGATGCTAGTGGTAGTGCTATTGGGGCTACGTTGAGCCAAGAAAGTAATTCTATTGGCTATTGTAATGAAAAATTGATGAAGTATTCTATTTATGAGTAGGAGTTCTATGCAGTAGTTCAGGCCTTAAAGAAATGGAGGTATTATTTGTTTCCAAAAGAATTTGTCTTGTATACTAATCATTAGGCATTATAGTAACTAAATATCTAAGGTAAATTGAATCAAAGACATTTAAAATGGGTAGAGTTTATGCAAAGCTATACATTTGTATTGAAACATAGAAGTGGAAGGTCTAATAGGGCTGCAGATGCATTAAGTAGGAGACAATTGTTGCTAAAAACATTGTAGGTTGAAGTGGTTTGGTATGATGAACTCAAGAATTTTCTTGTAAAGAACCTGTTACTCTAGATAGGAGCAGGTGGCTAGATTACATGATCCAAGATGGTATGTTGTTTAAAGGAAGTCAATTGTGTATTCTAAGGAGTTCCATGAGGGAAAAATTGATCAAAGAGAAACATAGTGGAGGGATGGTAGGACACTTTGGTTGAGATAAGACCATTTCCATTATTAGTGAACATTACTTTTGGCCTCAACTATCATAGGATGTGAAGAATTTTGTACAAAGTGGCCAAGTATTTAAAAAAACCAAAGGATTTAGTCAAAATAATGGACGTTACCAGCCATTGCCTATTTCGTCAAAGCCTTGAGAGGACATAAGTATGGATTTTTCTCTTGGATTGTTGAGGACACAAAGGCATGATGACACTGTATTTGTGGTGGTTTATTGGTTCTCCAAGATGGCACACTTCATTCCATGCCACAAGACTCATGATGTAGTGCATATTGTAGATTTGTTTTTCAGAGAAGTGGTGAGGCTACATGGTTTCCCAAAAAGTATTATTTCTGAAAGAGATACTAAATATGTTGGGTATTTTTGGAGGACTTTGTGGAAGAATTTGAAGATAGAATTGAAGCTCAATTTTGCACATCATCTATAGATTAATGGACAAACAAAAGTAGTGAATAGAAGTGTAGGCAATTTGCTAAGGTGTTTAGTGGGAGATAAGCCCAAGGGATGGGATTTGATTCTACCAAAAGTAAATTTTTCTTACAATAATTCTATGAATAGGAGTATTGGTAGATCTCCATTCCAAATTGTGTATGGGAGTAGTCTAAGGACTACACTAGAGCTGAGGAACATGGAGGAAGAAGAGAGGACAATTGCTTATGCCGAAGACTTTGTCGAACATGTTAAGAACCTACATGAGGAGGTATGTGCACATATTACCAAGATGAACCTATAATATAAGGGGAGAGTGAATCAAAAGAGGAGACATAAGGAGTTCCAAGTTGGGGATCTAGTTATGGTATACTTGAGGAAGGAACGATTTCTAGTGGGTACCTACAACAAGCTGAAGATGAAGAAATTTGGCCCCTGAAAGTTTTTGAAGAAACATGATTTAGGAAATGCATATGAGGTGGAGTTTCCAGATGGGATTCACATTTCTCCTATTTTAAATATTATATACTTAACATAATTTCATGATAATGGTTTAGAGGATGAGTTGATGCTAGAGCCATGTCCAATTCATACTTTTGAGAAGGAAGAGATTGAAGAAATTTTGGATAGTCGTGTGGGCTGGAGTATTGGAAATAGGTAGTATGAAGAATACCTAGTAAAGTGGAAAGAAAAACTAGTGGAAGAATCCACTTGGATATCAACAATGAAGGTTGTCTATATGGGTTTTCCTCTACTAGCTATAAAGTGACAAAGTCACTTTTCAATCTAGCCTAGGTGTTTGATGCAAGAGCATCCAGTGGTGTAAGGGCAGTCCTCTATCACCCAAAAATATGCTTAGTGTTAGTTTCTATTTAATGTGTCTTTATTTCTGGATACCCATTTGGGTCAAATAACAATTCCAACTCTCATAGTTTCACTATTGGTTTTTTGGTTTAGATCTTTTAAGCATCTTGGGATATGTGCCTATGTAGAAAATAGGTTATTTTATAATTGATCCATAATTATGATGAGATAGAGGGTGTAAGTTGGCGGGATTATTATACTTATAATTTAAAGCACTCCAAAAAAAGAATTAGATAAAATAGATTTATGGTTTGAAAGTTATTGCAGTTTTAAGTTGCCTAGAGACCCCCTAAGAGCGCTTCAAAGTTAGATTTGAGACTCTAAATGACCTCGTACAGGCCCAAAATATGGAGGATGACATTGCTGTTCCATAGGACTATAGAGAGCTTGGAGAGATTTTGAGAAATGTAAATGGTTCGTCAATTAGAGTCCCAGATCAAAAGTTATGCCTCTCAAAAGTTGACCTACCATTTCTAGATTCTTCTAATTTTACACCAACTTTTGATGTATTTTCTAGAACCTTCTATTTTGGTAGTGAATTCCAAATGACATATTATATAATTTATTCGTAACCATAAACCTAATTTAGGTTACTTAAGGTCATTTTTGGCATTGTAAACATAGTTTTGGTAGAAATTGGGAGAAGGTACTATGAGGAGGGTTTTTCTCTAGAATAAGACAACATTCTAAGCTCCTAAGGCATGTCATTAAGTTTTTTTCATTGTATTGAATGTACTAGCATGTCAATTCTGATAATAATATTCCCTTTTTCCTATTGTGTTTATTTTGTCTTGGGTTATGTCCTCATTATTCTATATTTGTTGTTGTGGATAGATTTTCTAGGATGGCTCATTTTATACCTTGTAAGAAGACATCAAATGCCAACCATGTTGTTGAAATTTTCTTCAAAGAGGTTGTAAGATTGCATGGATTACCAAGAAGCATTATTTTTTATAGAGACAAAAGTTTTTTGGTTATTTTTGGAAGACTCTGTGGAGGAAGATGGGTACTGAGTTGAAGTTTAGTTCTATGTTCCATCCATCGACAGATGAATAGATAGAGATCGTGAATAGAAACTCAGATAATTTGTTGAGATGTTTAGTTAGAGATAAGACAAGTAATTTGGAGATGGTATTGAAACAAGTTGAGTTTACATATAATAATTCTATGAATAGGAGTATAGGAAAAACACCTTTTGAGATTGTCACAAGAATGTAGCCTAGAGGAGTATCAGATTTGAGGGTTGTTACTAGTGAAGAAAAGAGAAGTGTTGAAGCGGAAAAGTTTTCTAATTGTATGGGGTCTTTGCATAAGAAAGTAAAATTGAGAATGGAACAAAGTAATTATAAGTATAAGGAGAATGTTGATATGTCTAGAAGACATTATGTTTTTGACATTGGTGATGAGGTGATGGTTCATTTGAAGAAAGGAAGATTTCTTCTTGGAACATATAGTAAGCTAAAAATGAAGAAGTTTGGACCTTGTAAGATCCTGAAGTTTGACAGTGGTAATGCATAGGAAGTTGAGTTACCTGATGACATGAATATATCTTCTATATTCAATGTTGTTGATTTATAAAAATATCATGAATTCGATGAAGGAGTTGATGTATCAAATGATTATCCTAAAAAAAGATTGAAGCAGTTGAACATATATTGGCTTAGATAGTTGGTAAGAGAACAAGAGGAAAAGACTATTATGAGTATTTGGTAAAATGGAAAAATAGATCTAGTGAAGATGCTACATGGATTTCTCAATCTAAGTTGGATTCAACTTAGGTTGTGACACTTGCATGATTTAGGAGAATCATTTCTTTCTACCCTAGTTGTGTAATGTATGAGCATCCTAGGTTGCATAGCTATCCTACATGTTTTTTAGTTTTCCTAGTTTCTATCAATTTGCAGTGTCTTGCATTGTCAAGTCCTCAGTGGGTACTGAGTGCTTATTGAATGCTGAGCTTCTTGGTTGACATTGATTTCATAGTTCCTGCCGAGTGTGTTTTAGTTGCCAAGTCATCCTTTGGATGCCGAGTTCATGTGGTTGCTAAGTTTGTGTTGATGCTAAGTTTTTTGGATGTCGAATTTGTGTGGATCCTAATTTTTTTTGGGTGGCAAGTGTCAATATTTCATGGAGCCTTTGTTTGCAAGTTTTCTATGAACAATTTCCTATTGAGGCTGATCTTTGCATTTAATTTAGTGTTAGATATTTTTTGCGAGCTTACTTGTGGCTTAGCATAGCATTTAATATGAGAGTTTATTTAGTTGTATTTTCAATAGGCTGACTTGTGGTCATGCATGTATTTAGGAGACCTTGGTTAGAGTCTTAAGAGGGTAACTTAGAGAAAAGGAAAAAAATGAAAAGTTGGATCATAAAATATTGTAATTGACATGGTCGTAACCCAGAAGGCCTTATAGTTGGGCACGTAATAGATCATTGAATGCATCTACGAATGAAGGCATTTTCTTCCTCTATCTCCTGAGTTGTTTTTTTTTTTGTTATTTCCACTATGCTGACTCTGTGTAGGAAACTTGAATAGTTGGGTGTGCCTTTGGCCCTAGTTCTTTGTACCTCCCTACGTCAGCTCTAGATGGATGGTTTAACCCTAGTGACACCCCTCTTCCAACTAGATAGAGCCTCAAGTGTTTGTGACTACCACTTACCAAAGTGTCTTCAAGATGCTCCATGTGTATTTGGAGATCAATCTTTTGAGGGTCATAACTTAGATCTCATGATGGATATCAGTAAAAAATTAAATGTTATCAGACAATGAGGCTAAGGTATACAATAACTTCTCTCAATTTAGAGAGATCACATTCCATTTAGATTTGGTACAACAATCTCACCTAATGCCAAAACTTGTAGTGTACCTCTATTCATTGGTGCATCACTATGTAACATTCAAACCTTTAACCGTGGCATCAAATCATTAGTATCATTCACTCCAGATGGGTGGGTGAAACTTAGGAATAACATTATTCTAACCATAGATAGCCTTTAACATTCATGAACCCCACACCAAAGTGTCTCTAAGATGCTCCAACTATGTGTCAAGATTGATCTTTTGAGGGTCATAGCTCGAAGTTCATGAGGGCTATCGATGCAAATTTTAATGCATAAACATGGTGATGCCAATGTCTACAATAAAATTTATTAGTTTGGAGAGGTCATATTCTATTTGGATTTGGCACAACGATCTCGTGCAATACCAAAACCTACAGTATATGTTAGTTCATTGGTGCATCTCTTCGCAAAATTCAAACTATTGATCATGGCATCAAATCATTAACATCATTAGCTCATAGATGGATGAATGATACCTAGTGACAACATTATTTTGACCATAGAGAGCCTCAAAAATTCATGGCTAGCCCATACTGAAGTGTCTATAGGATGCTCCAAGTGTAGTTGGAGATCATTCTTTTGAGGGTTGTAACTTAGAGCTCATGATGGATATCAAGGAAATGTCAAGTTCTACATGATGGAAATGCCAAGGTTCAAAATAATCTCTCTTAGTTTGGAAAAATCACATCCTATTTGTATTTTGCACAATCATCTCGTTTGATGCCAATTTTTTTAGTGTGGCTCAATTCATTGGTGCATTACTATGTAACTTTCAGACTATTGATCATTATATTGAATCGTTAGCACTCTTAGATTTAGATGAGTAGGTGAACCATAGTGACATGTATATTTTGGACCATAAAGAGTATTGAACATCTGCAACCACCTCGCACCGAAGTGTCACTAGGATGATATAAGTGCATTTAGAGATTGATATTTTGAGGGTCATAAATTTAAGATTGTAAGGGATATCGATGAAAATATGAATAATAAAGGATGGTAATCCCAAGGTATAAAATAAAATTGCTCAGTTTAGAGAGCTCACATTCCATTTGGATTTGACGCAGTGATCTCACTTGATACCAAAACTTGTAGTGTACCTCTAGTCATTAGTGTATCACTATGTAACATGATGCACTATGTAATATTCAAATAACTAATCATGGCATTGAATCATTACCATTATTAGGTTTTGATGGTTAGAAAAACCTATTGACATCCCTATTCCAACCACAAAGAGCCTTAAACATTCACAACCACCTTATAGAGAAGTGTCTCTAAGATGTTTGAAGTGTGTTTGGAGATCAAGATTCTAAGGGTTGTAACTTTCAACTCATGAGGGATATTAGTGAAAAATTGAATGGTACAAAATGGTAATGTCAAGGCCTATAAAAACCTTTCTCAATTTTGAGAGATCTTCTATTTTTATTTGGCACAATGATCTTGCCTGATGCTAAAACTTGTGATGTGCCTCTATCCATTGGTGTGTCACTGTGTAACTTTTAAACCACTAATCATGGCATCAAATAATCATCATTAGCTCTAGATGGGTAGGTGAGCCCTAGCGACACCTCTATTTTGACTATGGAGAGGCTCAAATATTTGTGACCACCTCAAGTTGCAAAGTCTCTAGGATGGTCCAAGTGTGTTTGTAGATCAATCTTATGAGGGTCATAACTTGAATCTCATGAGGACTATTGGTGAAACATTGAATGGTAGATAAGGATGATGCCAATGCATATAATAACCTCTTATTTAGGAGAGATCAGATTTCATTTGGATTTGGCACACTGCTCTCACCTGATGCCAAAACATGTAGTGTACCTCAGTTCATTGGTGCATCATAATGTAACTTTCAAACCACTAATTATGGCATCAAATCACTAGTGTCATTAGCTCTAGAAGGTCAAATGAACCCTAGTGACAACCCTATTCTAGCCATGGAGAGCCTCAAACATTCACGACCACTCCATACCAATATGTCTCTAAGATGCTCCAAATGTGTTCAAAGATCTATCTTTTGAGGGTCATAACTTAGAGTTAATGAGGGCTATCATTGAAATTTTGAATGGTACAATACCATGGCACTGAGGTGTACAAAAACCTCTATCAATTTAGAGAGATCACATTGTGTTTGGATTTGACACAACAATCTCACTCGATGCCAAAACTTGCAGTTTACCTTAGATCATTGTTGTATTACTACATAAATTTCAAACTGTTGATCATGGAGTCAAATCATTAGTGCCATTAGCTATGAATGGGTGAGTCAACCATACCGACACCCCTTATTTTGACCATAGAGAGCCTTGAATGTTTGCATGTACCTTGTACTGAAGTGTCCCCTAAGACCAAAGAAGGGCTCCTAAAACCAAATTGGTTGTATATTTGGCTAATTATAGACATCCTAAGGGACCATAGACATCATTTTTAATTAAACATATGATATATATGTTGGAACAATTCATTAATTGTGTATTGTCTTTGATCTCACACAAAATGTCATATCATTTCCAATCAATGTAAGCTAAGTGCACTCAGGCATTGAAGATAGTTTTTTGTGTCTACTAAGCATTCTAGAGTTTTCCTAGTTCAGAAGATAGTATCTACCAAGTTCACTTGGTCATAAAAGGAAATTTTGCAAAAATTGAGTGTTAACTGAGCTCACTCAGCTAATGAAGGAAATGTTGGATGGAACCAGTGTTAACTGTGCTCATTCGGTTACCAAAGGAACTTTGTGAATATGCAGTATTGAATGAGTTCACTTGGCTAAAAAAGGAAAAACATTTCTAAGCTAGTTTCTATTGAGCAAGGTTGGGTAACAAAGGACATTCTTGTTTTGGCATATTGAGTTCAATTGATTTATCTGTTGGTTCTAGTTGATTGAGAAGATGAATATTAGTTATTCTAAGTTATATTCAATTTGACTTGACAATATGAAAGATAAAAATATAAGGTCAAGTTGAGGACTAGATAAAATAATGCATCAAAGATAATTGAAGATTTGATGATGCTAAGAGGAAGTGAATTAGAAGGATAAGCAAAATATCCTTGTGGAGCTAAAAAGATATATTTGATCAAGAAGGATCAAGTATACAAGCCATAATTGAGATCTATAATTAGAAATTTAGTTGCATCTGAAATTAATTCATCTCATTGTTATTCTCTATCCATTATAGCAATGATCTAAATCTCTTAATAGTGTTGGCTTTACAATTATTTGTAAATCCTCTAACAAGGTGGCATTTCTATTGAATTGTCTAAAGACCTCTAACAAGGCCACTCCTAATAGGGTGATTAAATCCTCTAATAGGGTCACACATAATAGTGTGTTTTGTAACCTTTAATAGGGTTGGCTCCTAATAGGGCCCACTTCAAAAGAGTGAAAATCAATAACTAGTTGTAATTGGTGCTTTTCCCAAATTGGGTTTCCACATTAAATCTCGGTGTCAAATGCGTCCATGTTATCTCTCTTATGTGTTTGCACCTAAGTTAAAGTAATAATAATCATAGATCATATCTTAAATTTTTTATGTTAAATTATTTTTCAAGCATTTTCAGTGTTTACAGAGTTACATCATTTTTCATTGTGTTTACTAAGCATTAGCAGAGTTCAGTTTTTAGAGTTTATTATTTATTGGCATATAAGGGATTTGGGATTTTTTTTTTGATAACTGATTCACCCCTCCCCTCTCAGTACTCCTCTTATATTTCCAACAATTGGCATCAGATCTTTTGGTGCTTGTAGAGAAGGTTTCAAGGACCTAAGCTAAAGATCAGGATGTCTTACAAAAGAGAGATTCTCAAGTTGAACTAAAACAATTTTGTAGCATGGCAAGGACTTATGAGGTTACATCTAAAAACTATCAATGATTCAAGCTTTAAGCATCTTGATATTGAATACAAGACTCCTACTGGAACATTATTAGTTAAAGATTTTGCTAAAAAGAAAAATCATAACATCATGATGATTGACATTGCATTTGCTCTTAATTATGCTGAATTTGATGAAGTCAAAAGTTATACTATAGCTTATGATATGTGGATTAAACTAAAAGACATCTATGGAGGAGTTGATGATGTAAGAAGAGCCAAAGCAGAAAGTCTCAAAAGAAAATTTGATCAGATAAAGATGAGAGAAGATGAAAACATTATAAAACATGTAGAATGAATCAAAGCAAGTGTGAGCACAATCAACACATCTAAAGGATACATTAAGGACAAAATAGTTGTAAGAAAGGTAATCGAAACCCTTCTTCCTATCTATGCAATTAGAGTGTCTTATATTAAAGAAATGACATGTAATCCAAATAGAAAAATATCTTTGGATGCTCTACTTGGAAGATTGACAGCTTTTGAGTTGGATAACTATAATAAATATATTCCTAATTCCTGTTGAATCTATGATTGGTTTTGACTATTTTGTGTCAACACACTTAAGATGTTTACTAAGTTCACGCTGAGCTAGTAACAAATGCCAAGTAAAATATGTATAGATGTCAAGTAAACAATTGATGCTAAGCTATAATATATTCTGAGCTAGAGAATTCAACACGTGCCTAGTGATCTTCAGGTGCTGAGCAATCTTCAAGTGCCGAGTGAAGATCAAGTACCAAGCAAAGTATAGGTGCCAAGTCACTGTAGAAGCTGACTAGAACAAAATTTCTATAAGAGCTGAGTGAGCTAGTTTTTCTATATGAGCCGAGCATCAAAGGTAACAAGTGCTGAGTAACATAGATTGGACATAATTGTTTCTAATTGCACAAACACCTATGTAAACTATTTTTTGAGTTGACATAGAAGAATCTCGAAGGATATTAAAGATAAGAAAAAATCTTTTATATTATCTATCTAATCTCCATGTAGCCAATACAAAAAAATGGAGAACACATGCAACCAATAGGAAAAGTGCATAAATTGAGTAGGAAATAAAGATTTAATAAGGATCATAGATTCATATCTAACCTTGAGTGTCCAAAATCTTTAAAAGGAGGATGAAACCCCATTGTATGTGTGGATGAATGAAGTGTGTGGGTGAACTATAGAAAAATTCACAAGGGATAGAGACTTAGTGAAGAATAGAGCAGCATTGCATAATCCAATTGTTGAAGAATAGAGTATAAGAACATTATAGAGTGACATATCAAATCAAGCAAGAGTAGAACAAGGATCAGGAATCAACCATTGAAGATTACAAAGCTATTAGGTCAAAAATTTTCTAACACTCTCTAGCAATTGCATTAGATATGGAAATCTTATGCACTTAGGTTGGCCTAGTAGCCATTTGCAAATCCTTTAATAGGGTGGCATTCCAAGTGAATGTACAAAAGCCCTTTAACCAGACCTACTTTTAGCAAGGTAGTGAAATCCTTTAACTAGGCCACTTTTAACAGAGTGTAAAGTCTTTAACAAGAAAGTCTTTAACAAGATAGGCCTTTCATAGGGTAGACCATTGGAAGTGGTCAAACATTGTAACCTTGAATAGTTACACATTGCTGCAGTGATATTTTGTGGGTGTCATCTCCACCCTAGTTTTACCTTTTCATTTTGGAGGGTTTCTTGGTTACAAAATTTGTGTGTTGTCTATTTTCATGCATGTCTTTACTTTCAAGTTCATTAGATAGATTGAATGCATGTGAATAGTTTTAGTTAAAAAAATTTCAATGGGTTAAACTTAGTTACTTCTGATTCACCCCCCCCTCTCAGAAGGAAATCTTCCCACTTGCTAATTCCAACAATTGGTATTAGAGCCAAGTTCTCACAAGGAGTCTTACAGCTTGGAGAAAAGATCTAGAAATAGAAGTCTACAAACTTGGAAAGATCATAGAGAATTAGGAAATTGACATACAACTTACTTTACATGCTTTGAAATAAGCTAGAGGAGAATTGAAAAAATCCTTAAAAAGAAGAAAAGAGATTGTCATAGCTGAAAATGACACATAGTATAAGGAGATTGACACCTCAAATCTATTTTCAAATGGAGATTCTAAAGAGTTTGATGTAGCAATAGTAGACCTGATAGAGAAGAATAGAGCTGAAGTAGAAAAAATCAAAATACTCAAGATTGAGCAAGAATCACAAGGCATAATGCTTTGTCAAGTAGCCAAACAAAAGAAAAGAGCCATTAAAGACAAGGCTATGCTAGAAGATGACAAGAGAAATCTTACCAATAGAATGGAGGAAAAGACAATTGAGTTTGAAAGAATCTCTAACATGTATCTAGACACCTTAAGCTAGATGATGAATGCACACCATGAGATGAATATGAAGGATATTGAGATCTCTACACTAAAGATGCAAAATGAACAATTGAAAAATGACCTGAAAAGAGAGAAGGAGATTGCAGAGAGCTTCAACAAACCCAATGAGGCAATTAGATACTTTGAGTAGCTACTAAAATCACCAAGGTCTAGTAATGATACTTCAGGACTAGGCTACACTAGCACTGAAAAAGGAGAGTCCTCCAAGATTTCAAAAGATAGGAGTAACAAAGGTAAGAACACTAAACCTACTTATCATTTCTATGGTAAAAAGGGACATACTTCTAATGAATGTAGGAGCAAGAATGCCCATTAGCATGATAAACCTAAGAATGCAAGTTATTGTCATAAGTGCAAAGAAAAGGACGTCAAGTACATCAAATTAGGCAACAAGGGAAGGCAACCATGGTCATCACTACAATTGGGACTACAAAACTAGCTATAACTATCACTACTATCAAGAGTATGGACACATTCTTGAAAATTGCATAAGGACACATTTCAAAGAGAATGACAATAGATGGTTGAGCCAAACCACATGTTTCAGTTGCTTGAAGATTGGTCATATTAGTAGAAATTGCCCAACAAAGTCAAAGGCACCCAAGTCAGAAGTCAACAAAGGTAAAGAGAAGGTGGATGCTGAACACATTAGAGGAGAAATGAATAAGACATGGAAAAAGAAAGATGAGTGTAGCTCATCAAATGAAGGAATCACTTCACCTAACAGGTCAAGTGGTCACACTTCATCTAACTAAGAAAAAGAAGGCATAAGGGACTAATTTACAAAGCTTTATCATATATCAGTTCCTAAATAAGTTAGTAGTAAAAAGAAGAGATCAGCATGATTAGAGATGCAAAGTTGAAATTTAAAGTTTTTACTAGTATTATCGAGTCATCCTTAGATGTTGAGTGAATGTGAGTATATGTCGAGCTAATAGTTAGAGGTAAGTGATTGGTCATAGTTGAGTTGGCAATGGAAGCTGAGTAAAGAGGAAATGTAGTTGGAGTTGAGTGATGAAAAGCCAATGGAAGCTGAGTTATGTTGAAAATCCTTAAGGAGTCGAATGTACAACTGTATACACACTAAACATTTAATGTTATGTTTTGAAGAGTATAAGGTTAATTTTTTCAATCATTTCTTGTCATTCAAACATAGAGCAGGAATGAGAAGAGCATATAAGTGATTGACAAATAGTAATTGAAGCTTTTGCATGGATTTTAACAAAGAACAAGCACTATTTTCATTGATCTAAGGTATTCCTCAAGTGTCAAGTTGTGCAGTTATAAAGTTTGATATCTTTTGAAACCCTAGATTTTCAATATGGCTTCCAATTCTAAAATCCTTAAGGAAAAGGAAGATTTTGAGGTTCAGTTAGTTAGCAATGAGGTTAAACAACTAGATTTTAGGCTAATTCTAGAAGTTGCATATAAGAATGACCTTGCCCATGCACTATCCATTATTTCACATAGATTTGTGATGGTGCAAGAAGTTAGGAAATGTTACAACTGCAAGGTAGGAGCAATAGGAGACTTGAAGATCTACCAAGCATATGATAAACTATGTGAAAATGGAGTGCCAAAGGAAGAATTTCAAATAGTTGAAAGAAAGGCCTTAACCCATGCCCTAGTTGTCCCCATATTCTTAAAAATTGAATGGATAAGAATTTTCCTAAGCAAGATACACAATGGTTTTTTATGGCTAGAAGGAGGACCTATCAAGATAACAAAGAGAATTGTGCATAGAGTTATAGGTTTTCCAACCCTAGATTGGTACAAGACCCTGCGAAGTGATTCCAAGGAAGCTATTGAAAAGAACACCTGGGAAAAATGGAACAAAAGGGCCATGACTATTGACACAATCACAGATCCCCTTCTAGACTTTGTAGTAAGAATCATATCACACAAGTTCTATCAATCAAGCAGATTGAATAGCATTCCATGCATTGCTATGGATGTGGCTTACAAAATTTTCAAGAAGAATCATACACATGATCTAATAGAATTGCTATTACAGAAGATTATGGAGAATCTAGGAGCAATAAGAAGATCAAAAGGTGCTCAGTGTAAGTTTGGATCAATTTTGATTTGTATATTTTTCTATGTTTTCGAAGTATTTCCTTCTTTTGGTAAAGTAAATTGGAAATTAGATAATTTAGCTATTACTCAAATCAATGAGTACATTGAGAAAATGGGAGACAACTTTGACTCTCTAATGAAGAGTTACTTTGAGGATTTCAAGAAATCCATGAAGTAATGACTAATGATACTAGTTTACCTAGTGGAACAACACATCAACATTGATGGCTAATACCATTAGGATATGAGATTAACATTGATGAAGCTTCAACAAAAATCACAAAATTGCTTGCAAAAGAAATTGATAAGAGTGCCAAACCTTTTGGAACATATGATGTTGTAAAATCCAAAGTGGAAATGGAGTTGAAGAATGCCTCCACTTTGAAGAAGAAAGACAAGCTTGTTAAGAAGCTTAAGGAAAAATTTGGTGAAGGTACTAATAAAGAGGAATAGGAAGATGATGATTATGATGAAGAGGAACATCAACCTCTTGCATTGAGACAAGGCTTAGGTGAGGATGAAGAAAAGGAAGAAGGTGCCAAGGAAGAAGAGGCCAAGGAAGCACTAGCTCAAGCTGAGCCCAAGAAGAGAAAGGCCAAAACTCAGCCTAAAACCTAGCCTAAAGAAAAGAAGGTCACAAAGACAACCCAAGCCAAGACAACCATACCAGTAACAAGAGCCACCACAAGAGCCTCAACTCAAAAGGCCAAGGAACAAGATAAAGAAAAGAAGAAGGCTACTGAGTAGACTGGTCTTCTATAGAAGAAACCAAGGAGAAAATATGTTGCACAACCAGAGTCAGATAATGAGGAAAGGAAAAAATCTGAAGATATCATCCAATTTAGAGTGTTAAGCCATGCTCCTAAGTCAAATGTTGATAAAATTTATGATAATGTTAGGAAGAATGTAGATTTTTTTGAATTAAAAAATATTGAATTTAATAAATTAAGTAGAGAAGATCAGAATAAAGTTGAAGAATCAATATGCCATGATGGCAGAATTCAAGAACACTTCTCTTGAATTAGATAATACATTGCCCAAGGTGTTATATGAAATTGTTGAAAACAAGTGGAATTATTGTTTAAAAATGGAAAAAGAGATAAGAGAATCCACATTGGCACAAGTAATGCCATAATTGACTAAAGGTAAAATAACTAAGGAAAATAAGAAACATGGGAGCAAGTTTGCACCAAAATACAGAGCCTTCAAAATTTTGTAAAATCAAATTGAAGATGTTGTCCAAAAGTCCACACAAATTTGGAAATTAATCTATGGATTAACAACTATGAAAGAAGGACAAGAAGACCCATTTGAGGGTAGGAATGATGAAGAAGAAGAAGAGAATGAGAAAGAAAAATAAGAAAGAGAGAAAGAAAAAAAAGAAGAAGGAGAGAAAGGAATAGAGAAAGAGAAGAAAGATAAAATAGTAGAGGAGGAAACAAAAAATGAATATGAAATGACAACTATTGAAGAGAAGCAAATAGATTAGAGTGTGCAAGACACACAATTGCCACCTCCTAGCCTTCCACATGTCATCTCTACACCTATAGTTACAATCATTGTAAATGATGTTCCTGACACTTCTACTCAAAACATCAACCCTTTAACTACAAAGGATCTCAAGAAGATCCTTCACCAATCAACAGTACAAGCACAACTATGCACAAATTCAGTATCCGTGAGTGTTGATGAGCTTAGTAGTAACATGGGGGAAGGAAACTACACAAGAAAAATCCTCACAACCGCCCACCGATACAATAGATCAACCCAAAGAGCAAGAGGTAGAAGAAAAAATTGCTAAGGATGATTCTACAACAAAGGTGACAACTACTACTGAGGAGCCTACAAAGGAAGCAACAAGACAAGATGTTCCTGCAACACAAACCCAAGGTGCACCTCCTCAAATTATCATCATTGATCAAGGCAATATAGGAGAGGAGAAAGAAGTGGAGAAAAACCCTAAGGAGTAGGAGGCAATACAAACTTTGGTAAACTTTCCTACCTCAGGGACTCCTTAGAAGTAGCTCAGCACTAATGCAATGCCATTGCAAATCTCTACACAAGGCTCGAGCTCTACTAAGGTTACAAGGGTACTTCACTATGGAGACCTTACATTAAATGAGGATATAGTCATACCATGCTTTGACTCAAGGAAAATGAACCTATAACATATATATGAAGTGCAAGAGGCACTAGAAAAGAGGAAAAGATAAGAGATACTCAGAAATGAGTATAAGTAGAAGCAAGCATTGGTAGAAATAAAAGAAATATTTCTTGATGTATTTAGCTTGCCGACACCTGATGAAACCAAGTCTATATTAGATCAATTGATAGATATTGTAGAACAAGTGACTAATGAAGACCAAAAAACCAATGTTGACTGATGCAAGAGCATCTTGCATGGGAAAATTAAATTATTAGAATTAAAAGAAAAGAGAAAAAAAAAATATTGTGGAGGAGAGAGAAAGTGATGAAAATAGAAAGAAAATAATAAAAAATAGAAAAATAGGAAAAAAGGAGAAAAGAGGAATTTCTATTTTCAAGGTGCATAGGTGGCATAAATAGAAAATAATAAAAATAATTGTCATTCCATTAATCAAGGTGTATAGGTGGCAATTTAGAAGTTTGTGGAAAGCTCCTTAAATCATGTATTTAATATTTGTTTGGTGCTTAGTTGTATTTGGGTGGGAATTTAATATTTATTTAAAGGTAGTTGTATTTACCTTTTATCCCACATTGGTTGTGTTTGTAATGTCTTGGGTTAGAAGTGCCTATTTAAGAAAGGTTTATTATCATTTGTAATCAAGTAGGAGAAATAGAAGCTCTTCAAGACAAGCTCTTCAAGTAGAAGCTCTTCGGATGTAATTTCTTGTAGAAGCTCTTAAAGAGAAAATATCTCTTATATTGTAAGAATTTGGAGTCCTTTCATTTGGAGGATATTGTAATGAATTTCAAGTATTAATGAAATTTTTATGAAGCATTTTGTCATCTCTCTTGTCTCCATCTTGTTGTGATTTTGGTTGTGAGTTGGTACGGGTGGTGTGGCCCTACATTAGTGGTATCAGAGTGGGAGTTCCTGAGTGTGTGGACAGATCACCGAACGTGAGGCAGTTTGCACCAGGACCTTGAGTTGGGTGAAGTTCATCAAGAAGTTCTTGATTGTGTAGACAGATCATCGACTGTGAGGCAGTTTGCACAAGGTTCTTGTGTTGCACTAGATTTGTCTTCTAAAGACTTGATTATGGAGAAGACAAAGAAGAAGATGACTTTTGTGATTGGATGGATTCTGAGGATCCCTCGACTTGAGAAAATTAGAGCAAGAAGTCAAGAGGCATTGATAGTTGATTTGCAGAAGCAAGTGAATGAATAAGAAGCTGAGTTGCGAAAACAAAGAGCATGTCATCATAAAAGGGATATTGATAATTCCTTGGATGTGGAAAAGAAAGAAGATCCAATGGAGTATCAAACATGTGATACAAAGGAAGAGCAAGAGGATGAAGAGGAATTTATTTGCAGACCTAAAGTCGAAGAAGATGAAAGAGAAGAGGAAGAGCATAAAGATGGCAAGATTTATGAACCTGAAATAGATCAAGATTATTTGAAGATTGCAGAAATGGAGAAAAAGTATAGTGCCTTCATTGGAGATTAAGCAAGTGAAGTAGTTACATGCATTGTTGACGACATGAAAGAGGCAAGTGAAGTTGAAGATGTCAAAGAGGTAAATTCTTATGAATCATGGGATGTTGTCTTTAAGATGAGTTTGATAGATATTGATGATGGTTTGCATGAGGATTTTGTTAGTCATGTGTGGTATGCAAAGAGAGATTGGTATGGTGTTGTCAGGTTGATTACAGGTGTGATTAATTCAACAAGATTGGATGAGGATGAGAGTTATACTTGGATAAAGTTCATTGCAAATGAAGAAATTTCAGCAACAAACACTTGTTCCAGCTAGGTGTTGGAAAAGAAGAAATAAGGAAATATATCAGCACCAGATACTTGTTCCAGCTATGTGTTGGAGGAAGAGAAAAAAAAATGTCAACAGTGGCTACTTCATTTTGTGAATCCATACTCACAAAATTTTTCCTACCATGGGAGTCGGATGCAGGAGCATCATGCATCAGCAAAAAAAATGTGAAAGATTTGCATGTTGGTTTTCTTGTCTCTATTGAGGTGGAAGCTTGTGGTGAAGATGAAGATGGTGGTATATCTTTCTTTTGGAGTCAAAGTGTGGGACACACTTTTCTATCTACCAAGGGAGTCTGATGCAGGAGCATCTTGCATGGAAAAATTAAATTATTAGAATTTTAAAAAAAAGAGAAAAAAAAAATATTGTGGAGGAGAGAGAAAGTGACGAAAATAGAAAGAAAATAATAAAAAATAGAAAATTAGTAAAAAAGGAGAAAAGAGGAATTTCTATTTTCAAGGTGCATAGGTGGCATAAATAGAAAATAATAAAAATAGTTGTCATTCCATTAATTGAGGTGTATAGGTGGCAATTTAGAAGTTTGTGGAAAGCTCCTTAAATCATGTATTTAATATTTGTTGGGTGCTTAGTTGTATTTGGGTGGGAATTTAATATTTATTTAAAGGTAGTTGTATTTACCTTTTATCCCACATTGGTTGTGTTTGTAATGTCTTGGGTTAGAAGTGCCTATTTAAGCAAGGTTTATTATCATTTGTAATCAAGTGGGAGAAATAGAAGCTCTTCAAAACAAGCTCTTCAAGTAGAAGCTCTTCGGATGTAATTTCTTGTAGAAGCTCTTAAAGAGAAAATATCTCTTATATTGTAAGAATTTGGAGTCCTTTCATTTGGAGGATATTGTAATGAATTTAAAGTATTAATGTAATTTTTATGAAGCATTTTGTCATCTCTCTTGTCTCCATCTTGTTGTGATTTTGGTTGTGAGTTGGTATGGGTGGTGTGGCCCTACATCAAATGTGAAACTCATGGAATGGTCTGAGAAGAAATTTCAAGGAAAAGTAAATGAGAAAATATCTAGTGAAATAGCACTTTAATAGGTTGAATTGGCAAAAAATATTGAAAAAGTGAAAAAAGGTACTTGAGAATGTATTCAAATTGTACAAAAAGTTGTGTGATTTCTTATACTTCACATAGGAGACAAGCCACAGAATAATGAGCTTAGAGTGAAATCTAAAGATTTCCAAAACTCAACTCGCAAAAGATCTAGCTTAGAGTGAGAAGCATTTTTCTCAAATGCTTCACACACACAAAGAATTTGCTATGTTGATAGTAGAAGAGGCCAATATCAAGGCCAAATTGATGCAAATACAGTCTTCCATAACTCCACACCTAGAATTACTCCATAATGAACTAGCCTATGCTAAGAATGTACTAAAGAAAGACCCAAATCTTTCTACCTTGGAAGGACTTGTTCGTCTTGTAGCAGAGATAGATATCCAACATAAATCATTGGAAATTGCTTTAGATAATTGGGATGCATCTCTCAAGATGATTATGGAGGTCAATAAGACATTTTTGGCAAAATTAGGTCTTAACCCTTAGAACCCTTTGACATTAATATCAATAAGGGGGAAAAATAATTAAAAAGATGATAAAATGTTTTGGAGGAGTTGTAAATAAGAATGCAAACACAGATACAAAGTACAGGATACATAGATACATCAGCTCAGGGGGAGCACAAGAAATTTTGGTTACAATTATAGGAATAGAAATGGCACATCAATTTAGGGGGAGTTACAAAAATTTTGAGGTATATATATATATATGTGTGTGTGTGTGTGTGCGCGCGCGCGTGTATAGTTTTCACAGTATATTGAGAAGTTTTTGAAATTTTATATATATGCTGAACTAATGCATATTCTACTCAAGGAGACTAGACTTTGATATACTGCTAAGTGTTTTTGACACTCATGTCAAAGGGGGAGATTAATGAATCTAATATTGGTTTTGACTATTTTGTGTCAACACACTTAAGATGTTTACTAAGTTCATGCTGAGCTAGTAATGCATGCAGAGTAAAATATGTATAGATGCCAAGTAAATAGTTGATGCCAAGCTACAATGTATGCCGAGCTAGAGAATTCAACAGGTGCCAAGTGATCTTTAGGTGTCGAGCAATCTTTAGGTGCAGAGTGAAGATCAAGTGTAGAGAAAAGTATAGGTGTCGAGTCACTATAGCAGCTGAGTGGAATAAAATTGTTATAAGAGCTGAGTGAGCTAATTTTTCTATATGAGCTGAGCATTAGAGGTAACAAGTGCCAAGTAACACAGATTGGACATAGTTTTTTGTCATTGCACAAACACCTATGCAAATCATTTTTTGAGCCAACATAGAAGAATCTCAAAGGATATTAAAGATAAGAATGAATCTTTTATATTACTTATGCAATCTGCATGCAGCTAATATGAAAAATTGAGAAGCCATGCAACCAATAGGAAAAGCACATAAATTGAGTGAGAAATAAAGATTTAATATAGATAGTAGATTCATACCTAATCCTAAGTCTTCAAAATCTTTAAAAGGAGGATGAAACCCCATTGTATGCATAGATGAATGAATTGTGTGGGTGAACTATAGCAAAATTCATAAGGGTTAGAGACTTAGTGAAGAACAGAGCAGCATTGCATAATCTAGTTGTTGAAGAATAGAGTATAAGAACATCATAGAGTGACATATTAGATCAAGCAAGGATCATATAAGCAAGAGAAGAATAATGATCTAGAATCGACAATTGAAGATTGCAAAGCTATTAGGTCAAAAGTTTTTTAATACTCTCTGGAAATTGTATTAGATATAGAAATCCTATGGACTTAGGTTGGCCTAGAAACCATTTGTAAATCCTTTAATAGGGTGGCATTCCAAGCGAATGTAAAAAAGTCCTTTAACCAGGCCTACTTTTTGTAGGGTAGTGAAATACTTTAACTAGGTCACTTTTAATAGAGTGTAAAGTCTTTAATAGGATAGGCCTTTCATAGGGCATACCATTGGAAGTGGTCAAACATTGTAACCTTGAATAGTTACACATTGTTCCAGTGATATTTTGTGGATGTCATCCCTAGCCTAGTTTTACCTTCTCATTTTGAGGGGCTTTTGGGTTACCAAATTTGCGTATTGTCTATTTTCATGCATGTCTTTACTTTGAAGTTCATTTGATAGATTGAATGCATGTGAATGGTTTTAATTAAAAGAATTTAAATGGGTCAAAGTTAGTTACTTTTGATTCACCCCCCTCTCAGAAGCAAATGTTCCCACTTGCTAATTCCAACAATTCCAAAGGTATTAGTCTACATTTGAAGCCAAACTCTCACTGAAGAAAAGAAGTAAGAAATCAAAGGCCAATCAATCAGGAAGTGAAGAAGAAGAAGAAAGTTCTAATAGTGATCTTGAAGTTGTTGAAGCCCTACTTGCAAGGAAATATTCCAAAGGTAAAGAAAAGTATAAAGGTAAGATTCCTCTAATTTTCTTTTCTTATGAAGAAGTTGGTCACATTGATGCAAGGTGTCCAAACAAAGAAAAAAAGGATGAAAAGAAAAGTAATAAGTACAAAGGAAAGAAGGAATTCAATAACTACAAGGACTACAAGGAAAAAGGTAAGAAATCTTATTTTATGGCTAAAAATTTTGATAATAGTGAAGATGAAATGATATATATTATTGTAAAAGATGAATTTGATGATGATGGAGATAAAATGGAACTTATCTCTCATGTTAGCAAAAATGATACATGGATTATTGATAGCGATTTCTTACATCATATGATTGGAGACAAAACAAAGTTTGAGCACATGTAATAGTATGATGGTGGTAGTGTGAGATTTGGAAATAATAAACCTTGTTTCATAAAAGGAAAAGGATATATCTCATTGACCAATGAACTTATATGTGATAATGCTTATTGGGTTGAAGGACTAAAGCACAATCTAGTGAGTGTGACATAGTTGAATAAAATTGGATTCAAGATAGAATTTATGAATGGGAAGGCCAAATTACTAGATAGAAAAGGAAGTCTGATTGGATCTATCAAACAAACAAAAGGTAACCTATTCTATCCAGATCTTAGTGAAAGTTCATGCTTTATTACTCAACTAGAAGAAAGTTGGTTATGGCATAAAAGATTATATCATGTGAATTTTGATAATCTAGTTGAAATTAGCAAAAATAGAAGAGTAAGAGATATTCCTAGCTTGAGGAAACCTGATATGGGTCTATGCAAAAATTGTCAAATTGGTAAGATGGGAAAAACTAGTTTCAAAAGCAAGAACTATCATTCTGAAGAAATCTTAGAGATTGTACATACAAACTTATGTGGACCTATTGGAATAGAGAGTTACAATGGAGATAAGTTTTTCATTTTTTGTGTTGATAACTATTACAGAATGATGATTGTAATGTATCTAAAAGAAAAATTTGAAGCTTTTCAAAAATTCAAGTGGTATCTAGCAAGAGTAGAAAAAGAAACTAGAAAGAAGTTGAAATGTTTAAGATTAGATAGAGGTGGTGAGTTCATCTTTAATGAATTTAATGAATTTTGCATTGAAAAAGGAATTAAAAGACAAGTATCAGCCCCTAGTACACCTCAGTAGAATGGTATAGTTGAAAGAAGGAACAAAACCATCATGGATTGTGTGAGAACACTAATGATAGAAAAGAATATTGCAATCAAATACTGGAAGGAAGCAATCAGCACTATAGTACATAGCTTGAATAGAGTACATCTGAACAAAGACTCAAATAAAACTCCTTATGAACTATAATATGGCTACAAACCCAATGTAAGTTACTTGAAAGTATTTGGTAACAAATTTTATATTTTGAAAGAATCTAGGAAAGGTAAATTTGATGTCAAAGGTGATGAAGGCATATTCTTAGGATAGTCCTACAGAATTAAAGCATCAAATGTTTGAATTTTTTTGCTCATAAAATCATATAATGTGCACATGTGAGAATTGATGAGTTTGCAAAACGAGTGAAGAAGAAAGCAATAAAGAGCTTGATGATTATAGAAGATTTGTTTACTATGAACTTGATACCCTACCAAATCTATCTAGTCCCTGTCTAAAGGACCTAAGTCCCAATTAGAAGCTACCAAGCTACTACTAGAGAAAACCAAGTTAGATAGACTCGAGTCACAAATAGTGAGACCCGAGGTTAATATTGAAGTTCATGATGAAATTAGTGAGACAAACTCAAAATCTAAAGTACTTCTGCTAGCAAGATATGTTAGAAGGCATCATATACCTAACCAGATCATTGGAGACAAATCATATGGAATAATGAGAAGAAACAAATTGAAAGGTGGATGATTACTTGTTGAATTTGAAGGTAGAAATGTTAAAGATGCTTTGGATAATGAAAGTTGGAATGAAGAAATGAATGAGGAAATAGAATAGATAGAGAATTACAAAACCTGGACTTTTTTTTCCAAGAACCAAGGATAAAAATGTAATTGTCACAAAATGGGTATTCAAAAATAAGCTAAATGAAGATGGAAAAGTTTCCAGAAACAAAGCAAGGGTATTCTGGACAAAGATTATTCTCAAGAAGAAGGAAGTAATTAAAATTTTTCTCCTATTGCAAGATTAGAAGGCATTGGAACTTTACTAGCATATGCAACACATAGAGGATTTAAAGTTTATCAAATTAATGTAAAATCTACATTCTTGAATGGAATTCTTGATGAGGAAGTCTACACTGAACAACCTAAAGGTTTTGTAGATCCTAGAAAAAGAGACATGTTTAAAAATTACACATGACATTATATGGTCTCATGCAAGCCCCTAGAGCTTGGTGTAAAGACTTCATAACTACTTGTTATAGATTGGCTTTCAAAGAACAAATGATAACAATAGTCTATATATCAAAGAAGCACCAGACAAAAAGATTTTGTTGAAAGAAATATTTGTTGATGATACTTTATCCACATGAAATGATAACTTATACAAGGCATTTTCAAAAGAAATGAGTAAAGAATTTGAGATGTTTATGTTTGGAAAGATAAAATTCTTTGTTGGATTGCAGATCCAACATAAGAAAGATGGTATCTACATTACTCAATCTAAATATATCTAGGAGATACTAAAGATTCAAGACTAGTTGGAACTGCAATGTCCAATGGAAGATTCAAGACCAGTTGGAACTGCTATGTCTACTAGACATAAGCTTTCCAAAAATGATGATTCTAGACTATTTAGAACTGCTATGTCCACTAGACATAAGCTTTCCAAAAATGATGATTCCAAAGAGGTATATTAGACCACTTACAAATCAATGATTGGAAAATTGTAGTATGTAGTACATACAAGGCCTAATATTGCATTAAAAGTTGGTATGGTAGCAAGATTCTGAACAAATCTCAAAAAAAATCACATGATGGCAATCAAAAGAATCATGAAATATCTAAAAAGTATTGAAGAATGTGGTTTATGGTACAAAATAGGAGGCAATTTGGATTTAAAATTATCCATAGATGTTGATTGTGCAGGAAGTATTGATGATAGAAAAAGAACCTATGGTGGAGCATTCTTTCTTGAAGAAAGACTAGTGTCTTGAACAAGCAAGAAACAAAATTGTATCTCTCAGGCCACAATAGAGGCAAAATATGTGGCAACAACAATCAATTGTTCTAATATTGTTTGGTTCAAACAACTATTGGTAGGTATGAAGATATAGATCAAGGATCCAATAGTTATATACTGTGATAACACTAGTGCAATCAATAAATCAATGAATCTAGTAATACATATAAAAAAAAAACACATTTCTATAAAATATAATTTCTTGAGAGAATTGGTTCAAGATAAAGAAGTAAGATTGTAATATGTAAATACAAAAGAAAAAATTGCAGACATATTCACCAAGCTATTATCTAAGGATGCATTTCTATATCTAAGAGCTAAGCTAGGGGTCATTCCCCTATCTAAAGCTTGCTAAATAAAGTCTAGTGATGCATCAACTAGAGCATGTTGAAAATCAATCAATTGGTGTAGTATTGACAAGAGCATATTGCAAATGAATTAGTACTTGAGGTACATTGATATTTACTAAATATTGTCTTTGGCATAAGATGTCAAAGAGGGAGAAGTTTGTTGTCATGTCTCATAGAAATTTTGTAAAGAGATGTACAAAGGGAGAATGAACTTGGTTTGATATCAAAGGTGGAGTTTGCTATTAGAAGAAGTTGTAGCAGATAGAATTTTTTTGATAGAGGTAGAAAATGAAGGTGGAAAGAGTTTACACTGATAGAGGGAGTTCTCATGGATGAGAATAAGAATGAAACTAAGGACAATTCCTTACTTTATTCTTGCTCTAAAAATTTCATTGCATTATGACATATTGTGTTTCCATCAATGCCAAATAGGGATATTGTTGGAACAATTGATTAACTATGTATTGTGTTTGATGTTACACAAAATATCACATCATTGCTAGTCAGTGTATGCTAAGCTCACTCGAGCATTGAAGACAATTTTCTGTGTCTACCTAGAATTCCAAAGTTTGCATAGTTCAGATGATAGTATCTATCGAGTTCACTTAGGTGTGAAAGGAAAGTCTCAAAAGTTGAGTGTTAATCAAGCTCACTTGGTTAATGAAGGTAATGTTGGATGGAACTAGTGTTAAGCTCACTCGATTACCAAAGGAACTTTGGGAATATGCAGTATTGATTAGGTTCACTTGGTTAACATAGAAAAATCATTTCTAAGTTAGTGTCTACTAAGCAGGGTCGGCTAATAAAGGATTTTCTTATTTTGGCATATTAAGTTCAATAGATTTATTTGTTGGTTTTAGCTAACTGAGAAGATGAATATTAATTATTCTAAGTTATATTCAAGATAGCTTGATTTGATATGAAAGATATAAATATAAGGTCAAGTTAAGGATTAGATAAAATAATGCATGAAATATAATTGAAGATTTTGATGATGCTAAGAGGAAGTGAATCACAAAGATAGTTAGAATATCTTTGTGGAGCTAAAAAGATATATTTGGTCAAGAAGGATCAAGTATACAAGCTAGAATTGTGATTTGTAGTCAGCAATTCAGTTGCATCTAAAATCAAGTCATCTTATTGTTACTCTCTAACAATTTTAGCAGTGATTTAAATATCTTAAAAGAGTTGGCTTAAAAGCTATTTGTAAATACTCTAACAGGATGGTATTTCTATTGAATTGTCCAAATCCCTCTAACAAGGCCACTCCTAATAGGGTGATTAAATCCTCTAATAGGGTCACACCTAACAGTGTGTTTTTTAACCTTTAACAAGGTTGGCTCTTAATAGGTCTCACTTTAGAAGTGTGTGTTGGAATTATATTATATTTGTCATTAGTGACAACACTTACTCAATTCTGAATGCTTACCAAGCATCTAGTGGTTACCTTGTAAGCTTAGTAATTATACAGCTTACACTGAGCATTTATGAAGCTACCAAGTAAATATAGACAATGTGAAGACTAGCAGTGTCTACCAAGTTTCTCAGTATCTACCATGCTTCACAGTGTCTATTGAGCAATAAGTTTGTGTCATGAAAATTTAGAGAAAACTGAGTGTTGGAAGAAACAGTGTTTGCCAAGTAAAGCAAGGTAAATTCAGTGTATAGTATCTGCCAAGTCACCAATGGTTACTGAGTTTAGAACTACATTGAGTGATTAGTATGGACCAAGCCTTCACTTCTACCAAGTGCATGATGATGCTGAGTAATGCAATGGATGCTGTGTATCAGAAGGTCACCAAGTTAGTTTAGTGAACTCGAGTTGTTTACTATTGGGCCGACTTTGTAATATATTTGTTCACTTGTATTTTGGCTGACCTTATAATTTTGTAAATTTAAAAGTCATATATGTAAAATGTGTTGTAAGATATCAAAAATCAAGGAATAGTGAAGTAATGTGAAGTAATTTGAAAAGTATCTATGAAGGATTTTCAATAGTAGTTCAAGGAATACAACAAGGTCAATACAGAGGCAAAAACATTATGTTCATCACATAAGGTGATCAATGCATAAAGGATCTTATCAAAAATCTATTGTAAGTAGATCCACTATTTCATATTAATTGGTGAATCAGTCTTCTAAATCCTATAACAAGGTAGACTTAACAATCTTTGTATAAATCTCCTAATCAAATGCATGCTTCATTGTATGTTTGTAAATCCTCTAACAAGGTGGACCTAGTAGTCCTTTGTGCTCCTAATAGGGTAGATCACTAGAAGTGATCAATGTAAGCCTTAATAGGCCAACTTTATGCTGTAGTATTGAAGTTTTGTGGGTATTATCCCCACCCCAGTTTTACTTTTTATTTGGAAGGTTTCTGGGTCATCAAAATATTGTGTTCTCTTGTGCAATGAATCTTTTCTATTTCAAAACTAATGAATGCACTAGCATAGATGTATATGTGGTAAATACAAAAGAAAGTTTAAAAGTTATTGATTCACCCCTTCCCTCTTAGTAACTTGTCATATCTTGAATATTTCCAACAATTGGTATCAAAGCTTTGTGGTGCTCAGGATAAAAGTTTGGTAGCTTGAGCAAAGATCTAAAAGACAAAAGGAGATATTCAGACTTGACAAGGCAATTGAAAATGAAAAGCTAGATCTAGAGATGGCCATAGCTCAACTCAAAGAAGCAAAGGAGAACCATTCCCAATCCCTGAAAAGAAAGAAGGAACTTGCAAGACAAATGGATGACCATCGGTATGTTGAAGAAAAGATTGAAGACCTTTTACCATCAAGCAACTTAGATGAAGCTAATGAGGCAATTAAGGAACTCCTAGAAAAGAATGGCTCTTTGTAGGAAGAAGTAAGAAAACTTAAAATAGAACAAGAAATACAATCAATTAGGCTATGTGAAATTTTGGAACAAAGAAATAAGGAAAATGAAGACTTGGAGGCAAGCAATAATTAATCCTATCAGCATGAAGACTTCATTGATCAAATCTCTGAAGCAAATGAAGAAATCAAGATTCTCAAAGCACAAAATGAAAGAATAAGAAGTGATCCAAATTGTGAAAGGGAAATTAATGCAAGAATATTGAGAGAACTAAGATCTGAAAAGAAAATTGTTGAAAAGTTAAAGAATGACCTAAATATTGAAAAACAAATCAATGAAAGAATGTTGAAATCACAAGAAGACATGAATCAACTGATTCAACAAAATGAGTAGAATCTTCATAAGAGAAAAAGTAAAGCAAGACTTGGATACAATGAAGAACAAGGTGAATCTTCCAAGCAAGGTGCAAAAAGGAATCTAAAACCCTCATGCAATCATTGTGGGAAAATTGGTCATACATCAAACAAATGCTGGAGCAATGGAAAAGGAAAATTCAATGGAAAGTGCTATAATTGTAATCAGCATGGTCACAAAGCCAATGAATGCAAGGAGAAACCAAAATTTGAAGGTAATTGTCATAAATGCAAGAAGCATGGTCACAAGGCATCTCAATGCAAATCCAAATCATTCAATCCAGCTAAACAACTTGTAAAGGCAATATTTGGATGGGACTACAATACTTGGTGCAGATGTCATTATTGTGGAGAATATGGACACACTAGTATAAATTATGCAAGACATCATCTAAGGTAGAAGGATACTACTATAAGGTGTTACACATGCACTAAACTCAGTCATATAGCTAAAAAATGCATAAATTTAGGTAAAATTGAAGATGAAAAGAAAGAAAGGGCTGGCAACATAAGGAAAGAAATGAAGCAGCAGTGGATTCCTAAATTCACTGAAGACACAAGCTAAAATCATGGAAGTGTAGTCACTCAAGAAGTGGGTGACTCCATCCCCTCAAACAAAATTCTTAAGAATGTGTTGGAGCTGTACTTAGCAAGGAAATCATAAGTAGTTCCAAGAAATATTAGGAATGTAAATGATCCAATCAGTATTGTAGATACACCAGGATCATAGAAAGGTTATCTTTCACTGATTGCATCAGAATACACTAAGAAAAGTGTTTAAAGACCTTATTGAGCAAGGTCGAGAGTAAAAGGAATTTGGTTTGTCTACTGAGTTGATACTCTTGCCAAGTTAGGTCAGTGGATGACAGTCTGTCACACACTACAACAATATGGTACCTAGCATTAATGGAAAACTTTTCATCAAAATGGGCAAAATTCAACTTCATTTTTCATCATATCCTAAGAGAAAAGAGTTCTCTAGGTGCATCTCAAGTGATTCCTAGTGATTTTGAGAAAATTTGTAGTTAGGGAATTTGTTCAAAGATTTCCATCACTTACCGAGTAGAAATGGCATTCAGAAGCACTAGAAACAACATGGTGAAGAGAGGATCAAAAATGTTGGTCAAGGGTGTAGAATGAAAAGCACCAAATTTCAAGTTAGTTCCTGTAGTGGCAAAGGCACTCGAACCTAATGGCACGCAATCTCAAATCCCACCAAAGGTACTTCTGATTAATGATATCCACACTCATTTTAAATGTTCAATTCAAGAGATAAGAACCCTAGAAATGGATAGTGCTTTAGAAGAAATGCGTATTGATGGCTCACTGAAACCTAAGCACAAGCATTTGGAAACAAAAGGGTTGACAAACATATCCCACTTGCCAAGAAGCTTTTAGATAAAATGGATCAAGTATATTCTTAGCCATGTTCACAATGGTTAGTTATGGTTGGAACAACCTATATTGATCACCAAAAAGATGATTCACAAGATTACTAGCCTTCTGATTTTGAGCAAAGCTAAATCCACCAAAACCCTAGGTTAGGATGAACTCCAAACGAAAACCCTAGCCGAGTGGGATGGTAGAGGCTTGAAAATTTGCACCATTATCGATGTAGAGTTGAGATTCAGAATTCATGTAATTGCTCACAAGATTTATAGTTCCAGTCATTTGAATAGTGTGCCATGTGAGGCAGTAGACTTAACATTCAAAGTTGTGAAGAAAAAATTGGAATATGACCTATTAGAACTACTACTAAGGCAAATAAACAAGAATATGGATAGCATCAGGTCATCAAAGAACAATCCCTACAAAGTTTTTTCTTTGTTAACATGTCTCTTCTTTTTTGTGCAAAAATTCTTTCCATCCAAAGGTTCTATCATATGGAGAAAGGATGTTCCCATTTTGTATTAGATAAATGAGTTTATAGTAGAAATGGGTGTAAAATTTAATAGTATAATGGATAATTATTTTGAAGACTTCAAAGAAAGGATGAACAATAGGTTCAAGATTCCTCCTAAACTTGTTGAGGACTACAAAGGTGATGTATGCTTCATGGTAGACAGCAATAGAGTATACATTCAGGCAGTCAGGCTCCGATTTGCATGGGTGAAACCTCTCCCTTATGAGGTCAGTATTGATGAAACTAGGGACATCATTGAAGCACTAGTAAATGAGCTTGTAGATCCCAAGCAACTAGTCTTTGGTACTTATGATGTGACAAAAGCCAAAATTGAACTAGAAATTAAGCTACCTCAAGCAATCAGCAAAGGTAAGAGAAAGATTGCTAAGATGAAAACTGTCACTGGTCCTTTAATGCTTATTGAGGGAAAAGGAGAGAATCAAGAAGAAGAAGAAGAAGAAGAGAATGAATCAGAGAAAGAGGCATAATAGACAAAGAAGAAAGGGAAGGTTACCATTACTAAACCTCTAAAGGCCTCCACAGCTGTTTTCACTAGGAGAGGCAAAGATAAAAATAAAGGTGAAGTAGTATTCAACAAGCCCCCAACTTACCTTCCAAGAAAGGTTGAAACAGATGGAAGAAGGAGCTAGCATCACAAACTTTAAAGTTTTAGAGTTTGAAACCAAAACTGATGTGGAGAAGATGTAGATTAAGGAGCTAGTACTCACCAAAATGGGAAAGTGGAAGTATTCCCCAGACCAGATTGCTCCTCAGATCTTAAAAGAATTATTAGTAAGACTACAACCAAGATGGGAATCAACCACTTAGAAAAAAAAAGACATCTATGAACAATCCTTGAAGAATCTATTACCAAATCTCAATGAGAAATAAGTAAAGGAAGCTGTGAAGAATAATGAAGGTAAAATGATGATTAGATTTCACACATGTTTGATTCTAATTAAGGACATTGAGCATGTTGTAAGAGATTCAAAAAACATGTGGAAGAATATCTATCATCTACATAAGCCTAGTTATGATCCAGTTATGATCAAGGATGATGATGGTGAAAGTTTTTATGAAGAAGATGACAACACTTCGTGTGCTACTGTTGATATTGGAGATTATCAGGCACTAAGGGCTGATGATGAAGAGAAAGGGGAAGAAGATGAAGAGGAAGACAAGGAGGAAGAAGATGAAGAAGATGACCCAATGAATATTGCAATAGAAGTCATTACTTCCCTTCCTCACTCTCCACCTAAGCCAGCAACATCATTAGGGTTGGAAAAAAACTTTAGTAGGATTGATTGCATCTACATCAGAAATATCATCTACTCCTGCCACCCCACAACTCCAAGCATCTTCTATGGAAGTATCAATTACTTCATCTACTGAGCTACACCTCTCTTCATCAACAACTAAACAATCAATTATAGCATCATCAACTATGCCAACTTCTTCTGCTCCATGTACAGTAAGTGCACCGACCCATTCTACAATTTTGTCTACAATAGCTCTAACTACACCAATCTCCATCAGTACTTCAATTATAAATATTCTAGCTTGTATATTACCCATTGGTACATCATTTTTGGGAAGCACATCAATTTTGGATACAGCTGGTATTTTTCTTAGTGTTCCTCCAATTCAAGCCTTTTCTGCTAGTCCATCTATATCGACTATTGTTTCTATTTCTAAATCCAAGGAAGTAAGCACTGAAGTAAAACCAAAGACTCCTCTAAAACTTCTACTTATTGGTAAGGTAATTCATGAAGATTTAGACTTGGATAAAGAAATTATTATTCCCAAGATAGATTTGGACACTGCCTCAGCCAAAGAAATGAGAATGGTTAGTTAGCTTTTAGAGCAAAAGGAAAGGCAGAAGCAACTAAGAGAAGAGAGGCATAGAGAATACACAATAATAGAGAATGCCAAAAATGTAATTACTGAAGCTATTGGTGTTGATGTTGATCCATCTCAACAAATTTTGTTATAATTAGAAGAGGCTATAAATAAGTTCAATGAGGACACCTCTAGGAAAGAGAAGCTCATTGAAAAGGCAAAGAAGAAATTTGACAATAAGGTGCTTGAGCATATTGCTCAGCACATTGCAATAAAGAAGGTAGAATTAACCACAATTTTGAGCAACCTTGAGCAATATTTTACAAATGTAACATTAATTTTTGGCAAGCTCTGTGATGTTACCAAGTACACCAAGGATATTAAAGAAAAATTAAATAAGATAGATGTGGAAATGAAGGCTAGTGCTCAAAAGTTGTAGCTTGACCATAGTTCAAGCTCTTCACATCACATGAAGGTGAATTTTTTGTTAGAAAAGTAGGTAGAGATACTTAGAGAAGAAGCTAGGATCAGATCTACACTGATTGTCATCTAGAATATGATCCTTCCTGTCATGGACCAAATGCAAAAACATATTGCCTATTCAAAAAGATTGATTCAAGACAACAGTTTTTCTATAGCAGATCATATGATCGAACTTTCTATAGAAGTTCAAGTGGCTCTCTCCACCTACAAAATTTTGCAAGATAATTGGGATAAGACATTGTCTCTTATTCTCAAGGTACACTATGAATTTCTCTCACATTTTAGTCTCTTTATTTGGATTTATTGTATATATTCTTTGGCATTATTGTCAAAAAGGGGGAGTATGAGATGAACAGGAGAAGAGAGCAAGGGGAGTAAAAGATACATTATGGAGAAATAAAAAATAAATTGATAGATGTACAGATAAAATCTATGCATGCCATATGTATGGGGGAGACATGTAAGATATGCATAGATAATATATTTACAAAGATCAATTTTTGTAAATTAAAATCAGAATGTTAGTGAACAGTTTTGGTTCATAAGTTTTTTTTTCACTAATGCCAAAGTGGGAGATTGTTGGCATTATATTATATTTGTCATTAGTGACAACACTTACTCAATTTTGAATGCTTACCGAGCGTCCAATGGTTCCCTTGTAAGATTAGCAATTATATAGTTTACACTAAGCATTCCTGAAGCTACCGAGTAAATATAGACAATGTGAAGACCAACAGTGTCTACTGAGTTTCTTAATATCTATCATGCTTTACAGTGTCTACTGAGTAGTAGGTTTGTGTCATGAAAATTTAGAGCAAACCAAGCATTGGAAGAAATAGTGTTTGCTAAGTAAAGCAAGGTAAAATTAGTGTGCAATATCTATCAAGGGACACTACATCTACCGAGTCACCAATGGTTACCAAGTTTAGAACTGCATCAAGTGATTAGTATGGACTGAGCCTTCACTTCTACTAAGTGCATGATGATGCCGAGTAATGTAGTGGATGCCATCTATTAGAAGGTCACCAAGTCAGTTCAGTGAACTCGAGTTGTTTATTGTTGGGCTGACTTTGTAATATATTTGTTCACTTGCATTTTAGCCAACCTTGCAATTTTGTAAATTTGAAAGGTATATATGTAAATTTTTTTGTAAGATATCAAACATCAAGGAATAGTGAAGTAATATGAAGTAATTTGAAAAATATCTGTGAAGGATTTTCAATAGTAGTTCAACGAATACAACAAGGTCAATACAGAGGCAAAAATGTTATATTCATCACATAAGGTGATAAGTGCATAAAGAATCTTATCAAAAATCTATTGTAAGTAGATCCACTATTTCATCTTAACTGGTGAATTAGTCTTCTAAATCCTCTAACAAGGTAGACTTAATAGTCTTTGTATAAATCTCCTAGCTGAGTGCATACTTCATTGCATGTTTGTAAATCCTCTAACAAGGTGGACCTAGCAGTCCTTTGTACTCCTAACAGGGTAGATCACTAGAAGTAGTCAATGTAGGCCTTAACAAGCCAACTTTATGCTACAGTATTGAAGTTTTGTGGGTATCATCCCCACCCCAGTTTTACTTTCTATTTGGAAGGTTTCTAGGTAACCAAAATATTGTGTTCTCTTGTGCAATGAATGTTTTATGTTTCAGAACTAATGAATGCAGTAGCATAGATGTATGTGTGGTAAATATAATGGAAATTTTTTAAGTTACTAATTAACCCCTCCCCTCTCAGTAACTTGTTATATCTTGAATATTTCCAACAGTGTGAAAATCAATAACTAGTTGCAATTGATGGTTTTTTCCAAATTGGGTTTCCACATTAAATCTGTGTGTCAAATGTGTTCATACTATTTCTCTTATGTGTTTGCATCTAGGTTAAAGTAATAATAATCACAGATAATATCTTAAGATTTTTTATGTTAAGTATTTATCAAGCATTTTTAGTGTTTATCGAGTTACAACATTTTTTGTGTGTTTGTCAAGTATCAACAGAGTTTAGTTTTTAGAGTTTATCTAGTACTGACATCTAAGGGATTTGGGATTTATTTTTGTGGTAACCGATTCACCCCTCCCATCTCAATCACTCTTATATTTCCAATAGTAATTTCAAATTGAACATTATATTAGAATAGACTAAAGGTCAATAAAATGTTCTTCAAAAATTCACACATTTTCAAATATAACAAGCATGATCAAAATGAATGAAATTTCATTAACATGAACAATACACATGATGTACAATAAATTAAGAAGTACTATTATAAATTAAAGTGTATATCCATGTGAACATAGATGACCAATATATATCTAAATACATGTATCCATAGATAATTTAGTCAAATATACATCAAAACACATATATCCATATAGAAAATGTGGTTTATCATGCCATTAAAATGTGTATAATATCAATTTTTATGTATATAATGTTTCATGACACAACCTATGACAACTATACTATCCTATGTTTTTTGTGGATCATCAAAATGAAATCACTTTGTTGTCCTATGTGGATGAGATGCATCCTACATAAATAAAAAAG
Organism: Cupressus sempervirens; assembly: GCA_028749045.1. Lineage (NCBI taxonomy): Eukaryota > Viridiplantae > Streptophyta > Pinopsida > Cupressales > Cupressaceae > Cupressus > Cupressus sempervirens. Next base: position 277,223,578 of record CM053784.1, on the reverse strand, counting down.
ATAAACCCAAAGTTAGTATATTAAATTATGATTCTACATAACTAACATTAAATTACTCAAATTCATAAAGAACATTTATTTAATGATGATATATAGTTTCAAACTTTCATCATTAACCGCTCTTGTCAAAATCCTATGGTGATTAAGAGTCCTCTCATATGTCCTCGAAAATGCTTGAGCCTCACTGATTATGACCTATATATGTTCATGTATGGGTGTAAGATGGATCTATGACTTAGACTATAACATTATAATTGATAGCATACACAATTTATAACATATAATCAAGAATTCAAACTAAAAATTACCTTCTTCAACCCTTTCTGTGGAAGTATCAACTACATCAATAAAGATACATAACTCTAATGTCCAACCTCTTCAAAAATAGGTGTTTCCATTGAGATACAAAGGCCTAGTTGTTGATATCATGGAAATTAGTTTTGAAAATAAGGAAAATAAAAAATAAATTATATATATATACACACACACATATACATATGATGGGGCTCTCACTACAAATGAAAATTCTTGAGGGTATGTGATGCCAAATTTTCCTAGACTCATCACCAATGGCCACACCTTATACAATTTAGGATGTAATTAAATTTCATTGGAACACACAAGCTACAACTATGCATCAATATTTAATCATTTTAATAACACCTAATTACCTTTCCCTTGATAATGCATTGTGGCTCACCCCCCACACTCTTCCCCCCACTGACAGGTGGTGCTTGCAAGAGGAAAGAAATATTGGAAACCATGTATGCTCTAGTAGCTAATAGAAAAGAAACAAGAACCTCAAGGACAAATGAAATAGCTGAGAGCATGACATCATTAACCTATTTAAAATCTTCCTCAGTCATCAACTAAACATGAATGAAGATCATATACATGTATAAGTCTGTATGGGTTAAAATTATTCAATTTTAAAGATAAACTTTAAATTAACTACATTGTAACAAAAAATTATATACACCTACCAACATAGAAGGAGGCTATGGCTTAGAGTCTACAGTCTCAATTGGTGTGTTATGCTATATTCTCCTCCCTAAATAGAAACTAATACTTAGAATGATCACTAGAATGAGACTTGATTCTTTCACATTATGCAAGTATGGAGCACACAAACATGTGATGTACTTGCGAATGATTAACTTGTGTCAGCATCATCAACACAGGTAGGTAACATTGACCTAGTCTAAGAGATCAATAGGCTACTCAATCTCTGGATGACTCTAATAGTATAAGAAATAAACTTTGCAATGATATCAACATGTTGGACTAGAGGGGGGGGAGACATCAGCAGGGTGGACAAAAGTGTCAGCTTTCTTCCATTGGGAAAAAGGTCTATCCTACGAAGCTCCTCTTTTAATGTCAATGTTGGGCATCATTCTCAAGTAGTTCACCTTGAGACCCAACACAAATTCAACATACAATGTTTTAGTAAAAAAAAATGGTACCTCTAAATTGTTTTGTGGTGGTTTGTCAAAAGCCATCAATCAACAATTCCAAAAGTTCACCCACATAGCCTAATTTGTGCACCATTTAATTGATAATGTAGGTTTTGTGCATTCTACTATTTTACCATTTTTTGGGTTCACAAAATGGTTAACTATATCATGTTTGGTTATATTTAGGGTCATAACCTCATCATAGTCCCACCTGTCATCAAATATGACATGCATTTTCTCACGCTAGTAAAGAGAAGCATTTTTCTTATTAGTAAGTGTCTAAATATTATCCACTATGGTTTTTAACATGGATAACATGGGAGCCAATGTAGGTGTATTTTTATATGTGACTTGCAAACCCCTCATTTTGGTAAGATTTTAATGTATCAAATCTTCAATTCGAGGAGGGTTTTAAGGGGATAGTGGATCATTTGGTAGAGGTTCAAGATTTTGATGAGTTGTGGAACATTTGGTGGAGGGTTTCGAGGAACATTGTTTCGTGGCTCGGTATTATCACCATCATTAAGGTTTTTCATGCCTATTAAATTGAAAAGAATTCAAAAATAACTAATTGTATTGATAATTTATAATGAAAATGGAAAAAGTAGTGATTTCTATTAAGAAAACCTAGTTTTAATAGAATTCAATGAAAAAAAAACAAAACAAATCATTTACTTACTAATTGTCGATTGAGGTTGCCTTGATCCTATACCCGATCTCAGATCAGATACACAAAATGGAGGCCCTTGTTTGAAGCAAACATAGTCAAAATAAAAAATTCACAATGAACAAATAGTGCTCAATTTTTTTTATAATTTTGTGGTTGCAAGTTTTGTGTACCTAATCCCATATCAAGCACTTGATAATATCGAACATCTAAAAAATGTATGGTATTACTTTTTGCTTTAGTATCATAATGAGTCAAAAAGTCTTTCAAACATTTTAAAACTACAACTTTTTCATATCACCACTTTTTGGCACACCAAAAAGAAGTTATAATATTAGATTTTGCACATACCCTATATATTTATTTTACAATAATTAAAATATGAAAAAAAAAAATCTAATAGGTTTTACTATTACTCAATATTTATAATTACTAATAAAAAAATTAAAAAATAATCCTAGAATTAGAATTCACTTTAATATTTATAAGGATTTAGAAAATAATTGTAAATAAAGTTTTACTATTTTAAAAAATATTTATAAAATAAATAGCTTCTTTTTCTCTCAAGGGGTTTCACACCAAAATTATTGAGACTCTATTTCCACATGCCATAAATAATGAGAAGGCATGTCCAACCCTTTAAAGGGCTCACCGAAATTAATGACAGTGTATTTCCACATGCCATAAATAATGATGAAATAGTTTTTGTGATTGTGTGTAAATTTTACATCAATGTTTTGAAAAATTAAACAAGAAGTGACAATATTTTGAAAAACAAACCAAGAAGTGATTTGTGAGTAAAAGAGACCAAGAAATGAAAGAAAAGAAGGCACAACACATCAATTTTCCTCCATTCCTTTCACTACTACTTTTCCACTTCTACTTTTTAGTTTTTTTCTTCCATTCCTTTTCACTTCTACTTTTTAAAGTTTTTTTTCTTCTCTTTCACATCTTCTTTTTCACTTCTAATTTTTTTTAGTTTTTTTCTTCTTTTTCATTTCTACTTGTTTTAGTTTTTTTCTTCCATTCCTTTTCACTTCTTCTATTTCACTTCTACTTTTTTCATTCCTTTTCACTTCTGCTTTTTCACTTCTACTTTTTTCACTTCTTTTTCACTTCTTTTTAGATTCTTTTTCACTTCTACTTGTTAGTTTGATCTGCAACTACACATCTATTTTTCTTCCCATCTTTTCTCGTCCTAGACATCTATTTTTCTTCCTATCTATGGATGAGTCTGAGTGTAATTTGAAACGTTGATGTAAAAATTTACACATGATCAAATCCCAAATCTTTTTTTTCTTCTTATCTTTTCTCATCCTAGGCTGGATGTGTATCTTGAAACATTGATGTAAAAATTTACACAATCAAATCTCAAATCCGAAAAATTGCTTGTATTTTGATGGCATTGTTTTTCTTTCTTTTAGTTAAAGTTGACAAGTCACCATACTAAATTTATTAATTTGAAAAATTGGTTTGAGGGCTCAAGGAGGAAAAATTAGTAAAATCTCCTTTCCTTGCCAAATTACAACTAAAATGCACTTTCAAACAATACCACATGGGCCAAATCATCCTAAAAGGGATGTCAAACCATTAAGGTTGCAAACACTTTAGCCAAATTTGGTGAAAGGTGACAACCCTAGAATAACCCATAGATATTATCTATGTCAAATACATTGTAGCCAAACTGTAGGTGCACCCCCAAGTTGGCTAAAAAATCAGCAAATTGGTTGTCTTCCCTAAAGCAGTGACTAACGTTAAACTCCTAAAACCTTGGCAAGAGCTTCCAAACTTTTCCTAATAGGTATTAAAGGTCCCTACTAACCACCTTATTTGAGGAAAATGCTAAAGTAACAATCTAAGAGTCACCTTCAATGTGTAGTTTAAAAATCCCCAGAAATAATGCTTGTTTAGCACGATCCCTGAGAGCTCTTGCCTCTACTAGGTTATTAGTCCCATCCAAAAGCTTGCAATATGAAGCTTTTGATATATGACCATGATGGTCCCCAAGGACACAACCACCACCTAATCTACCTGAGTTTCCTTTAGATTTGTTAGAATCTAAAAATATTAATAACCCAAAAAACTAGTGCAAATAATAGATATCTAAAATATGAATACAAATGGTACAAAATCAAAATAGAAACATAGAGTTAATCTCTGAGAGAGTAATGCAAATGCTAGAAGAAAAAAGCATTAAGAGGATGCAAAATAATTTGATCCCAAATACATGCCAGGTAGCATGCTTATATAGACTAGGAATAGGGAGGAGGTGGCAACACCAACCAATGAGAAGCAACCATCTATTAGACTAAAGATAGAAAAGTATTTTCCTAAGATAGCTAATGGATGCTCACATGTAGGAAGGTGACACCTTGCAGCCACTCACTAAAGAAGACATGCTTTATTAACCTAAGAAAGATTATTAAAAGTATAGGAGAAACCTAAAAATATAAGGAAAAGTAAATAACCCACTAGGAAATTTAGAAAACTACACTAACACCCCCCCATAAGTGAAGTGTAGGTAGATGCATAAATGGGTCCCAACAAGTCAGGCCTAATGAGGTACCCATGTACATAAAAGTCCCCTAAAAGAGAGAGTAAAGAGACTCACCAAAAATCAAGACTCTAAGTGAGAGGAAGAGGCCCCCCAAAAGATGAAGCATCCTGCACCCCCTAGTAAAGCTCACAAATGAAGGAACTTGCTCTCAGTGAAGGGTTTGGTTAAGATATTAGCAACCTGCTTAGAAGTTAGACATTAGCAAAGGTCAATGAAATGACCATGGATGAGCTCTTGGATGTAGTACATGTGGATCTCTATGTGTTTGGTCTATTGATGATGGACCAAATTCTGTGAGATCTGAGTGGCACTCTAGTTGTCACAAAATATGACTGATGGTCATCAATCAGGATGCCAAACTTAGTGAGAAGATGTTGAAGCCAAATGGCCTCAGTGGCAGCATTCATAGCTCCCTAATAAACCTCAATAGAAGATAGAGCAATAGCAGACTAGATTTTTCCCAACCAACAAATAGGACCTAAACCAAGTGAGAAGTTGTAACTTGAAGTAGACTTGCAATCTTGAGAATCACACACCCAATTTGAATTTGTGTAGCCCACCAAATCAAACTCAATACCTACTACATAGTGAATCCCATAACTATGAGAAACCTGAATGTAGTGAAGAATATGCTTGGATGCTTTCTAATGTAGCTCATGAGGCTCTTGTATGAATCAAGAGACCATGCCTACATCATATGAGATGTCAGGTCTTGAATGAGTCAAATAAATGAGACTCCCAATAAGTTGGTGATACAAGGTGCCATCAACAAGTAGAGAAGAACACTAAGCCTCATGTTTGACTCCAGAAAAGAAGGAAGTCAGAGCAAGTTTATAGTCAACCATATGAAACCTCGAGAGTAAATCTAGAGAATACTTGGACTATGTGATGGTGATCCTAGAAGGAGACTAAAAGATCTCAATCTTGAGAAAGTAATACAACAAGCCCAATTTAGTTATCAAAAAAATTGTCTTGAAGAGCAAATTTGATAGCCTTAATGGTGGGTGAAGAACTTCCTATGATCAACAAGTCATCAACATACAAAACCAAGCATAGGAGTGAATTTCCTTATTGTATAATGTAGACATTAGGATTAGAATGGCACTGAGTGAACCCAACTAAAAGAAGGAAGGACTCCATCCTTGCATTCTAGGCTTGAGGAGCCTATTTGAGGCCATAGAGAGACTTTTAAAGATGACATACAAGTGAAGAATCTAGAAGGAAACCCTATGGAAACTCCATGTAGATCTCCTCATGAAGGACACCATGAAGAAAGGTCTCTTCACATCCATTTGATGTACTTCCTAATGATTAGCTATAGTAATGGCAAGAATAAGTTAAAAGGAATTCATTTAGGCAACTAGTGCAAAAGTCTTAGAGCAGTCAATCCCAAGAACTTGGGAGAGTCCTTTAGAAACTAAGTGAGCCTTTCTCTTGTCAATTGACCCATCTACTATAATTTTTTTTTGATAGATTCACTTACATTAAACAAGTTTTTTTTTGCTTAGGAAGAGGGACAAGATCCCAAGTGTGGTTCCTCATCACGGAATTGTACTCATCCTGTATAGTTTTATCCCACTCAAGAATACAAGAAGTCTCATGAAAGGACTATGGATTTGAGGCAATAGCAATGAAGACATAAGGAAACTAAAATCTACTCTTGCACATAGAAAAGCTTTGATACCATGTTAGAATCTGAAAGAATTAATAACACAAGAAACTAGTACAAATAATAGATATCTAAACTATGAATGCAAATGATAAAAAATAAAAATAGCAACATAGAGTTAATATCCAAGAGAAAAATACAAATGCTAGAAGCAAAATAACATTAAGAGGATGTAAAAAAAATTGATCCCAAATACAAGCCAAGTAGCATGCTTATATAGACTAGGAAGAGGGAGGAGGTGGCAACACCAACCAATAAGGAGAAACCATGTATTGAACTAAAGATTTCAAAGTATCTTTCTAAGATAGCTAATGGATGCTCACATGTAGGAAGGTGACACCTTGCAACCACTTACTAAGAAAGATTATTAAAAGTGTAGGAAAAACCTAGCAAAATAGGGAAAAAAAAACCCACTAGGAAATAAAAAAACTACACTAACAAGATGCACCATCAAAGTTTAACTTGCAAAAAGGAGAATAAGGGGCTTCCAATTTAGCATGTTTCCAAATCTCATCCTTAGGTTTATTGCCAACTAACATGCCCTCAAAAGGAATAGAAATCAGCAGCCATCTATTTAGGATTAAGCCATCAATGGATGCAAATGAATAGGACAAGTTCTTAGTCTTTAAAGTAAAAGCATTGACATTTTCTAAGATGAATATATCAATCTACTCATACACCCTATCCATAGAAGAAAATTCCTTTGTAAATATTCTTTTATTTCTTTTCCAGTAAATCCCCCAAAGAACACAAGACAGAGCAATTCTCCATATCTTTGCAAAAAATGATCCCTTGTGAGGGAGAGGCCAAGCCACCAGAAATTAAGATAAAGAATTTGGAAGTGGACCATACCAACAAAGTCTGTGAAGGACCCTCATCCAAAACTCATGAGAAAAGTGACATGATAGAACAAGATGTGTAGCATTCTCTTGCTCCTTACCACATAGGACATAAAGAAAACTATCAGTGATACATAACTTTTGAAGTCTATCTGAAGTGAGAATTCTATTTTGAAGAGCCAACCAAAGAAAAGCTAAAGCCTTTGGAAGAACAACATCATGCCAAAAAAACTTAAATTTCCTTTCATGAGCAATATTCTTCTTGTTAGCAAGAGATTGATATCCCTCCTTAACTAAATGTTGTCCAGTTCCACTTCTACTCCAAATATCCAATAGCTCTGTAATTTTCTTTTTGAGGTATAGGTAGCTCTAATAAATCATTCCAAATCACATTAGGGAATCCATTAGAATACTCAAAAGAGACATAATCTTTTACCTTGGAGCCCCATAAAGGTTCCAAAATAGCCTCAACTAAATTAAATTTATTAGATGAAGAAAGGGGATGAAAGCCATTATATGAGTCTGACTAGAATAGTGCATTGTCACCTAAGTTAATGATCCACAAAAGATGTGGTAACAATAATTCTCTAATCTTACCCAAAAAATTCCACATACCTGACCCTTTAGGTGGATTCCACATTGTGAATATGCAATCCAACTCATCTGAATCCAAGTATTTAATCCTAATAATCCTTGCCCATAATGTTGAAGGATTCTTATAAAACTTCTAGGCCAACTTGACCCCAAGGCTAATGTTCCTCTCATGAATATTGTGGACCTCAATTCCACCCGTAACCTTTGGTTTAGGGATCTTATCCCATAATACCAAAGAAACCTTTTTCTTCTCAACCAAATTCTGCTTCCAAATAAAATCTATAAAAAGGATCCTAATAGATGAGATGACACCTTTAGGGGACTAAGAACCAACATTACATAATTAGGGATTGAGGAAAGTACTAATTTAATCATTAAGATCCTATCTGCAAGGGACAACTGCTTGGCATTCCAAGAGGTGATTTAATATTTAATAGATTGAAGAATACCACCCCAATAATGAGCCTTACACCTTGGAATAAAGGTACACCTAAATACTTGCATGGGGAATCAACCACTGTAAAACCAAGGCATCTCTGAACATCCCTCCTAACATTTGTATTCATATCGAAGAAAAAAATCTTGGATTTAGAAGGATTTACTATCTTCCTTGAAGCCTCACAATATTCATTCAAAGTATCTCGAATAATAAGTACTTCCCTCAATGATCCTTGACCAAATAACAATGAGTCATTGTTAAACAAATTGTGAGTCACTAAAATTTGTGAATGGTGAATTCTAAATCCTTCCCATAACCTCAATTCATGTTTATGAGAAATCAACCTACTGAGGCCCTATGCCAACAAGATAAAGAGAAAGAGGGATAGAGGACCACCCTAATTCAATCCTTGGGAGGAAAAGAAGAAGCATCATGGGGAGCCATTAATGAGTACTAAAAATAATGGTCCCAAAATACAAGACGCAATCCACTTTCTATGGAATCCAAATTTATCCAAAATCTGCCTCAGGAAAGACCAGTTAACCCTATCATATGCCTTCATCATATCTAGTTTTAGAATGATAGTTGGAGAACCTTTAGTCTTGATAGAATAGACACCAAAGCTCCTTCCAAAGACTCCCTACCAGGAACAAATTCCCCTTGTTATTTTGAAATAATCTATGGGATCATCTCAGCAAACCTAGAGGAGATTTCTTTTATGATAATCTTATATATTGTATTGCAAAGGGCAATAGGCCTAAAATTAGCAAACATATTTGGTTGAGAACATTTTGGAATAAGAGCACAATGAAGTTCATGTTAAATTTTTTTAGCATGTTTCTATAATTTCTAAATTCTTCTGCTGCCAATAAAATATCATTTCCCATAAAATCCCAGCATTTTTGAAAAAAAAAATGGGGTAAAGCCATCTAGGCTTAGAGCCTTATTAGTAACCATAGAGAAAACAACCTTCTTGATTTCTTCTAATGTGAAAGGCTTCAACAAATTTTCATTCTACTAGTTTGAAACTAGTTTTGGAATACAACCCAGCACCGATATGGAAGCTTGTACAAAATGGTCAGATTTAAGTACACTTTCAAAATACCCAATTGCCTCCTTGTGTGATGCAGGAGCATCTAGTGGTGTAAGGGAAATCCTATATCACCCAAAAATATGCTTAGAGATAGTTTTTATTTAATGTGTTTTCATTTCAGGATACCCATTTGGGTCAAAAAAAGGTTCCAACTCTCATAGTTCCACTATTAGTTTCTTGGGTTAAAGTTTTATTAGTTTTTAAGCACCTTGGGATACACCTAAATGTAGAAAATGAGTTATTTTCTAATTGAGCCAAAATTATGATGAGTTAGATGGTGTAATTTGGAGGGATGATTGTACTTGTAATTTAAAACACTCTAGAAAAAGAATCAGGTCAAAAGGGTTTACGATTAGAAAGTTATTGCAGTTTTAATTTTCCTGGAGACCTCCTAAGAGTGCTTCCAAGTTAGATATGGGGAAGTAAATGGCTTTGTATGAGGCCAAAAAATGGGGGACAAGAAAATATGGTCATAGTGTTGTAGAGCACTTTGAGAGTTTTTCAGAAATGTAAATGGTTCATCAATTAGAGTTATGGTTCAAAAGTTATGCCTCCTGAAAATTGGACTACCATTTTTGGATTCTTCTAATTTTACACCAACTTCTAATGTGATTTCAAGAACCTTCTATTTTGGTAGTGGATTCCAACTGGCATATTCTAGAATATATTCCTAACCCTAAACCATTTGGGGCTTATTTAAGAACATTTATGGCATTGTAAAGGCAACTCTTAGTGGAGTTAGAGAGAAGGTATTGTGTGGAGGATTTCTTTCTCTAGAATCATACTGTTGTAAGCCCATAGGGCATAATTTATTGATAATAATATTTCCCTTTTCCTATGTGTTCATTCTGATATTTGGCTATGTCTCCATAATTGTGAATGTCCCCTTCTTCAGTAAGGATCTTGCTTGACTTGTCTTTAATCTAGAATATAGCATTACAATTTCTTCTTACCTTAGCTGAAGCATGAAAAAATTGAGTATTCATGTTTCCCTCTGACAACCATAACTCCTTAGACCTTTGTCTCTAGTAAATATCTTCCCTCAAAAGGACTAAATCGAGCTTTCCTTATAATTTTTTTTGGATTTTCCATTGGCAATGACATATTCATTTGACTGCTCTAATTGGAACTAAAGATCCTTCTTATCCTAAAAAATGTTACCAAAGCTAGATTTGTTCCATTCTTTTATCCCTGACTTCATATGGCATAATTTTTTAGAGAGATGAAACATTCTTGATGCTTTCACAAAAGGGCATTCACTCCAGCAATCAAAAAAGAAAGGCATGAAATTCTTGTCAGTAAACCACATATGTTCCATCTTAAAATATGACCTATGTCTGAAACCTTTTCCACCTAAATGGAGATATAAAGTAGTTGGGAAGTGATTCAAGCCTATGAAGGGTAGGATTGAATAAGCATAACAACCTTGCTTCAAAACCCAATGAGATTTTAGGAGAAATCTATCTAACCTAACCCCTACATGGTGGACATGTTTCCTTCTATTGGCCCAAGTAACTATCCCATTTGTCGGCACACAATCCATCAAAGTATTACTCTCTATAAATTCCTTAAAATCTTGTGTAACTCTAGGGGATGGCTCTAGCCCCCCAAATTTATCTCTAGCCCAAAGTGTTGGATTAAAATCTCCTCCCAGTATCACCTTTCCTGTCCCAAGATCACATATCATACTTGACAAAAAATCTCATAGTTTTTTTTTCCAACTATTGAAATGGGCCCATACACATTTATTATCACAAAAGTGAGGCTGGGACATGAAATAGTGGTAGCTAACCAATTCCAATTCATACTTAGTAATTGCAGCTAAAGAAGAAGAAGTTTCCAAAGAAGCACCAGTCCCCTCAAGGAACCATTCAAAGGGGAATGAAGGAAAGACCAATTTTCCCAAGTGTTGAATAGTCTTTCCCCTCCTTCAAAAGATAACTTAGTTTTCTAAAAAATTACTAAATATACTCCTATCTTCAAGACTTTATCCTTGATAAGGTGAGCTTTTCTAGAGGCATTAGTGCCTCTAACATTCCAAGATAAGAGCTTCATTTTGGCCTTGGAGAACCATTTTCTCTCCTTCCATTTGTCAAATCTTTAGCAATTCGTGAAATTAATATTGTTGCCTCCTCCTTAAATTTCCTAGGAATCTTTTCAAAATTAATATTTTGTTGAATCCCTACTTCAATTTCCTCTTGCATATTTCTTACCTTAGAGTGCCTACCCCTCATCTTCTTTGCAACTGAACACATACTAATTTTTGAATTGTCTACATCGGTCTAGGTAATAGAACACATTTAGAGGGATTTGACTATTGAATCTATTTTGGGAGTTACCACTTTAGTATCTAATAAGTTATTTAAGTGAAGACCTTCATTTGGGATTATTCCATCAATTTCTTCTTCAACCACATCAAGGAAGTTATTTTCAACTAACAATTTGCACTACCCAAAGGAAAGCCCATGAGCATCTAACTTTTTTGACTATCTCTAAACAACAACCAGAGCATGAGGAGGAGAGATAATTTCCCACCCATCTAACTCAAAATTAGTAGCCATAAAGAGATTGAAAGAAACATATTGATGAAGCATCATATCTACATTTAGTTTGGCTAGACCCACAACATTTGTTCCTATCCCCAAGTCTTGATCATGTGTAACTTGGAAATAGTCTATGTAGATTTGGAGGCCATTTGTGCAAGATTGGAAGATAACAGTGTCTAAAGATGAATTAATCTTTTGTAGGTTGGGGCATTGTATTTATTGACTTTCATTAGCCACTTCTTCAGCAATTTCACTTATGAGCTTAGATCCCACCAAGTGAACAAAGTGATCAGCCAAGGAGTTAAGAATAAAAAAGGGAACTTTTGACCTAAGTGGCTGTGAATAAGAAATTTGGTGGTAATGCTAGGGATTTAATGGTGAATAGAGGAATTAAAAATAAAAGCCTTTGCAATTAGCCTAAGATATTGTGATGCAACCCAAGGTGAAAATAGAAGATCTGGAAGTGGATTTAAGAGAGGAAACCTCTTGCATGATAAGTGTTAAAAAAGAAATGTTAGGTGGCCCACAAACAAAAGTGTCTACTAGCCAAAGAAGGGGATGATATGAATTTTAACTAGAAAAGTTTGTGACATCTTTCCTAGGAGTATTGACCCATCTTCTAAAACATGTCATGGTTGTTGGTCTCTCTTTGCAATTCTATCTGTGTTGACCCTTGATCTAATGACTCCAAAACTAAACCTTCATATTGTCTACCCTTACTATGAGAATAGGGCTCAATTTCCACTAATATGAGAGTGACTATATTAGTTTTTTTTAAAGCATCCCCTATGTCCATAGTATAGTCTTTAACTACTGGGTTGTCCACTTGATTGCATCTCTCATTGTGATCTTCTCCAATCCATCCCATCTTTGAGCACCTTGCAGCTTGAGGTACATGATTTAACCACACCTTATCCCTATGAGCTATGAAATTTCCACATTCTAAAGTGAGGTGGCCAAGCTTACCTTGCCTCTCATTGACTTTTGTGGCATTTTTAACAACAATCTTTTGGTCAAAATACACAAATTTTGATTTCAACACTATATGTGAGTAGCACTTCTTATTATGATCCTTTAAAATGCCAACAACTATCCAGGGAGTTAGTTTGATTCCATGGATGCCATGCATCCCACTCAACATTAGGCATACCATGACATGTACCTCCATCGAGTTGTGTATTGATTTGAGGACATCTCATTGGGGAATCATACAACTTCTTTAAATGTAGAGTCCCCACTGAGGTTTAATTAAATTTTATGAAGTGGAATAGGAACATAGGGATATTATTATTTTTAAAAATTTATCTTTGTAATTTTTTTATTTTAAAATCTATAAATTTTATGAGTAGTGGTTCACCGAATTTAGACATTCATCTTTTTTCTATTTTACGAGAGCTCACTCAGTTCCATGCAAGAAAAGGATTGTGTTTAGTTGATTAGTTTACATATTAGGTATATCTAGTAGTATTTTATAGTTAAAAATTACACACATAGTTAGACTTCATTAAATTATGCTTCTTGGTCATATAAGGTGTTCAAACTTGTTATCTATATTTGCTAAAGGTATGTCTAAAGTAAGGATTTATGTGAAATGTACTTGTAATTTTTTTAAAAATATGCTAAGGTAATTAATCAAAGGAAAAATTTTATTTATGTTGAATAAAAAAAGAATTAAAACACACGCTCATATCCATTACTTACTCCTATATATAGATACAAACAATTTGGAGTCAAATTTTCTAGTGTTGATTTGGGTTCTAACTTATGAGATATGTTGGCTAGTGGCTATATTCATTTTTTCAACATAAATATGTTGCGTTCCTTCTAAGATTATATTTTATCCATAAACTAGGTTTTTAAGTCATAAAGAATGCATATAAATTAAGTTGAATATAGGTACTCCAGAAGTACTTAGAAGTGAGTGTATATGCTTGATTTTTAGAACCTTCTAAAACTTTTGGGGGCATTTTTCAATGCCAATTTGCAATGGTAAAGGAATTTTAACATGAATTTGGATTTTTTTAAAGTATCACATACATTATTGATATTTTTATAATGTCAATAATATAAGGAAAAATATTTTTAAAAGACATGAAATCATTCCCAATTCAATAGTTATGTGAAATCATTCTCAAATACTGGAGAAGGAACACACAAAGGCATATGGAGAATACTTTCCTCAATCATCAACTAATGAACTACAAAAGTAGTGAGAAAATGAAGGAAATTTTTTTTTCTTGCAATCTTAGGGCTACAATCAATGACTCAATTTTGTTCATTTTAAAAATGTAAGATCTCTTGAGGATTTGGAGAATGAAAGGAAACTAAGAGTTATTAAATTTTTATTGAATGCATTTTTGTAATATCCACACCTAGTTTTGTTTATTTATTTGTTCATTTAGGATTTAGGAGCAGACATATATTTCATCTCTTGTCATGCATTTGTGATCTATGACTGTGCATTGGATATTTTTTCCCTTGTTGTGCCCTAGTAGTGGTGTATGGGTGAGCATAGATCAAACATGATGATATGTAAATATTAAATGGTTAGTGTTTGTATTGATTACTCCAAAATATTCTCCCCAATTTTATTACTTACCAATTAAAGAAAATTTTGTACATTGCACTTATTTGATGAATAACAATTTAATATTTTTGAAGTTTCTATTTCACTATGAGTTGTTCTTCATTATTTATTACAAAAAATAGATGATTGATTTGGTGGAGCCAACAAACAATTACATTTCCCTACTACACAAATGAAAAGAGGTGCAAATAATTTTTTTTGAAAACTCTACAAGCTAACTAATCATTGTAGATTTGTAACATTTTTGGACATGATACAATATTGCTACAAGAAGATAGAAGAGGAAATAATGGCAGTTACATAAATGATAGATATGGAAAAAAAATTATGGTAACCCACAAAGATATATTAAAATTTTCAAAATTTAATTAAAGTGAAACGAAGAATCTCAAAATATATTTCATTGCAACTAGGGGAATTAGTATCACACTTGGTCAAGACAGCCAACTCTAACACGCAATGATGTTCTCTACCATGAAACCTCATACTTTATTCATTGAAATTACTAGATCAAACTATTTATAACATGGTTGAAAAAAACTGCAAATTAGGAAGATAGTAGAGAATTTGAATCATAATAGATATCATAATGCAGATATTACAAACATCATATATTCATTGAAGAAAATATTCACATAATAAATAAAATAATAATGGTCAATAGAATCTTAAGACAAATGTGATGATGAAAATAAAGTCCTTAGCTTTAATTTTAACATTTTATGTTTACTAAGAATTTTAAACAAACCTTTACTTACTCTTGTATAAATAATTTAACCAAATATAGGAAAAAGGTTGTTTATGTTGAACAAAAAAATTTATATTGAGGATCATATCCATTAGTCACTCTTGTATAAATATATAAAAGATTCGGTGTTCAATTTTGCAATGTTGATTCGGGTTCTAGCTTATGAGATATGTTGGCTATTGGCTATATTGGTTATTTTTAACATAGGTATATTGTGTTCTTTTTTAGATTATTTTTCATCCAAGATATAGGTTTTGAGTCATGAAGAATTCATATAAATGAAGCTCAATATAGGTAATCAAGAGGTACATAAAAGTGAGTGTACATGTGGTTCATTTTTATAACCCACTACAACATTTGGAGCCATTTTCCAATGCCAATTTGTGATGATGAATAAATTTTAATGTGAATTTTATTTTTTTGAAGTATCCCTAACATTGTTGGTATGATGATGATGTCATCAATATTTTGGTGACATTGAGAGTATACGGGAAGAAAAAGAAAAGACATGAAATCATTCCCAATTTCAACATCCACTTAAAATCTTTCCATAATATAGGTGAAGATGTGCACACAAGAATATGTAGTGAATCTCCCTTGACCATCAACTTATGAACTAGGCAACCAACAAAGCAAAGAAGAGAATTTAAATTTCCTTGCAATCTCAAGGTTGCAATCAAAAGTTAGTTTTTGTTCATTTCAAAAATGCTAACTTTATTGAGGATCTAGGGAATCAAAGGGAAACATAAAGTCATTGAATTTTGATTGATTATGTTATTTTTTATGCCCCCACTTAGTTTATTTATTTATTCATTCATTTAGGATTCAAGAGTGAATATATATTATGTTTCTTGTCATGCCTTTGTGATCTATGACTATGCATTGAATATGATTCTCCCTTATTGTTCCCTAGTTGTGATCCACGTTTTAGCAAATGTAAGATTATGACATGTGAGTAGTAAATGGTGATTGTTTGTATCGAGTACATCAAAATGAGCCATTTTATATGTTCATCTATACATAATGTTATTCTAGTTTCCTTTTACTCACATGCCCATTTCATTTCATTTGATCATCTAAAAATTGCGCTAATCTAAGATCAAAATCTAGTCAATTTATTCCTTTATTTAGGATTCATGAGTGAATATAGATTTTTCCTCTTGTTGTTACCTTATGACCTATGCCCCTATAGTGATCTTTTTCAATGGAGAGGGAAAGGAAAAAGAAAATAAAGTACTTGATGTAGGAGCATCTTGGGTGTAAGAGAAATCTTTCATCACCAAAAAAAATTTCCTTATTGTTTCTTGAATAAAGGTTTTCTTAGTACAGAATTGTTGTCTCTGAAGGGTTGCTACTTAGTAAGTCAGTCAGACAAGTTTGAAATGTCCTAGTTAAGAGGTGCATGTTCATCTTAGATATATCAACATACAAATTAAAGGTAAGCATAATATCATGAGTATTTGTGAATCTGTAATGGATTTCTGGTTTGCAATTTTGCTATAGGTTTTGAGTCATGAAGAATTCATATAAATGAAGATCAATATAGGTAATCAAGAGGTACATAAAATTGAGTTTACATGTGGTTCATTTTTATAATCCACTACAATATTTGGGGATATTTTTTGATGCCAATTTGAGATGATAAATAATTTTTAATATGGATTTTATTTTCTTAAAGTATCCATGACATTGTTTGTATGATGATGATGTCATCAATATTTTGGTGACATCGTGAGTATAAGGAAAAAAATAAAACACATGAAATCATTCCCAATTTCAACATCCACTTGAAATCTTTCCATAATATAGGTGAAGAAGCACACACAGGAATATGCAGTGAATCTATCATGCCAAAAATTTAATAAGGCAAAAGAAAAAAACATGATTAATTTTTTTATTTTTTATTTTTAGAGAGAAATATGAAGCTATGCAATATAATCTATACTTAAACACCTATGTCTTCCATACCTAATATACATCTTTTATCTTAAATGCTAACATTAATGTTATTATTTAACATTAAATCAAGACTACTATAAATACAATAATGCTCAATTAATAAACAAATCATCTAAAGCCTGATCCTATTTACCCATCTTCCTATGCAATGCTTAACAAATATTAATCCAAAACAATATTTATATTTAAAATCAAATATAATATAATCATAATAATATATATCCATTACCCATAAAATTATTAATAATCGATATTCAAGATATACTTAAAATAACCAAAATCTAAATATTCATTTCCCACTACCCAAGTATAGTCCACATAAACTATAAACAAATATACACTTTTCTAACCAAACTATCTTACCCCTTTTTAATCCAAATAGCTTAAGTCCAAATTTATTAAAATATCCTAAATCCATTTTTAACAAATTATTCTAAGTTTACCCTTCATTTCAATCAGCCTACATGCTCTCTCCTAGTGAATTCCTAGGGATCCTCCCACCAACTTCATTTAAAGAAAAGCTATAATTATTTCCGTCGTGGGTTCCAAGCCAGCAATATTATATTACCCCCAACTTGCTTGCAACATTTCCAAGGCTCCCTCTTGTATGCTAGGCATGTAGGATGAATGTTGTTGTTATTTTTAATATAAGTTTGACCTCTCCCAAGGAATTTAGTCATGTCAAAAATGACAATTCTTACAACATTCTTTAGCACTCAAGTCAACTCTTTTTTTTGTATGGATGCCTAGAGTGGTGGGGTCCAGTGGAAGGGAGGGGAAGTGGGCTAGCATCCTTCTTCTAAGGCTCCAAGATTTGGTATTAAATGGAAACACCCCCCCCCCCCCTCAATTTGAGGTAAGGCCCCCCACATTTAGGGTGATGCATGTTTTAATTTAATTATTATTTTTTAAATTCAAACGAAAACATCTATCCCCCATAAATATGTAAGCCGCCCCTAGGTTGTGAAAAGGGGTATTTTATTTTATATTTTTATTTAGGCCCAAGGTTAATGAGTAGGTTGTAATGTACAAGATTTTCCTTGGCTAGCTTCTTGAGGAGCAATTTAAATATGATAGTGACTTAAATTTTTTTTTTTTTATAAAAATAATAATAAATGGTGTTGGTAGGGAACATATTACTATATTCTTATAATATTATTTTATTGTCTACATTTTTTTGGAAGAGGTCTTTTTCTTGCAATCCCATACATTTTCCAGCAAGATTTTCAAGCACCTACAGGCCTTGTTGTTGCAAATAAACTTATTTTGTCTAATTCTCTTCACATCTTCCCTATGGATACCCATAACTAAATTGTTATGATTTGGTCATATCATTATGAATTTTAATGCTCATTTCATATAGTGAATTCTATAGCTGTTATATATATCAACTTCCTTATTACTAACATTTCAATTTGAAAGATACATTTATATGAGAGACAATGCAACATCTACATGGAATTGTATTAACTTCAAAAAAAATATTCTAGTTGTATTGATGATCTCTCCATTATGACTACATATTCATTATCTAATTTGAACAAAATCCACACCAATATGATCCAAGATTGAATACAATTACTTCTTCATCTTTCATACGAGACTTGAAGAAATATGAATAACAAATGATACCATCGTATTAAACCTCTCAATGTATATCATTGTAAAAAATCTCTTTTCTTCAATACATTTTATCCAAGTAAGTAAACAACATCATCAAAACAATGTAACTTTTCCTTCATGTTCCTCTCAAGACTTACATTCAACACAATATCAATCAAGCAATAAGGTGGTGAAATCTTCATATTCAAGATACGCAATGGAAGGACCTTTACAAGAAAGATAGTTCATAATCTCTCTATTGACATATGTATGAGACCAAAAATATTATTCCTTCAATATTAATAAATCCACTTGACAAAACAAAATGGAGTTGTCCTCTATTGTAATACAAATACAATAATGTGCTCTTCTTCTATGCAAAGGTAGAACTTCACAAACTCCAAATGTCCAAGGCTTCAAGAAAAAACCTACAATTAAGGAACAAAATTGTGGAACCATCGAGGCTCACCTCCCAACCTAGGCCTCAAGGAGGCCACCCAATGAGCTTGGGGAAAATAAAGCACAATAGGTTGCATACAACACATTTACATACCATGCATGATCACCACAATATAACAAAACACTACACAATAAATTGCAAGACAACCCAACCCAAGGCTTGCACAAGGATTCAAGAATTGAATCAAGTTATAGGGTGAAGGTGGGCTCTCTCCACGAGGAGTATTTCTAGAAATGCTTCACAAAAATGCACATATTCTCATTATCAACATGCCCTTTCAAGGCTCATAATGACTTCCCTCTTCCACACCTCCTCATACCTCCAAAAATGTAAGTAACCAAGAAGTCGATAATCCATTCAGCACATAAAAGGCATCTCCACACATGGGAGAGTTCCTCAACTACATGAGTGAACACAACTAAAACCTTCCACAAGGAATATCTTCCCTCCCAAGGGTGAGTGATGCTTCACACCCATTACAAAAGTACACAATGTGAAACAAAAAAAGATCCAAGAAAGAATTGACTTAAACTTCTCACATGCAACACTCCAAAAGAAAAGATCCTCTTTAACAAAACCACACATACAATACACCAAATCTACCATGAAAAGAAGAATACCATATCAACTCTACATGCAAAAGAAGAACACCATGGATCATGGTACCAACCTCACTCTGAGCAATAGAAATGAAAATTTGTAGCAAAGCTCCTTATCCTCTTCCTCCAAACCCTAGTTGTCTCTAAAGATAGAGAGTGACCAAGTAGGTTTCTAATTTGACCATGACTCTATATATCACTCTCATTTTCGGATTCAATATAAAATGCATTCTTTTTGGGGTCTCCTAGGTCTTCTAGGCACCCTAGTGGTCAATATTAGCCCCCTAAATTAAAGTATTAACATGGGTAGGGTTTATTTTTATCACAAATTCACCTTAGAGCTACTTTATGACCCTCACAATGCTAGGTAATTTCAAATTCCAAATTCCCTATGGGGATAACCTTGTTCTCTTCACAAAGTTAAGAAAATAAGTCAAATTTATCAATCAAGGTATTTAACTTAGGATAAGGTGGCTACATGATCCATCATCAAAGAACATGTCATTTTCACATAACGAGTACAAGTGTGAAGTGACATACAAAATTCACTATACATTACACATGACACATTCAACATCTATACTTGAAACACATACTACACACATACATATCATGTTTACAAAATGAACACATCACAATGAGGTTTATGAATCTTATAAAGATTCACCTTGGCAGTGTCATTTTAACATGTGTTTATACCTTGTTTCCTCATTAGGTTTCCGTGGTTCCTTTCCTGTACACTAAACTTGAGCATTAGTAGTCGAATGAAAAGTCACATATAAAATACATATGAAAGTAAAGGTACATAATAATTTTGTTATTCCATCATTCACATACAAAACATTCCATAATCAACTTTCTACTCTCCATCATTTACATATAAAGCATTTAATCAGTAATCCTCAAAAACAACTACATGTTACTAACTTTCTTAACAATATCAAATTAAGCCTTTGAAACACATCATATTTCCATTTCTTATCATAAAAGTGAAATACTGAGTAAATATCCATTAATCCATTGACTATGCCAAATTAGTCCTAATACATATTATAATGGAGGACCACAAGGTAAATATGATTAGTTAAGTAGAAAAGTTTACTATCCATCAAGTATCAAAACATATGTCAAGGTATCTAGTCCTAAATAAAATAATGGAAATACAGTATCTATGCTATGATGGGTCAGGGTGTGGCCTCCAATCTTCCCCCCTAGGCATGAACTTCCTCTTAGAGGTCATAAAAAAGATAGGGGTACTATGTTCTCATCTGTGTTGGATCCTCCCATGATGCCATGACCTCATCATAATAGTCCCACTAGACTCTAACTTGGTCTAGCTCTCTAGCCCAAAGTGAGAGGGTTTACCAAGCCAATATGCAAATGGACTCCAAGGCTATCTATCTGTTTGAATCCACCTACAAAGCATCCTAGTCTATGAGGTGAGGCTCATCATAAATATGCTTCCACAATACAAAAATGTGAAATACATTGTGGATTCATGACAGGCTAGGTGGCAGTGCTAGATGATAGGTGACTGGTCCTATCTGCTCCAAAATCTTGAATGGTCCAACAAAATAGGGTGCTAACTTAGAGCCCTTTCTATAATGGATTGGACTCTTATGAGGTCGCACTGTCAAGAACACTCTATCACCCACTATATACTCTCTATCTACCCTCTTAGCATCTGCATACTTCTTCTCTCTATCTTGGGCCTCTCTGAGTCATGCCTAATCTGTCATCTATTGCTCCATGTCCTTGACCAACTATGGTACAATGGACACCCTATCCTCAATCCTATTCCAACTCAAAGGTGTCCTACAAGGTCTACCATATAAGGCTTGATAGGGTGGCATACCAATGGAAGAATGATGCCCATTATTATAGACAAACTCTATAAGATGCAAATATTCCTCCCACTTAACCTAGTTATCCATCACATACATCTACAATTATCCTCTAAAATTTGATTAACCCTCTATATTTGTCCATCTATCTAAGGATGATATGTGGTATTGAAGTTAAGCCTAGTGCCCAATGCTACCTATAATTCTTTCCAAAAGGATGATGTAAGCAAGCAATCTCTATTTGAGATGATCTTATGAGGAATGCCATGAAGTCTGACAATGACTTGCAAGAACACCTATGCAACTATAGGAGTAGTGAAGCTAGTTTGAACTGGTGAAAAATGGGAAACTTTGGTTAGGGTGTAAACTATCACCACAATGGCATCATGGTGATGAGATGAGATCAGAAGACCAACAATGAAATCCATGGAAATAGTGTCCCACTTCTAGTTCGATATCTCATGGGGCTAAAAGAATCCACCTGGATGTCCATGTTATCCTTTAACCCTCTGACACTCAAGACATCTGGCAACAATATTAGCAATCTACATCCTCATACTAGACCAATAATATAGTTGTCTTAAGTTGGCATGGAGTTTCTTAACTCCAGGAAGCACTGGGTATGGTGCTCAATGAACCTCTAGAATAATGAACTCACACAAGCCACCTATAGAGGGTACATAGATGCAACCTTTATGTTGTAATAATCCTTCAGAATTCAATAAATAGTCAGCAAATTTACCCTCAAGATGTCTTTGAGAGTGGACTATTTGGAAAAATTATGCATAGAATTCATCCTCTGGCAGGTGATGCATAAATTTCTCCCTCAAATTTGTGCCTATAACCATGGAAGTGAGCTGATGATGTTGTCTACTCAAGGCATACTCTAGTACATTCTCCTTACCCTTAATCTAATGCACCTCAAAATCATACTCACATGAGAACTCCGTCCATATCCTTTGCCTAGCATTATGATTTGGCTATGTGAAAATATACTGCAAGCTTTGGTGATCTAAATGAAGTTCAAATCATCTCCCTAGAAAGAAATGTCACCATTGTGCCAATGCATGCACCACTACTGCAAGATCAAGATCATGAGTAGGGTAGTTAAGCTCATGCCTCTTGAGTTTCCTCAACTTGTAAGCTATGGCTCAACCCTCTTGCATAAGAATAGCTCCAATTCCATCCAAGGAATCATCTGTGCATACTAAAATGGGTGCATTAGTGAGTGCCCTCTTGAGCTTCTGAAAGGTGTCCTCACACTTTTCTATCCACTCAAATTTCTTCCCCTTTCTCTAAAGAGTGGTAATAGGGTGAGCTACCTTAGAGAAACTTTCCACAAACCACCTATAGTATCTTGATAATCCCATGAAACTTTTGACCTCTATGATGTTGGTAGGTGCTAGCCAATCCATGATGGCTTGGATCTTGTATGTGTCCACTGAGATCCCGTTCCCTGATATCACATGACCTAAATTATACATTTCCCATTTGAAAAAGGCACATTTTAACAAGCACCATAAAGTTGATTCTCCCTCAACCATTGCAATACCTACTGTAGGTGCTCTTCGTGTTCCTTCTCATCATGAGAATAGACCAATATATCATCTAGGAACACTACTATAAACTTGTCTAGGAATGTGAAAAAAACCCCATTCATGAGGCCCATAAATATAGCTAAGGAATTTGTGAGACCAAAAGGTACCACCATGAACTCGTAGTGACCATATCTTGTGCAGAATGTAGTCTTGTGGATGTCACTTTTCACAATGCACAACTGATGTACCCTGACTTCAAATCTATTTTAGAGAATACTTAGGCACCCTATAATTGATCAAATAGGTTATCAATTCTAGGTAGCAGATAATAGTTCTTGATAGTTACCTTATTCAACTACCAATAATCAATGCACAATCTAAGTGACCCATCCTTCTTCTTAACAAAAATCACTAGTGCTTCCCAAGGTGACACCTTGGGTCATACATGTCCCTTCTCCAAAATTTCCTCTAGCTAAATCTTAAGGTTATTAAGCTCATGGGTGGTCATCCTATAGGGTTCTCTAGATATGGGTTTAGCTCCTAGTATGAGATCAATATGGAAATCAACTACCTTTGGTGGTGGCATACCAAGAAGCTCTAATGGAAACACATCTAAAAAATCTTATGATATTGGATAATCATCGAGGATGGGTTCCTCCCCTACATCCTCCTCTCTATCATTGATGGTGATGGCAAACAGTTGACACCCTTTCTACATTCACTGCTTAAGATACATGAAAAAGATAATACAAAGGGATACTGGCCTTTGAACTCCTGAAATCAACCTAAGTGTACCATGGTCATCTACACACTCAATTATCTTTTGTCTACAATCCATCTTGGCACTGTGGGCACTAAGCCAATCCATGCCAAGAACTATATCATAGGAACCCAATGGAGTAATATGAAAATCTAATGTGGTGAACATGTCTCCAATCTAAAACAAACATTAATGGATCAATGAATCATCTAACACCCTAGCCCCTGAAGCTAACTCAACCTCCCAGACAACATCTTGTCTAGCTACCACTAGCCTACAATGCTCCACTACAAATGGAGATATAAAAGATTTTGTACCTCCAAAGTCAAATAGTATAGTAACCTCATATCCTCTAATCATACCTGTAGCTTCAATCACTGTGGCCTAGTGCTCAGCCTTGTGGTTATCAACCACTGTAAATACCTTGTGAGAGCTACCCATATCACCTACTATAGGCTCTGAGGTGGCTCCTCACTAACTGCCTATTGTGGGTCCTTGTGGACACTCTCTCACAATATGACCCATACCACCACAAGAATAACATGGTCCATAGGTCTAAATCTATACTCCTTGTGGCCTAGACTACTACTAACCCCCAATCCTATTAGACTCACTATAGCCTCCCCTAGAGTACTACTGAGTCCTAGTTGGCTATGTACACTGATTCTATGGCCTCTGATCATGTCTGGGGCCTTGTAACTACCATTATTTGGGCTTAGAGCCTTGGTAACCCTATGATGATCTTTGTCTAGTGTCTTTCTACCCTCTTTGCTATGTCTATGGGGCCTTTGAAGAACCTACCGAGTGGATCTAATTACCCTTCCAAAGGGGTTTCTATTGTGCTGGCTACTAGGAGGGGTTCTGGTTATGGGACCTATCTCAAGATTTGTATCTAGTATGAATATCTTCAACAACCAATGCTGTCTCAATTGGCTCCCTAAAAGTGATAGGAAAAGCCAACCACACTAATTCTTAGAGAGATAAGTTAAGTCCCTTAATGAACCAATGGATGAATAGCTTCTCATCTCTCATATACTCCACATAAGGAAGTAGCTCTAAGAACTTGCTCTCATACTAGGCCACCATGAGGTCCCTTTGCTGAAGATCATGGAACTCCTCAACCTACCTCTATCTAAAGTGCTCTAACAAATATCTATCCCTAAAATGGTCCACAAAGGACACCCATGTGAGTCTCTCTATGTCTACTCTCCCTACGGTCTCCTCCTACTACCACCAATTGGAGGCATCCTCTCGTAATAGGTGTATGGTTGGTCATGCTTTCAGATTGCTCCCATGGGTATGCAATCCCAAGCACCTCTATAAACTCTGTAGCTATACTTCTACATGTGTTCCATCTAAGGTACTAGTGAGTAGGGGTGGCTTGAGTTGTAGTAGGTCACTGATCTCATCCCTAATATCTCAGGGTTCTCTCATTGGTGTTCACTCTAATGCAGAGGTGGCTTGACCTAGTGTACTAATGCTTCCCCTGAATCTTCTGCAAGTCTAGGTGGGGGACTTCTACTCCTTTCCCTAATATTGGCCCCATGCCCCTTTGCATCCTGCTGTCCTCACTATGGAATGATAGGTGGTAACCTCTATAGTACTACTCTAATCAAATTATTAATAGCTTCCAAAACTTGATCAAGATTTGGAGGTTGCCCTGGTGGGGGTCCTACAACATCCTATCCTACCCCCTCTTGGCATGTTGGGTTTTCTCTAGGACCCCTGGCCCTTCAATGATTGTTGCAAGTGAGTGCATGCATCCTACACAAAGTTATAGTTCATAGGTTAGGCTCCTAGTGTTGAAACAAAAAGCTTTGATACCAGAATATCATGTCCAAAATTTCACAAGGAAAAATAAAAAACATGACTAATTTTTAATTTTTAATTTTTAGAGAGAAATCTAAAGGTATGAAATATAATCTACACTTAAACTTAGGCATGTTAAAGATAGTTGATGCGACAATGATCATTTCACTCGAATCTAAGTTCAAGTTTCCTATGATGGAATACTAGGTTTTCTATCAAGTTATATAAAATGTTATTTTGGATATTAACCCTTCACCTCCTATACTCTTGGTTCAAACACTACACATTTCATGAGAGAATTCAATTTCCAAGTCTATGTTTCCAAGGTATAGTGACGTGTTTTCAAGTTCCTTATGAGGTGGACAATTGGTTGCTAGTTATTGAATGTAAAACTACATTAAGGGTTATGGTTCTAAGCCTTAATATTCCACAACTCAAAGAAGGAGAGACACTCTGATGTACAAATAAAAACTCAATTTGTGTCAATGTTGGGTAAAAGGTTCTAGGATGCAACAAAAAAATTGGTTTATTAGTTAATCATTTTATTTCCATTAAAATTGAATTATCATTATATTAATATTATTATTATTTAATTATTAATATAGTTATTATTTTTAAAACACCTATGTCTTCCATACCTAATATAGATCTTTTATCTTAAATGCTAACATCAATGTTATTATTTAACATTAAATCAAGACTACTATAGATACAATAATGCTCAATCAATAAATAGATCATCTAAAGCTTGATCCTATTTACCCATCTTCCTATGCAACCCTTAACAAATATTAATCCAAAACAATATTTATATTTAAAATCAAATATACTATAATCATAATAATATATATCCATTACCCATAAAATTATTAATAATCGATATTCAAGATATACTCAAAATAAACAAAATATAAATATTCATTTCCCACTACCCAATTATAATCCACATAAACTATAAACAAATATACACTCTTCTAACCAAACTATCTTACCCCCTTTTAATCCAAATAGCCTAAGTCCACATTTTTAAAAATATCCTAAATCCACTTTTAACAAATTATTCTAAGTTTACCCTTGATTTCAATCAGCCTACATGCTCTCTCCTAGTGAATTCCTAGGGATCCTCCCACCAAGTTCATTAAAAAAAAGTTATCATTATTTCCATCGTGGGTTTCAAGGCAGCAATATTATATTATCCCCAACTTTCTTGCAACATTTCCAAGGCTCCCTCTTGTTTGCTAGGTGTGTAGGATGAATGCTGTTGCTATTTTAAATATAAGTTTCACCTCTCTGAAGGAATTTAGTCAGCTCCTTTTTTTGCATGGATGCCTAGAGTGGTGGGGTCCTATGGAAGGGAGGGGAAGTGGGCTATCATCCTTCTTCCAAGGTGCCAAGATTTGGTATTAAATCCCCCCCCCCCTGAAATTTGTGGTAAGACCGGCCACATTTAGGGTGGTGCATGTTTTAATTGAATTGTTTTTTTTTTCAAAATTCAAACCAAAACATCTTGTTACCCATAAATATGCAAGCCACCCCCTAGGTTGGGAAAAGGGGTATTTTATTTTAAATTTTTATTTAGGCCCTAGGTTAATGAGTAGGCTATAATGTACTAGATTTTCTTGGGCTAGCTTCTTGAGGAGCAATGTAAATATGATAGTGACTTAATTTATTTATTTTATAAATGGTGTTGGTAGGGAATATATTACTATATTTTGATAATATTATTTTGGTTTGCATTTTTTTGGAATAGGTCTTTTTCTTGCAATCCCATACATTTTCCAACAAGATTTTCAAGCATCTACAGGCCTTGTTGTTGCAAATAGACTTAGATTGTCTAATTCTCTTCACATCTTCCCTATGGATACCCATAACTGAATTGTTATGATTTGGTCATATCATTGTGAATTTAATTTCTCATTTCATATACTGAATTCTATAGTTGCTATATATATCAACTTCCTTATTACTAACATTTCAATTTGCAAGATACATCTATATGAGAGACAATGCAACATCTACATAGAATTTTATGAACTTCAAAAAATATATATTCCAGTTGTATTGATGATATCTCCATTATGACTACATATTCATTATCTAATTTGAACAAAATCCACACTAATATGATCCAAGATTTAATACAATTACTTCTTCATCTTTTATATGAGACTTGAAGAAATATGAATAACAAATGATACCATCCTATTAAACCTCTCAATGTATATCATGGTACAAAATCTCTTTTCTTCAATACATTTATCCAAGTAAGTAAACAAGATCATTAAAACAATGTAACTTTTCCTTCATGTTCCTCTCAAGACTTACATTCAACACAATATCAAGCAAGCAATAAGGTGGTGAAATGATCATATTCAAGATACACAATGGAAGGACCTTTACAAGACAGATAGTTCATAATCTCTCTATTGACATATGTATGAGACCAAAAAAATCATTCCTTCAATACAAATAAATCCACTTGACAAAACAAAATGGAGTTGTCCTCCATTGCAATACAAATACAATAATGTGCTCTTCTTCTATGCAAAAGTAGAACTTCACAAACTCCAAATGTCCAAGGCTTCAAGAAATAACCTGAAATTAAGGAACAAAATTATGAAACCATGGAGGCTCACCTCCCAACCTAGGCCTCAAGGAGGCCACCCACCAAGCTTGGGAAAAACAAGGCACAAATAGTTGCATACAACACATTTACAGACCATGCATGATCACCACAATATAACAAAACACTACACAATAAATTGAAATACAACCCAACCCAAGGCTTGCACAAAGATTCAACAATTGAATCAAGTTATAGGGTGAAGGTGGGCTCTCTCCATGAGGAGGATTTCCAACAATTATTCAAAAAAGTGCACATATTCTCATTATCAACATGCCCTTTCAAGGCTCACAATGACTTCCCTCTTCCACACCTCCTTATACCTCCCAAAATGCAAGTAAGCAAGGAGTCCATAATCCATTGAGCACATAATGAGCATCTCCACACATGGGATTTTTACACAACTTCATGATTGAGCCTAGCTAATCCCTTCACTCAAGCATCTCTTCCCTCCCAAGGGTGTGTAGTGCTTCACACCCAATACACAAACACAACCATGAAACAAAACAAGATCCAAGAAAGAATTCACATAAACTTCTCATAGGAAACACTCTAAACAAGAAGATCCTCTTTCACAAAACCACACCTACAATACTCCAAATCTACCATGAAAAGAAGAATACCATATCAACTCTACATGCAAAAGAAGAACACATGGGTCATGGTACCAACCTGACTCTAAGAAATGGCAATGAAAAGTTGTAGTAGAGCTCATTATCCTCTTCCTCCAAACCCTAGTTGTCTTTAAAGATAGAGAGTGGTCAAATAAGTTTCTAATTTGACCATGCCTCTATACATCACCCTCATTTTCGGATTCAATATAAAATGCATTCTCTTTGGGGTCTCCTAAGTCTTCTAGGCACCCTAATGGTCAATATTAGCCCCCTAACTTAAAGTATTAACATGGGTAGGGTTTATTTTTATCACAAGTTCACCTTAGAGCTACTTTATGACCCTCACAATGCTAGATAAGTTCAAATTCTAAATTCCTTACGGGGATAAGCTTTTTCTCTTTACTAACTTAAGATAATAAGAAAAATTTCTCAATTAAGGTATTTAAGTTAGGATAAGGTGGCTACATGATCCATCATCAAAGAACATGCCATTTTTAGATAACAAGTACAAGTTTCAAGTGACATACAAAATTCACTATACATTACACATGACACATTCAACATCTATACTTGAAACACATACTACACACATAAATATCACATTTACAAAATGAATACATCACAATGAGGTTTATGAATCTTATAAACATTTGCCTTGGTAATGTCATTTTAACATGTGTTTATACCTTGTTTCCTCGTTAAGTTTCCATGGTTCCTTTCCTACACACTAAACTCAAGCATCAATAGTCCAATGAAAAATCACATATAAAATAAATATGAAATTAAAGGTAGATAATAATTTTGTTATTCCATCTTTCACATATAACACAATCCATAACCAACTTCCTACTCTCCATCATTTACATATAAAGAATTTAATCATTAATCCTCAAAAAAAACTACATGTTGCTAATGTTTCTAAAAGGATCAAATTAAGCATTTGAAACACAATATATTTCCATTTCTTATCATAAAAGTAAAATACTGAGTAAATATCCATTAATCCATCAACTATGCCAAATAAGTCCTAATACATATCATAATGGAATACCACAAGGTAAATATCATTAGTTCTGTAGCAAAATTTACTATCCATCAAGTATCAAAATATATGTCAAGGTATCCAGTCCTAAATAACAAAATGGAAATACAATATCAGTATCTATGCTATGATGGGTCAGGGTGAGGTTTCACAGAATTTGCCTTGATGCTTGACTAATGAACTAGGCAACCAATGAAGCAATGAAGAAAATTTAAATTTCCTTGCAATCTCAGGGTTCCTATCAAAGGTTAGTTTTTTTTTTCATTTCAAAAATGCTAACTTTATTGAGGATCTAGGGAATCAAAAGGAAACTTAAAGTAGTTAAATTTTCATTGATTATGTTATTTTTTATACTCCTACCTATTTTTTAAATTTATTCATTCATTTAGGTCCAAGAGTGAATATATATTATGTCTCTTGTCATGCCTCTGTGATCTATGACTATGCATTTAATATTATTCTCCCCTTTTGTACCCTAGTTGTGATTTGCAGGTTAGAAAATGTCAAATTATGACATGTGAATAGTAAATGGTGATTGCTTATATTGAGTACACCAAAATGAGTCATTTCATATGTTCATCTGTGCAAAGTGTTATTCTAGTTTCTATTTACTCACATGCCCATTTCATTCCATTTGATCATATAAAAATTGTGCTAATCTAAGTTCCAAATCTAATTAATTTATTCATTTATTTAGGATTCACAAGTGAATATAGATTTTTCATCTTGTTGTTACCTTGTGGTCTATGCCCCTACAATGATCTTTTTTAGTGTAGCTAGGAAAGGAAAAGGAAAAGGAAGTACTTGATGTAGGAGCATCCTAGGTGTAATAGAAATATTTCATCACCAAAAAAAATTTCCTTTTTGTTTTTTGAATAAAGGTTCTCTTAGTTTAGAGTTGTTATCTCTAAAGGGTTTCTATTTAGTAAGTTAGTCATACAAGTTTGAAATGTCCTAGTTTAAGAGTTGCATGCTCATCTTTGATATATAAACCTACCAATTACAGATACATCTCATATCATGAGTATTTGTGAATTTGTCATGGATTTTTGGTTTAAAATTTTTCTATAAATAAATTAGGCTAAGTGTTGAAGTCCTTAAACACCCAGGATGGACTACAAAATGGGATCAACTAGAGCTTGTCAAAGTTGGGCCCTGTAGACCAGAAGATGATGATTTTTTGAATGGGGTTATAATAGAAAATTGGAGCCATGGTTTGAAAGTTATAACCTTTAAAAATTGGGCCAATTTTTTTTTCCAAAATAAGTGTCAAAGGTGTATTAGGCTGACTCTATATGTAATTTTAGGGTTAGTCGGTCTCAAGGGTTAGTATTTGATGTCTAGAAATTTCTCGAGAAAAGTAAAAATGCCTATATAAAGAATGTCTATACATTTTCTACCATAGCTCTTGGTGATAGTTTGTGGCTCTATATTAAAAATTATTGTAAGGAAGGCACCTATTTGATTTTCCATGTTGTATTTAAAAAATTTGCAATTCTGCATTTGTAGAGAAATTAACAAGCCTACAATTTATTGTCATAATTTGTTGTTTTTTCTTTCTGATGTGTTTGTGGCATTATGGGAAGTACCCTTCATCTAGTGTTATTAGAAAGGGAGTTCCTTAGTGTGTAATTTTTTTTTGACTAGGTGGAAGTTTGTGCTAGTAGTATGGTTTGGGCTAAGTGTGCGGATAAATGGTTGATTGTGAGGTTATTCAGACTAGATTTTTAGTGGAAGAATGAAAATGGAAGCATGGTGGAAGAGTAATAGGAGTTACACATGAGGGATTTATAACCCTCTAGAGACAAATGAAAGTATTGGAAGAACAAATGTAGAGAGGAGTAAATCTTTCTATAAGTGATGAAAGTGAGGAGGAAGGACAAGAAGAAGAAAATGTTAAAGACGAGGTGGTTTTGAAACCTAAAGAAGAAAGAATTTTTAAGCCCACCTACAAGATTGGAAAAATATCCCAAGTTTTGGGTTCCCACATTTTTTGTAAATCCTAACTTAGAGGATTTGGTCGATTGGATCAATGAATTGGAGGAATACTTTGAGTGTGAAGATATTGAAGATCGTGATAACGTCAAATTTGTGAAGGCCAAATTGAAGGGCCACATGAAGATCTAGTGGAAGGAGATTCAATTGGAGTTAAATAGAAGGAAAAAAAGAGATAAAATTATCAGATGGGATAAGATGATAGCTAAATTGAATTGAAAATTCATTCTTTTGGATTAGGAGCTTAATATGCTAAAGAAAATTCCAGTATTGAAGAAAATGAAAAGTTTTGTTTAGAAGTTTACCGAGGAGTTCTAGCAAGTTCTCAATTTAATCAACCATGTGAAAGAAGTTAAAGAGAGATTTTTTGGTTGTCTTAATGGGTTCATGCCAAGCATTTAGGAGGAGTTGATTTTGGTTTGAATGAATAGCATTGAAGAAGCATACCATTTTTTCCTAAGTGTCCATTTGGTTTTAGGAATTAGGAATTAAAAATTAGAATACCAAATAAGAATAGGAATGGAAATGGAGAATGAGAATGGAAAATGGTAGTCCCAATATATTTTGGTTCTCCTTGAATTTGATTGAAAATATGTTAAACCCAATCTCAATCTCATTTGGTTCAAATGGTAATCCCAAACTTGTTTTCTTAATATAGAACTAATAAATAATGTAAATGTGAATGTGTGTGGAGATTATAGATGCATCAAAGTTATGAAAAGCTTGTGTAATAGGAATTTTTTTTATTTTGAATGGAATTAAATATATAGAGATTTTGAGTAGCCTTTTCTCAACTATATAACTTGTGTTCCAAGTTGTTAGGTTGTACAACTTTAGCAATAGGGGAATTTCTTTTCATTGTGAATAATAGCCACCATTTGTTTACATTATGTGAATAAAATATAAGTGGAGAATTCCATCATATCTATGTAGGTGTTTTTACCAAGTGTAGGGGATGCCATTAAATACACTGGCATTAGAGCACCATTTCTACAAATTATCATAGGGAAAGCATATGGTTGAAGAGCCATTATATCATAATAGTGCATCTCTAAAAATTGCAATATGGCTATGAGTCCAAGAAAATGAAAAATAATGTATCCTAGGCTAGAATAGAGGGCACAAAATTGGTGTTGTGTGAATCAGATAGATCAAACACTGATAGTTTTTCCTCCTCTCATGCACTCGCAACACAAACCCTCATCCAATGTGCAAAGATGACTAAAAATGATGTGTTGTTTATAGAGAAAATGATGTCTTGTAAAATGATTTCCAAAATGATATAGGTCTTAGTCTAAAAATATACTCCAAAAAATATATAATTTGGGAAAATATTATTGAGAATAGGAATGGCCTATTCCAGTAACAACTTTTGTTTAGAATGGACATGCTCATTTTAGGGGAAAAATGGGAATATGTATCACAATTCCCTATTATGATTTGGTGTACCAACTAGAGAATACCAAAAATATTCTTAATTTCCAATTCCTGTTCTAGAAACCAAATGGGCCATAAGAGTTAAGGAAGATATGGTAGAAGGTCTTTTGACACAAAAATGATTATCAAAATGTAGATGCTTAAAATAGTCCCAAAAGACTATATTAATTTATTTAATATTGCCCTTGAAATTATAATTATTTATTTATTAATTAATTATATTTTTCATTAACTTCTACCTATTTAATTAAATTTATTTAACTAAATAGGTTCACTTTCCTAAGGTATTTAAATTTAATTTAAATACCTCTAGCCTTAATGTGTTAAGTTTATTTAATACATAATCCTCCATAAATCTCCCTTTCAAATAAATTTTATTTATTTAAATCCCTCCATCTCATTAATTCTCTAAACCTATGATTAAATTAAATCTTGTTTAATTTAATCTTAAGCCTAGCCTAAATACTAGTATACACCTATCATTTTCATCCTCCTAAGCCTATCCACCTTTTAACCCCACTTAATTACCTTAATCATCTTGTTAACCCTTCTTAAGCCTAAGTGTGTGCTCACACATGTGTGAGACCACTCCCTCTTGCAAGTTTTGTCCCCCACTCTTCTCTCCAAGTTTTCTCACATGTGTGAGAAAAATTTGAATGTTGACCACTTGCATGGCTTGCTTATGTGTCTCCTTGTGGCACTATGTGGATGCCACATAGATGCCACCTCACCTTGGGTCTCCCTCAAGCCTATAAATAGAGCCCTTGTCTCAAGCATTTATTATCTACCATAGTTGCATTGTTATCATGCTAGTTTGAGTTTTGAGGTTTTATAGTAGAGCTTTCATAATGATTTCTTGCTTGCATACTAACTCTTGGTAGCTAGCTTGTAGATTGTATTTGCATTATTAGTCTAATTTGCTTATGCACTTGCATCTCCATTTAACTTGCATGTTAGTGTAGCTTGTGCATTAGTTTAATTTCTTTTGTTGCATTTCATATCCTCATCCTTGAATGACTTCAAGCATGGCTTCTTCCATAGCCATTTTTTGAGGTGTTCTTCATTTCATATAGCATAGGTTCATAGTTTCATCACTCACATTTGCACATTCACCATTCAAGAAATTTAATCACATAGTTGTGTTCAGGAGAGCACACCAAACATCCCTCCAATCTTAACACACCAACAAGGCCTCTTATGTGTGCCTTTGTTGAGCTATTTGAGTTTTCTTGAAAATTTGGTTTGGTGGTTGCTGCAAGTTGTAAAACTCAAGCAAGCATTAGTTAGTTCTTTTATTTTGATAAGTACTTGATGCATATGTGATTTAAAGTAATGTTTGTTTGTTGATTCATGCTCCCAATATATCACTTCTTCTAGCATACATTTTGGCATGCCTAGTGGGACCAACATCCCTGATTTCATCTCAAAAATTTGTTAGAATTTGCAATTTATCACAAAAAACCTTGCATTGTCATTTGCACTGAATGCAGTGTCATCTACATTCGATCGTCTCCACAGATTAGCATCTGCATAGATGCATCTCCACCCTACATGTTTTGATCCTACTTTGGACATAGGAGCATTGTCATGCACATCAAACTTCATTCAAATCCCACATTCACTTGTTTGAAATATCATAGGTTTTTATCAAATCAAATCAAATCGTCATCCAATCAATATCAATATCAAATCAAATCAAATCACATCAAATCAAATCAAATCAAATCCAATCAATATCCAATCAAATCAAATCAAATCCAATCAATATCAAGTAAAATGCAATTCAAAAAGAGTCAATGCAAAATCCAAAATTACTTGTAGTCCCAAGTTCATATTTCATTCATCATCAAATCTTTCATCACTCTTCATCTAAAATCTATGGATAAGAATTGGCTTAATCAAATGGTTGACAATATTTAATGGAAATTTGGAGTTATACCTCTCTTTCAACCTAAATATCAAATCAATCATCATTACTTCATATCCAATTCTAATCCATCTCATGTTCATTATTCCTCTACCTTTGACAAGGGAAATCCACCTCATTATCCTTCAACCACATATGATTCCATTCATAGCCCATACAATTCCTCAAGCAGAAACACCATTGCCAAAGAAATGTAGGAACTAAAGAATTCTATCCTGTGCCTAGCAAATCAACAAAAAATGTCCACATTCCAATCCATATGTCCTCTTCCCACATGTTTCAAAGACCATAGTACTCATGTCCCATCCAGCCAAAATCCTCCATGCAATTCCCTATACTTTGAGCCTAATGTCAAAAACCATCATCCCAACCCCCTACCCATGCTTCCACTTCACACTATCCTAATCCTCCAAAAACATCATCCCCACCTCATAATAGGTTTTTCTCACCCAAATTCTTGTCTAAGTACAAAATTCAAAATAAAGTGATCCATTCACCCAAAGTCATACAACTACTTCCATCTCGAGATTTTCCTTCAAAGCGTGTAATTATAGATTCCTCTTCTCCTCCAAATCTGAGCATTTCTCCATCCTATCATTCCCTTATCACTCAAGATCCATTTATCCCTCCTAGTCCATCTCATGATTCCCTTCCTAATTAAGATCAAGACATTCCATGTACTGCACACCTTCTCAAGAGTTAGCATCTGTAAGCCCTCTACTTCATGAAGAAATTCCTTCCACTCCATCCATTAATACTCCTCTATATTAAGATCAAATCACTCCATCTCATAATCCACTCATTCCCCTACATGATCCTCTTTTAATTCAAGATCAAATTACCCCTTCATTTTCCTTTCATTTTCCCACTCCATATCAAGATCCTATTATCCCTCATAATCCCCTTCATGATCCTCATCCTCCACAAGATCTCACCACATCGTTCCAATCCACTCATGAACCCCATATACATGGACTCACATCTTGTGTTGAAAATGATATGTATCCCATTGAAGAAATAATGTCTCAAGATGTTAGTACACCTTCCACTCCTTCTAATTCCAAACTTCCTCCTTCCAAACCTAAATGTTCCCATTATCCATATTCTAAATCCATTTAGGGTCCTTATATCCATATTCCCATTCCTTCCTCACTTCCATCCATTTTGGGTCCTTATGTTCCACTGCCAAATCCTTCACCCCTTCCATCCATTTTGGGTCCTTACATACATTCATCCACCATATCCATGTTTTCCATTTCATCCCCTCATATACTTATTAAAGATCAATAAAGACACACATCCTTGAAATCCTTCCAATTTTCACCATCCATAAGCTCTCCATCATATTCTTCCTCATGCACCCACACCATGGCCAAGAGAAGTAAATTGGATGCCAAAGATAAAGGGAATAAAGCCAAAAATCCACAAAAATCTAAGGATCAACATGTCACCTCTAAAAGATGTGCCCAAGAAAAGAAAAATATGATCCAAAGCAAAATCAAACGGTGATAAAGCCTAAAAATAAAAAATACAAAAATTATGTGGATTCCAAAGCTACTTAATGTAGCGATGAATCTCAAAGAAAGATTCAAAATGACATACAATGTTGCTAATTCAAAGGCTTCCCTCATTCATAACTCATCCAAACTTCCATTTTCCAAATCCATTTTTGGTACTTATATACCCAAATCCACCATCCTGAATCCATTGTCTCCTTCATCCATTTTGGGTCCCTATATCACAAAACCCACACTCTCTCCTACATATCCTCCATAATTTCCACCTTTCCATCACCCTTCAAGATGTGTGCCAATGATAATCTTTTTTCCTCCTTCATCCACTCATTCACAATTCTTCCAACCCAACATCCATCAACCATATCTTCATCCCACCCACTCCATCCACTTAATCCAAACTTTATCTTAAATCATTGTCCTCCATTCACTATCCTACCAACATATATGAGAAAATAGTAAAACCTCCTTGAAAATAACAAAGAAAGAGAAATAAATATCAAGGGATACCATCCATATATCTTGATGCTTGAGTCCTCCCTTCATTTTCCTATCATGTCTTCCACTTCAACTCATCCATCCATTCACTTTTCCTCTTCCACTTGCACTCTACACTAGGGGCAAGCTCCATCCATACCACTCTTCCTTACATATCTTCCATACTTCCATCCATCATTCATCATCCTTTTCCATCTTTGATCTTAACTTTCACTTTCCTTTCATGCATCTATATGCACTTTCCATGTCCCTTCCTCGTTATCCATACATTATCCTACATACTTCCATAATCCTTTCACATCTTTGATCTTGACATTCTATCCATATCTTGGCTCCCATAATCCTTGTAATGTTCATTTCATCCATTTTCTAGCTATACTCCTACATATTTCCATCCCCCTTTCATATGTCCTTGATCTTGGTTATCCCATCCATCTTATCCACTTCATATCTCACATTTCATCCATACCCTACCATATCCCTTCTTTGTTGCACTTTTATACCCATTCTTGTGATCACTATTGGAAGCACAATACCCAAATGTTCATACATTCTTTGGAAGAACACATGCCTTCTCTTCCTCCATACACTAGACTTCATACCATCTTTCCATTTTGATGCATCCTTTCCCACCATATTTTCTTCCATTTTCCTATCCTTGCTATGGGGCATCTTGACTCCTTTGAAACATGATCCTTGACTCTGAATTTTTTGGTACCATTTCATTTGGCCACTCATATCCTTTGACCATTCCTTTCATCCACGAACTCATGTTGCTTTTCCTCCATTTACCATCCCTTGGTTATCCTTTGTCATTGGTTCTACTCCATTCCACCTTCGCTCAATTTTTACTTCTTCTAATCCATTCAATCAATTCATTTTTCCTGTAATCTAATCATATTCCCTTCTTCTAATTATTTCATTCAATTCATTTCCATAATCAATCGCTTCATTTTTCTGTCTATTTGCATATACCTTGATCGACTTTCTAGTCTTCCATTAAACAAACTTTCCTCTATAGAACATTTATCACTTTCTCTCTCACATTCCCCTTCCATTCCAATTCAGTTCATCCATCATCTTATCATATCTTATCCAAATTCTTCTAGTCCATCATCTAATCTCATGATGTTGAGCTTCACTCCATCTAACTAAGCTTATTAAATGGTGATTGTGAACAAACTTACACAAATTCACACAAAGACTAAATGATTCAAGAACATTGTTCCTTTCACACTATTGCCAATGAACAATCACAAACATTTCAATACAATGAACTATCAAACCATCAATTTTTGCCTTATAGGATGAATGATTCCTACATAGGCTTAACAAATTTCATCATCAAAATCACATTCATGGCAGGAACTGTGAACCAAATGACTACTTCGTCATATGTTCTTTTGTTGATTCAATCTTTGTGTGTTAGTGATAACCTCTCCATGTGTGCCTCAATCTTCAATATCTTGGTATCATTTGAATGGCTTAACTTGATTACACATGTCATTTTTTGATTTGATCTATTTTCATGATTCTTTAGCACATCTTTTTTGATTTTTGATTTATGGTTATGCATTGCTCAGTGGGGGCAACATGTTACCACACTTTCCACCAAGATCCTTAAGAGACTTTGGGTGTGTCTAGACCTCTCTAGTGTGTATGTGTCATTTGTTCTATCATAACTTTGAAACCTACATTTACTGTGTTGAGAGTCTAGTCCACACAAAGGAATCTTGTTATCTACGCTACTATAGCATTTGATGCATAACTCCTCTTGCAATATTAAACTATGGTGTGCTCTCCCATATGAACACAACTGCATCTCACACATTCATGTAGTTAAGATGCATTTAGATTACTCATTATCCAATTCACCTTGCTTCATTTTGAGCTTACCAACAACTCATGCAAGGCCCTCTTGTAAGCCTTTTTCCTTCCCTTTTCCTTCCTATGTCTATTTTCAAGAAAATGGGGCAAAAAATTTCCTTTTTAACCCCATTTCCTCGAGGGGGCACCCTCCTCCTTTTTTGTTGCTCCTAGGACTCCTACCTTCTCTGGGGCAACCTATACTTTTTTTTTTGATATGATGCCATCCTTACATCACATCAAAGAGGGAAAAAATGTAGATGCTTAAAATCATACCAAAAAGACTATTAATTTATTTAATATTGCTCTTGACATTATAATTATTTATTAATTAATTAATTATATTTTTCATATTCTTCTACCTATTTAACTAAACTTATTTAATTAAATAGGTTCACTTTCCTAAAGTATTTAAATTTAATTTAAATACCTCCAACCTTAATGTGTTAAATTTATTTAATACATGATCCTCCATAAATCCCCCTTTTAAATAAATTCCATTTATTTAAATCCCACCATCTCATTAATTCTCTAAACCTATAATTAAATTAAATCTTGTTTAATTTAATCTTAAGCCTAGCCTAAAACCTAGTCTACACCTATCACTTTCATCCTCCTAAGCCTATCCACCTTTTAACTCTACTTAATTACCTTAACCATCTTGTTAAACGCTTCTTAAGCCTAAGTGTGTGCTCACACATGTGTGAGACCACTCCCTCTTGCAAGCTTTGTCTCCCACTCTTCTCTCCAAGTTTGCTCACACATGTGTGAGAAAACTTTGAATGTTGACCACTTGCATGGCTTGCTTATGTGTCTCCTTGTAGCACTATGTGGATGCCACATAGATGCCACCTCACCCTAGGTCTCCCTCAAGCCTATAAATAGAGCCCTTATCTCAAGCATTTATCATCTCCCATAGTTGCATTTTTATCATGCTAGTTTGAGTTTTGAGTTTCCATAGTAGAGCTTTCAGAGTGATTTCTAGGTTGCATACTAACTCTTGGTAGCTGGCTTTTAGTTTGTATTTGCATTATTAGTCTAGTTTTCTTATGAACTTGCATCTCCATTTCACTTGTATGTTAGTGTAGCTTGCACATTAATTTAGTTTCTTTTGTTGCATTTCATATCCTCATCCTTGAATGCCTTCAAGCATGGCTTCTACCATAGCCATTTTTTGAGGTGTTCTTCATTTCATATAGCATAGGTTCATAGTTTCATCACTCACATTTGCACATTCACCATTCAGGAGATTCAATCACATAGTTGTGTTTGGGAGAGCACACCAAACATTTGAGGTTGCTTGAGGATTTGGTTTGTTGGTTGCTGAAAGTTGCAAAACTCAAGAAAAAATTAGTTAATTATTTTATTTTGATAAGTACTTGTTGCATATGTAATTTAAACTAATGTTTGTTTGTTGATTCATGCTCCCAACAGGTCACTTCTTCTAGCATACACAAAATAATGAAGATAATGCAACACTAGAAATTGGAACTTGAGGGGAAACAATTCCAAAAATTTCCTTTATCAAAATAATAGAGATTAGAGAGGAAGACAAAGAGAGAAATGAAATTAGAGAGGAGGTTTCCATGGAAAATGTTTTCATTGCATAGAAGAAGGGAAGATAAAATTTGAAAGGTTCTTGTGCCAAGAAAGGATAGATTAGAGAATAGAAGGCTAGATTAGAGTTGTGCATGTTGATAAAGATACCAATTCATCACACTCTTGAGATGTTTGAATAAGAAAAGTTCTAATTAATAGAAGAGTCTTCTTGATTGGTAAGAATGAAATTGATCAAAGGAGGAGCTTGTTTCACACCAGTTGTGAATGTGAAGATAAGTGTTGTGATGTGATATTTGATGGTGGAAGCATTGGAAATCTAGTATCATAAAATATGGTCATGAAGTTAAATAGGAAGAGGCAAAAACACCCACAACCATACCATATTGCCTTGGTGTAGGATGACCACAAGGTCATGGTCAATAAGAAAAGCTTAGTGAATTTCAAGATTGCAAACTTCTAGTATAAGATACTTTGTGATAGCATACCTATGGGCATATGTCAAATGATACAAGGTAGGCTATTGATGTTTGACATGCATGCTTTACTTGATGGGCATGTAAATAGATAAACTTTAATAAATGATGAATAAAATATATGAGCTAAGGACATTGAAGGATATAGATGAAAATATATGTAGTGCTACAAGCATATGCTTTTTTAATGGAACGTAGGTCTTAGAGGGTATGAGGCATGAACATATGTGTTTTTCTATAGTTTCAAAAGATAGTAAAAAATTAGTAGAAGAGGTACCTGCAGAAGTTATATATCTCTTGGGAAAGTTTCCATATATTGTATTAGATAATATAACTGATGGAATACCACATATAAGGAAGATCAATCACCAAATGGACTTGATTCCAAGAGAAAATTTTCCAAATAAGACAATGCACATAATAACACCAATAGAAAGTGAAGAGTTGAATAGATAATTACACGAGTTATTACTGAAGGGATTAATTCAAGAGAGTTTGAGTCTGTGTGTTTCACAACCAATATTAGCACCAAAGAAGAATGGAATATGGTGTATGTGTCTCACCAACAATATTAGAACAATGAATGTGGATACATAGTTAGATGGTGTTAAATTGATGGGTATAATCCCTGTATGGGTGATAACATAAATAGGAAGGGAGATATTCACTTTATTGCAGGTAGTTTTTAGAACAATGATAGATAAATGGGGGACACTTATTTTTTATTATATACCATTTCATTTTGTTAATTTTTTTATATGTAGAAGATTGGTGGTTATCATTTATCATCTAGCATATTATTTTCTAGGAAATGACATCAATAAAAGGAAGGTATTTGTCTTTTATTAAGTAGTTTCTTTTTTCATTATAGTGATTTAATATTTAAAATAAAAATTATTTTATGTTATTGTGTAGCAATATCATATTTTTTGATAATGTTCATAGAGAAAATTATGGTAGCTATTTTTTGTTATGTTTTTTGTTATTTTTTCTAACTATAAAAATTAAAAAAAGTAAGACAGTCAATTTGGTCTCGCTCAACCTATAGCACCTCTCCTCTACCCTTCCATAGTAAGAAGCTATTTTGAAATTGAGAAATAATAACAACAATTAGGGTTTGATGAATTATGTGAATCTATATTGTCAAATTTATGGGGATTAAGATAATTATTCTCTAGAGAAAACAATGAATTTCATTTGTAAATTCTTATAGCCAAAGAGGCATGACATTTCATGCATTAATGCGTGCATGGAATGTGGCTCTTAATGTCAAATGCAATCACAAAACTTTTGGTTAGAAGTTGAAATCAACTCATTTCTAATTCAATTTATTATTCAATATCTTTCATAGTTAAGATTGATTTAACGTTATGTAATCTATGACTTTTAATGGATGCAAATTTGAAATGGAATAAACCATAACAATTGATGTTTGTTGGGGTCTAGTTATGGAGCTTCAAGATAGTACTGGTACAAATTTCTCATATCAAGTTAGGTAAATATTAGTTTTGGTAAAGATGTACATTTTGAAGTATCCTTGTTAATACATTACAATAGATTGAGGTGTTGTATTCAATAAATAATATCTGCACTTTGAAATGTAGGCATACCTCTTAAAGCTTACAATGAATTTCATGTCATTGATCAATTATGAGTGTATATGTGGTGCATGAGTACCCACAAAAAATAAGGAATCTTCAAAGCCTTAAGAACCTATAGGATAGTTTAGAATTAGTATCTAAGCAGTTGGACCTATTTGTAAGACCTAGTTCCAACATTGGCATAATTATAAGCCCTTGATCAACTATGGTCAAAGATGTCCAAATGGCTTGAAATATTAGTTTTTTTCATGTTTTCATGTTTTAAACATGTTTCAATCCTAGCTGGGTCATTTAGATAAGGATTGAACATGTTTTGTTCACAAATTGCAAAAGTTGCATAAAATGCAAAAATTGCTTAAAAGTTGTCAAGTAACTTTTAAGCAAAAATTGCAAAAAATTGAAATTTGATCCCCAACAGTGAAAAATGGTTTCAAAATTAATTGTGACTATTGGGGATTCACACATAAGCCCTTTTAGGTGGGTGGTAGGGATGATGATGTACTTTTGCATTCACATCAATAAAAAAAACTCAAATTTCCTACAATTTTCATGTTGTAGCAACATGCATAGATGTGTATGGAAACACTAGGGAGATCAACCTATATTCAAGATACATAGATAAATTACCTTTCCAATGCAATTGGTTTGAGGTTTTGATCAATCTCCTAACTCAAGATATTTTTGTTTTTGTAGAAGTTGCATTAAAAAGTTGTTGTAGCTAGGGTTTCAATAATAGTTAGCCATACCTTAGGATTTCACAATGGGAATTTAATGGATTTTGGTGAAATAAAATTTTGGATTATATAATTTAATATTTTTTGGTCTTATGTTTGTATGTGTAGGTGGCAAAGAGAAATTTGATGCCCTAGGCATGGAAGACCGATGTGCATGCTCATAGTGTTGATAAGCATCTACCATAACTTTCTCTAGAAAGGTCATTAGACCTTTCAATCAGGTTTAAAACTTGATTATGTATGAAACTTCATGCTCCAAGTGATAGATTAGAGTTTTGTCCTTTGGAAAGTATACATCCTTTATATTTTGAGACCTAATAAGGCTAATTACCTAGGGTGGAAATTAGGGAAAACCTAGTTTGTTTTCAACCTCTAGTCTGAGTGCTTTGGCATGTTTAGTCAACCCCAAAAGGGTGTCATAATATGCAATTTTTTCATAGGGTTATGTAGATATTGCTGAAGTTAAATCAGAATTTCATGAAAAAAGGGCTACAAGCCTAAGATATCGTATTTTTGAAGCAACCATAGGGTAAATGTTGCACAATATGGTTTTGTCCTTAAATCCACTTCATAATGGACTTAAATAGACCACAAGTTCAACCTTGAGTCACCCCTAATCCTTTTATGTTTTTTGGGGTCTTGTGTAAAAAGTTGTCAATTTGTGATAAATTATCAAGTTGAAGGGTCTTCCTTGTGATTGGCAGTTCCTTTTTGGGAGAATGGTTGTGATAACCTAAAATCATTATTTGGGGACTTGTGATTGGTTCTTAAAGAACCTTTGATATGATCAAAGACATTTCTTATTTGGCATGCCTTCAGTGAAGATGAACTTAGGACTAGTTGATCTTTTAAGGACTACTCCACCAGGCTCTATTGCATCGAGTGGTATTAGAGCCATGTCTCTTACTAAA
The DNA here is from genome assembly GCA_028749045.1 of Cupressus sempervirens. Classification (NCBI taxonomy): domain Eukaryota; kingdom Viridiplantae; phylum Streptophyta; class Pinopsida; order Cupressales; family Cupressaceae; genus Cupressus; species Cupressus sempervirens. Next base: position 277,179,019 of record CM053784.1, on the reverse strand, counting down.
TAAGAAGAAATACCTACAAGGGTAACTAATGTAGAAATTTTAAATGCCATGAGAGAAAAAAGGGAAACTAATGTTGCTCTAGCAAAGAGGTTGAGGGAACTTGAAAGAAAGTTGGATAAGAACAAGGAGGCACTTTCTAAAGAAGAAAAAAATGATGAGGCTAAATACCTTAAGGAAGATGGTGAAGTGCCTACATAACAAAAACCTCTATTGAATTCTCTCAAGTCCATGAAGAAGAGGACCATTGAGGGAAAGTTGGAACTACCAACTTTAAATGGAAAGATGAATGTTGTTGTGGCCCTAGATTAGACTGAGGCCTTAACCAATTTCTTTGAATGAGAAGACATTCTAGAGAAACAAAGAGTAAAAATGGAAAAGTCCAAGTTGAATTGAGTAGCCCTAACTTGGTGGAACTTCATGCAGACTAAAAGGGTGAAGAGAGGAAGAAGCATGATATCTTCTTGGGATAGAATGGTGGCACTAGTCAGAGAAACCTATATGCCTAAAGACTATGGGGTACAAATCCATAGGAGGAAACATAATATGAAACAAAAAGATCTAGATGTGAGTTCTTATATAGATTAATTTCTAAAGTTGTGCATGAAAACCAATACAATGGAGGAGGAGGAAGAAAAAATTTCAAGGTACATGAATGACCTCAAGGTACCCATCTAGGAGGAACTAAGTTTGCACACCCTCTCTTTTGTGAATAAGTGCTATCAGTTAGCCATCAAAGTGGAGTAGAAATGGAAGAGGAAGTAGGACACAAATAAAGGGAATGGGAATAACAATAAAAATAACAAGAACTTCAAGGGAAAGAAAAATTCTTGGAGAAAAGGGTAGAATATGTTGGAATAATCAAATGGGAAGAATACTTCTGAGAGAGGGGGGGTGAATCAGAAGTATCACACTTTAAAGTTAAATTTTTCTAATTGAAAATAAATTGCATGCATGTAAACATATCAATTAAGCATAAAGTAAACACATGCATCAAAACACATAACACCAAATTTGGCAACCTAGGAACCCTCCAAAATGAGAAGGTAAAACTTGGGTGGGGATGATACCCACAAAATATCACTACAACAATAATGTTTGACCACTTTTGATGGTTTTCCCTGTTAAAGGCCTATCTTGTTAAAGGCTTTACACTGTGTCAATAGTGACCTATTTAAAGGATCTACAAACACTTTACTTGAAGTGATACCCTATTAAAGGATTTTATCACCTTGTCAAAGGTTTTACAACCTAGCTATTAAGCTAACCTATCAACATAGGATTTTCATTTTAATACAATTGATAGATAGTATTAAATTAATAAACCTGATAGCTTACAATCCTTGATTGATGAATTTAGGCACTTGATATGCTCTCTCTAATCTTGATCCTCTGAGATTTGATATCCGTTCGATGCCCTTACTCTATTCTAATCAATTGAATATTATAATGTTTCTCTGTTCCTCTAAGTCTTGTCACACTTTCCTCTAAATTTCTCTATAGTTTACCCATACACTCAATTGTCAAAACCATTTTTAGACCAACAATCTCCCCCTTTGACAAGACTGTCAAAAACACTTAACTAAGCATTGTACTTGATCTTATGAGTACATCATTTACTCTTGTTTGGCATATGTACAAAATTTTAGAAACTTGTTCAAAATTTGTAAAGAACAATATACCTCAAAAATCTTATAACTTCCCCTGAGCTAATGTGCCATTTCCATTCTTACAACCAAAATTCTTGTGCTGAATTTTTCTCATGCTAATGTATCTGATACTCTTTTCCTTTGCCCTTTTTCTACTTTTTATACTACCTTCCATTCTCATTTACAACCCCCCAAAACATTATATCTCTCCTTTTCTATTTACACATTATGTCTTTACCCTCGTTATTGTTTCTCCCCCTTCATTATATATCCCCCTTTTTGACACTAATGTCAAAGGGTACTAAGGGTTAAGACCATATTTTGCCAAAAATATACTATTTACCTCCATAATAATTTTGAGAGCTACATCACAATTCTCAAAAGCAATTTCCAATGATTTATGCTGAATAGAAATCTTTGTAGCAAGATGAACAAGTGCATCTAATGTAGAAAGATTATGATCTTTCTTTAGAACAATCTCAACATAAGCTTTTTCTTTATGGAGTAATTCCAAATGTGGGGTAATGGAAGATTGTATCTACATTAGTTTTACCTTGATATTGGCCTCCTCAGTTGTTAGGGCAGCTAATTCTTTTTATGTGTGAAGTGTTTGGGAAAAATGCTTCTCACTCTGAGCTAGATCTTTTGGCAATTGAGTGTTGCAAATCTTTAGATTTCTCTCCAAACTCATTATTCTTTAACTTGTTTCCTATGTGAAGTATGAAAAATCACACAATTTTTCGTACAATGAGAATACATTCTCAAGTACCTTTTTTAGTTTTTCAATCTTTTTTTCCAATTCAACTTGTGAAAATACTATATCACTTGATATTTTCTCATTAACTTTTACTTGGAATTTCTTCTTAGACCATTCCATAAGTTTTATATTGGTTTCTTGCTCTTCATTTTTCACTTGTTCTACAATGTTTGATAGTTGTTCCATTATTGGCTTGGTTTCAATAGGTGTTTGCAAGTTGAAGGAATACAAAAAGATATCTTTGATCTCATGTAGTGCTTTCTTTTGTTTATACTCCTTCTTGAGTATCTCTTGCCTTTTTCTCTTATTCAATGTTTCTTGCATTTTAGTGATTTTCTCAATGCTTATTATTTTTGAGTCATAACTAGGTATGACTATCTCCTCATCTAACTCAGGGTCTCCATAGTGAAGTACCCTTGTTACCTTTGTTGAGCTTGAGCCTAGTGTAGAAATTTGCAATGGCATTGCATTAGTGCTTGGCTTCTGAAGGACTTGTGTAGGATTGCTAGTAGTTGGTAGATTAACCAATTTTTGTATGGAAACCTACTCCTCTTCCTTTGGTGTGTCCTTATCTTCATCTAATCTCCCTAAATCAATTATAATTATCTAAGATGTACCTTTTGTTTGTACTATAGGATTAGATGTAGCAATCTGTCCTATTTTCTCTATTGATGTATCTTTTTCTTCTTCTACAATCAACTTCTACTGCATTGTATCAACTGTTCCTAATGTGTCAACTATTGGAAATGGTGATGGAAGCATTATAAGTTGACCACTAGCAGTTGTAGAGATGATGGAAGGTGGTTCTTGTGGATTCACCTTATCTCTAATTGAGTCAACTACTACCTTTTGTAACTCATCCACACTGATCAATACAAGATTTGTACATAATTTTTCTTGTTGTGTGGACTGGTCAAGGATCTTTTTGAGATCCTCTGTAGTTAGTGGATTGATGTTTTGACAAGATTTTTCAGGAACATCCTTCATAGTTATTGTATTTTCAAATGTGATGATGACATGAGGATGGCTAGGAGGTGGCAATTGTGTGTATTGCACACTATGTTCTTCTTGCTGTTGTTGTTGATCAACTATTGCCATTTCCTCTCCTTTTTTTTTTGTCTCCTACTCTTCTCCTTTTTCTTTTTCCTCTTCACCTTTCTTCTCTTCTTCTCCTTTCTTTGTTTCCTTTTCCTCCTTTTTTTTCTCTTCCTTCTCCTTCTCAGTGGTCTCAACATTATTTGCATCTTGATCCTATCCCTCTGTCTTCTGTTCCTCTTCTTTTCCATCTTTATCAGTAGTCAAGTTATATATTGACTTCGACAATTTTGTGGACTTATTGAAAACTTCTTCAATCTCATTTTGCAAGATGCTAAAGGCTCTATACTTTGGTGCAAACTTGCTCCCATGTTTCTTATTTGCCTTTGCAATTTGACATCTAGTCAATTTTGGCATCACTTGTGCTAGAGTGGATTCTCTTATTTCCTTTTCCATTTTCAAACAACAATGCCACTTATTTTCAATAATTTCATACAATTCCTTAGGCATTGTATTGTCCAATTCAAGAGGAGTGTTTTTTAATTCTGCCATCATGGCATATACTGATTCTCTTACCTTATTTTGACCTTCTCTACTTAGTTTATTAAAATAAATACTTTTAAAATTAGAAAAATCTACATTCTTTCTAACATTATCACATATTTTATCAATAAATGACTTAGGAGGATGGCTTACTACTCTAAATTGGCTGATGTCCTCAGATTCTATCTTCTCCTCATCATCTGACTCTAGTTGTGCAATGTATTTTCTTCTTGGTTTCTTTTGCACTTGACCAATTTGCTTAGTAGCCTTCTTCTCTTTCACTCGCTTCCTTGCCTTTTTAGTTGAGGGCCTTGTGATGGCTCTTCTCACTAGTGTTGGCTTGGCTTGGGTTGGCTTTGCAACCTTCTTTGCTTTGAGATGGGTTGTAGGCTGAGCTTTGGCCTTTCTCTTCTTGGGCTAGGCTTTTGTAGGTTCTTCCTTAGCTTCTTCTTGGTTGGCACCTTCTTTGTTTTCTTCATCCTCACCCAAGCCTTGAGTTATCTCCAATGGGCCTTGCCCCTTTTCATCTTCTTCATTCTCATCTTATTCTTGTTCTTCTTCCTCTTTAGTAGCCCCTTCAATTCCTTCTCCAAATTTCTTCTTTAGTTTCCTCACCAATTTATCCTTCCTCTTTATCATAGAGGTTCTCTTCAACTTCATTTCAACTTTGGATTTCACAACATCATATGTTCCAAACAGTTTGGTAGTCTTATCAATTTCCTCTACAAGCAATGCTGTGATTGCTGCTAATGCTTCATCAATGTTTAGCTCATATTCCAATGGTATTAGCCATCTAACCCTTGGAACTATTGCATGAATATAAGTGTGATCAATATCGACTAAAAAAAAAATATTATTGATGTGCTGATCCACTAAGGAAACTAGTATCCTAAGCCTTTTTTTCATGGAGTTCTTGAAATCCTCAAAGTAACTTTTCATCTGATTGCTCCTAAATTCTCCATGATTTTCTATAACAAAAATTCTACTAGATCATATGTATGATCTTTCTTGAAAAGTTTGTAAGAAACATCCACAAAAATGCAAGGAACACTATTCAATTTTCTTGATTGATAAAACTTGTGAGATATTACTCTTACTACAAAGTCTAGAAGGGCAACTATGATTGTGTCAATAATCATGCCCCTTTTGTTCCATTTTTCCCCAATGTTCTTTTCAATAGCTTCCTTAGAATTGCTTCGCAGGGTCTTGTACCATTCTAGGGTTGGAAAACTTGTAACCCTATGCATGATTCTCTTTGTTATCTTGATAGGTCCTCCTTCTAGCCATAAACAACCATTGTATATTCTACTTAGGAAAATTCTTATCCATTGGGTTTTGAAAATTGTGGGGAAAACTAGGGCATGGGTTAAACCCTTTTTCTCAACTATTTAAAATTCTTCCTTCAACACTCCATTATCACAGAGTTTATCATATGCTTGAAAAATCTCTAGGTCTCCTATTGCTCCTACCTTACAATTGTAACACTTCCTCACATCCTGTACCATCATGACTTTGGGTGGAATAATGGAGAGTACATTGACAGGGTCATTCTTATAGGCTACCTTTAGAATTGGCCTAAAATTGTGTTATTTAACCTCATTTCTAACTAATTGAACCTCACGACCTTCCTTTTCCTTGGGGTTTTTAGAATTGGATGACATTTTGTAAATCTAGGGTTTCAAAAGATATAAAACTTTATAACTACACAACTCAACACTTGCAGAATACCTTAGATTGATGAAAATAATGCTTGGTCCTATCAAAATCCATGCAAAATATTCAATGTTGTTCATCAATCACTTCTATGCTCTCCTCATTCTTGATCTATATTTGAATGATAAGAAATGATAAAAAAAATTGACCTTATACTCTTTCAGAACCTAGCATTAAATGCTTAGTGCATATACAATTGTACACTCGGCTCTTAAAGATTTCAACATAACACAGCTTCCATTAGTTTTCCATCACTTGGCTCCAACTAGATTTCCTCTTCACTCAGCTTCCATTGAAATTCCCTAACTCAAAATCAAATAAAGATTAGCTCAGGAACACTTTGTAGAAATTTTAAGATTTAACTTTGCATCTTTTCTCATGTTGTTTTCTTATTTGTAGTGCTTGTTTTTCTTAGGACTGATGTAAGATTAAACTTTTTAAATCATTCCCTTATGCCTTCTCTTGATTAGTTTGATGAAGTGTGATCATTTGACCTATAAGGTGAAGTGATCACTTCATTTGATGTGCTAACCTCATCTTTCTTCTTCCATGTCTTGTTCATTTGTCCTTTGACATGTTCTATATCCACCTTCTCTTTTCCTTTGTTGAATTCTAACTTGGGTGCCTTTGACTTTGTTGGGCAATTTATGTTGATATGACTAGTCTTCAAGCAATTGAAACATGTAGTTTGGCTCAACCATCTACTGTAATTCCCTCTGAAATGCATCCTTATGCAATTTTTATGAATGTGTCCATATTCCTAATAGTAGTGACAACTATACCTAGTGTTATATTCCCAATTGTAGTGATGACCATGTTTATCTTCTCTTATTGTCTAATTTAAAGTTCACATAGGATTTGATCTGCACTCAAATGCTCTATACTTCTTGCAATTGTAGTAGTGACCTTCAAATTTTGGTGTTCTGATAATCCTAGTCCTATAGTTGTGTGCTTGATGTCCTTGATTTTTGAACTTATGACAATAACTTGCATTCTTAGGCTTATCATGTTGATGGGAATTCTTGCTCCTACATACATTAGAAGTATGTCCCTTTTCATCATCGAAATGACAAGTAGGTTTAGTGTTCTTACCTTTGTTACTCATTTTTTCTGCGGTCTTGGATGATTCTACTTTTTTAATGTTGGTGTAACCAAGTCCTAAAGTATCATAACTGGCCCTTGGTGATTTCAATAGGTACTCAAAGTACTTGATTGCCTCATTGGGTTTGTTGAAGCTTTTTGCAACTTCCTTCTCTCTTTTCAAGTCATTTTGTAGTTTTTCATCCTGCATCTTTAGTGTAGAGATCTCAATGTCTTTCATATTTAGCTCATGATGTGCATTCATAATTTGGCATAGGGTGTCTAGCTACATGTTTGAGATTCTTTCAAACTCAATTTTCTTTTCCTCCAGTCTATTGGTAAGATTTCTCTTGTCATCTTCTATCATGGCTTTTTCTTCAATGGCTCTTTTCTTCTATTCAATTACTTCACAAAGCATCATGGCTTGTGATTCTTGTTCAAGCTTGAGTATTCTAATTTCTTCTACTTGAGTTTTTATTTTCTCCATCAATTCTACTATTGCTATATAAAACTCTTGAGTATTTCTAGTGGTAAACAATTTTTGTGGTATCAATCTCCTTGTAGTGTGTATCATTTTTAGCTATGGCCATATCCTTCCTTCTTTTCAATGATTTTCTCAATTCTTCTCTGGCTTCCTCCAAGTTATGTAGAGAGAGGTGCACATCAATCAACTGATTCTCTATAATCTTCCCAAGTTTGAAGAATTCCATCTTCAAATCTTTTCTCTAAGCTGTTAGGCTTCTCTTTGTGAGAACTAGGCTTTGATACCAATTGTTGGAATAATCAAATAGGAAGAATACTTCTCAAAGGGAGGGTTGAATCAGAAGTATCACACTTTAACCTTAAAAATTTTAACTAAAAATAAATTGCATGCATGTAAACATATTAGTTAAGCATAAAGTAAATTCATGCATCAAAATACATAAGACCAAATTTAATAACCCAGAAACCCTCCAAAATGAGAAGGTAAAATGAGGGTGGGGATGATACCCACAAAATATCACTGTAGTAATAATGTTTGACCACTTCTAATGGTTTACCCTGTTAAAGGCCTGACCTATTAAATGCTTTATACTATGTCAATAGTGACCTATTTAATGGATTTACAAATAATTTACTTGAAGTGCTACTCTATTAAAGGGTTTTATCACCTTGTCAAAGATTCTACAACCTAGCTGTTAAGCTAACCTATCAACATAGGATTTTCCTTCTAATACAATTGCTAGAGAGTATTAGGTTAATAAACCTGATAGCTTGCAATCCTTGATTTCTAAATTCAAGCACTTGATCTACTCTCTCTAATCTTGTTCCTCTGAGATCTAATATCTATTCGATGCCCTTGCTTTGTTTTGATCAATTGAATACTGCAATGCTGCTTTGTTCCTCTAAGTCTTTTCACACTTTCCTCTAAATTTTTCTATAGTTTACCCATACACTACTCTCATCCATCCATACAATGGGATTTTTTCCTCCTTTTAAGGATTATGAAGACTTTGGGTTAGATATGAATCTAAAATCCAGCTTCCATTAGTTTTCCATCACTCGGCTCCAACTAGATTTCCTCTTCACTCAGCTTCCATTGAAATTCCCTAACTCAAAATCAAATAAAGATTAGCTCAGGAACACTTTGTAGAAATTTTAAGATTTAACTTTTCATCTTTTCTCATGTTGTTTTCTTATTTGTAGTGCTTGTTTGTCTTAGGACTGATGTAAGATTAAACTTTGTAAATCATTCCCTTATGCCTTCTCTTGATTAGTTTGATGAAGTGTGATCATTTGACCTATAAGGTGAAGTGATCACTTCATTTGATGTGCTAACCTCATCTTTCTTCTTCCATGTCTTGTTCATTTGTCCTTTGACATGTTCTATATCCACCTTCTCTTTTCCTTTGTTGAATTCTAACTTGGGTGCCTTTGACTTTGTTGGGCAATTTATGTTGATATGACTAGTCTTCAAGCAATTGAAACATGTAGTTTGGCTCAACCATCTACTGTAATTCCCTCTGAAATGCATCCTTATGCAATTTTTATGAATGTGTCCATATTCCTAATAGTAGTGACAACTATACCTAGTGTTATATTCCCAATTGTAGTGATGACCATGTTTATCTTCTCTTATTGTCTAATTTAAAGTTCACATAGGCTTTGATCTGCACTCAAATGCTCTATACTTCTTGCAATTGTAGTAGTGACCTTCAAATTTTGGTGTTCTGATAATCCTAGTCCTATAGTTGTGTGCTTGATGTCCTTGATTTTTGAACTTATGACAATAACTTGCATTCTTAGGCTTATCATGTTGATGGGAATTCTTGCTCCTACATACATTAGAAGTATGTCCCTTTTCATCATCAAAATGACAAGTAGGTTTAGTGTTCTTACTTTTGTTACTCATTTTTTCTGCGGTCTTGGATGATTCTACTTGTTTAATGTTGGTGTAACCAAGTCCTAAAGTATCATAACTAGCCCTTGGTGATTTCAATAGGTACTCAAAGTACTTGATTGCCTCATTGGGTTTGTTGAAGCTTTTTGCAACTTCCTTCTCTCTTTTCAAGTCATTTTGTAGTTTTTCATCCTACATCTTTAGTGTAGAGATCTCAATGTCTTTCATATTTAGCTCATGATGTGCATTCATAATTTGGCTTAGGGTGTCTAGCTACATGTTTGAGATTCTTTCAAACTCAATTTTCTTTTCCTCCAGTCTATTGGTAAGATTTCTCTTGTCATCTTCTATCATGGCTTTTTCTTCAATGACTCTTTTCTTCTATTCAATTACTTCACAAAGCATCATGGCTTGTGATTCTTGTTCAAGCTTGAGTATTCTAATTTCTTCTACTTGAGTTTTTATTTTCTCCATCAATTCTACTATTGCTATATAAAACTCTTGAGTATTTCTAGTGGTAAACACTTTTGTGGTATCAATCTCCTTGTAGTGTGTATCATTTTTAGCTATGGCCATATCCTTCCTTCTTTTCAACGATTTTCTCAATTCTTCTCTGGCTTCCTCCAAGTTATGTAGAGAGAGGTGCACATCAATCAACTGATTCTCTATAATCTTCCCAAGTTTGAAGAATTCCATCTTCAAATATTTTCTCTAAGCTGTTAGGCTTCTCTTTGTGAGAACTAGGCTTTGATACCAATTGTTGGAATAATCAAATAGGAAGAATACTTCTCAAAGGGAGGGTTGAATCAGAAGTATCACACTTTAACCTTAAAAATTTTAACTAAAAATAAATTGCATGCATGTAAACATATTAGTTAAGCATAAAGTAAATTCATGCATCAAAATACATAAGACCAAATTTAATAACCCAGAAACCCTCCAAAATGAGAAGGTAAAATGAGGGTGGGGATGATACCCACAAAATATCACTGTAGTAATAATGTTTGACCACTTCTAATGGTTTACCCTGTTAAAGGCTTGCCCTATTAAATGCTTTATACTATGTCAATAGTGACCTATTTAATGGATTTACAAATAATTTACTTGAAGTGCTACCCTATTAAAGGGTTTTATCACCTTGTCAAAGATTCTACAACCTAGCTGTTAAGCTAACCTATCAACATAGGATTTTCCTTCTAATACAATTGCTAGAGAGTATTAGGTTAATAAACCTGATAGCTTGCAATCCTTGATTTCTAAATTCAAGCACTTGATCTACTCTCTCTAATCTTGTTCCTCTGAGATCTAATATCTATTCGATGCCCTTGCTTTGTTTTGATCAATTGAATACTGCAATGCTGCTTTGTTCCTCTAAGTCTTTTCACACTTTCCTCTAAATTTTGCTATAGTTTACCCATACACTACTCTCATCCATCCATACAATGGGATTTTTTCCTCCTTTTAAGGATTATGAAGACTTTGGGTTAGATATGAATCTAAAATCCAGCTTCCATTAGTTTTCCATCACTCGGCTCCAACTAGATTTCCTCTTCACTCAGCTTCCATTGAAATTCCCTAACTCAAAATCAAATAAAGATTAGCTCAGGAACACTTTGTAGAAATTTTAAGATTTAAATTTTCATCTTTTCTCATGTTGTTTTCTTATTTGTAGTGCTTGTTTGTCTTAGGAATGATGTAAGATTAAACTTTGTAAATCATTCCCTTATGCCTTCTCTTGATTAGTTTGATGAAGTGTGATCATTTGACCTATAAGGTGAAGTGATCACTTCATTTGATGTGCTAACCTCATCTTTCTTCTTCCATGTCTTGTTCATTTGTCCTTTGACATGTTCTATATCCACCTTCTCTTTTCCTTTGTTGAATTCTAACTTGGGTGCCTTTGACTTTGTTGGGCAATTTATGTTGATATGACTAGTCTTCAAGCAATTGAAACATGTAGTTTGGCTCAACCATCTACTGTAATTCCCTCTGAAATGCATCCTTATGCAATTTTTATGAATGTGTCCATATTCCTAATAGTAGTGACAACTATACCTAGTGTTATATTCCCAATTGTAGTGATGACCATGTTTATCTTCTCTTATTGTCTAATTTAAAGTTCACATAGGCTTTGATCTGCACTCAAATGCTCTATACTTCTTGCAATTGTAGTAGTGACCTTCAAATTTTGGTGTTCTGATAATCCTAGTCCTATAATTGTGTGCTTGATGTCCTTGATTTTTGAACTTATGACAATAACTTGCATTCTTAGGCTTATCATGTTGATGGGAATTCTCGCTCCTACATACATTAGAAGTATGTCCCTTTTCATCATCGAAATGACAAGTAGGTTTAGTGTTCTTACCTTTGTTACTCATTTTTTCTGCGGTCTTGGATGATTCTACTTGTTTAATGTTGGTGTAACCAAGTCCTAAAGTATCATAACTGGCCCTTGGTGATTTCAATAGGTACTCAAAGTACTTGATTGCCTCATTGGGTTTGTTGAAGCTTTTTGCAACTTCCTTCTCTCTTTTCAAGTCATTTTGTAGTTTTTCATCCTGCATCTTTAGTGTAGAGATCTCAATGTCTTTCATATTTAGCTCATGATGTGCATTCATCATTTGGCTTAGGGTGTCTAGCTACATGTTTGAGATTCTTTCAAACTCAATTTTCTTTTCCTCCAGTCTATTGGTAAGATTTCTCTTGTCATCTTCTATCATGGCTTTTTCTTCAATGGCTCTTTTTTTCTATTCAATTACTTCACAAAGCATCATGGCTTGTGATTCTTGTTCAAGCTTGAGTATTCTAATTTCTTCTACTTGAGTTTTTATTTTCTCCATCAATTCTACTATTGCTATATAAAACTCTTGAGTATTTCTAGTGGTAAACACTTTTGTGGTATCAATCTCCTTGTAGTGTGTATCATTTTTAGCTATGGCCATATCCTTCCTTCTTTTCAATGATTTTCTCAATTCTTCTCTGGCTTCCTCCAAGTTATGTAGAGAGAGGTGCACATCAATCAACTGATTCTCTATAATCTTCCCAAGTTTGAAGAATTCCATCTTCAAATCTTTTCTCTAAGCTGTTAGGCTTCTCTTTGTGAGAACTAGGCTTTGATACCAATTGTTGGAATAATCAAATAGGAAGAATACTTCTCAAAGGGAGGGTTGAATCAGAAGTATCACACTTTAACCTTAAAAATTTTAACTAAAAATAAATTGCATGCATGTAAACATATTAGTTAAGCATAAAGTAAATTCATGCATCAAAATACATAAGACCAAATTTAATAACCCAGAAACCCTCCAAAATGAGAAGGTAAAATGAGGGTGGGGATGATACCCACAAAATATCACTGTAGTAATAATGTTTGACCACTTCTAATGGTTTACGCTGTTAAAGGCCTGCCCTATTAAATGCTTTATACTATGTCAATAGTGACCTATTTAATGGATTTACAAATAATTTACTTGAAGTGCTACCTTATTAAAGGGTTTTATCACCTTGTCAAAGATTCTACAACCTAGTTGTTAAGCTAACCTATCAACATAGGATTTTCCTTCTAATACAATTGCTAGAGAGTATTAGGTTAATCAACTTGATAGCTTGGAATCCTTGATTTCTAAATTCAAGCACTTGATCTACTCTCTCTGATCGTGTTCCTCTAAGATCTAATATCTATTCGATGCCCTTGCTTTGTTTTGATCAATTGAATATTGCAATGCTGCTTTGTTCCTCTAAGTCTTTTCACACATTCCTCTAAATTTTGCTATAGTTTACGCATACACTACTCTCATCCATCCATACAATGGGATTTTGTCCTCCTTTTAAGGATTATGAAGACTTTGGGTTAGATATGAATCTAAAATCCATATTAAATATTTATTTCCCACTAATTTCTTGCACTTTTCTTTTTGGTTGCATACCTTCTCCATTTTTCTTATTGGCTACATGCTGATTGCATAGAAAATATAAAAGATTCATTCTTATCCTTAATATCCTTCAAGATCTTTCTATGTCAGCTCAAAAAATGGTTTACATAGGTATTTGTGCAATTAGAAACAACTATGTCCAATCTATGTTACTCAACACTTTTTACCTCTAATGCTCAACTCATATAGAAAAATTGGCTCACTCGACACTTATAGCAATTATGTTTTGCTCGACACATGTAGCATTCTAGGTTGCTCAACACATGTAACATTCTAACTTGCTTAGCACATGTAGCAATTTGGCTTTCTCGACATCAATTGTGACTTGGCACATATAGATCACTTGACACTTGAAGTCACTCAACACCTATATCATGCTTGGCACCTATTGGAATTTTGGCTTGGCACATATAGTGTACTCGACTTCTATATGAAAATTGGTTAAGTGTGTTGACACTCAATTGTCAAAACCATTCTAAGACAAATAGAATAACGACAATAAGAATTCTAATTAGAACAAGGATTAGGGAGAGTCTAGTTCCAAAGGGAATTATAGAGGAAATACCTTTGGTAGAGACAAAGGAAGATGCAATGGCCCAATTAAATGCTACAATTGTAATCAGTTTTTTCAATATGCAGGAAAGTGTCCTGAAAAGAGGAATACCAATCAAGGAGAGAGAAGAGCTCAACTCATTGAGGAAGATTAAATTGACTAGATGGATCGTAAACCTAAGGAAGGTGCATGTTTGATGATGATACAAGCTTTCTTACAAATCTCTTAAACCCAAGAACCTATTTAGAACAAAGATCAAATGTCAATGTATGGTATTTAGTTTGTTAATTAATTCTGGTTCAACTATTAATTTGGTGTCCTCTAAAATGGTTGAGAAACTTAAGTTTCCTAAGAAGCCCCATCCATTCCCCTATCATGTCTCTTGGCTCATAGAAGGTCATCAAACCTTAGTAACAAAACAAGCTTTGGTAGAGTTCTCTATTGCATATTTTAAGGACAAAGTTCTTTGTGATGTACTTAAGATGGATTCCTCCCACATTCTCTATTCCATAACAAAGAATGGGGTAACTTTCTCAATGAAACCAATGCCTAATGCTAAGATAGAGTCTACTCTAGCCACAATAGGAGAAAAGGAAATGCTAAAAGCATTAAAAGAACCTGACTCCCAAGGATTCATACTAGTTTCTAAACCTAAGGAAAACATCAATGCTAAGGACAAAGAATCTATACCAAATGAATTCAAGGATCTATTGCTTAAGTATAGTGATGTCACTACCTATGATTTTCCCTCAAACCTCCCTCCCATAAGAGATATTAATCATCATATTGACTTGATCCCTTGCTCATCATTTCCTAAAAAAGAACCCTTCAATATGACTCTAATCCAACTTGTAGAGATTGCAAAACAAGTCAATGATCTACTAGAGAAAGACTTGATTCAAAGAAGTCTTAGTCCTTGTGCAGTCCCATTTTTCCTTGCCCCTAAAAAGGATGGAAAGTTGAGCTTGTTTATTGACACCATGGATATAAATAATATCACCATAGCATACATATTTCCCATGCCAAGTATCAAAGACTTTCTAGATCAACTAGGAGGTGCTTTCTATTTCAACAAAACTTACTTAAAATTAGGCTACCATCAAATCAAGATCAAGCCAAGAGATGAATGAAAGAAAACGTTTAAAACAATTGAAGGCCTTGTTCAATGGTTGGTAATTCCTTTTGGGTCAAGTAATGCACCTAGTACATTTATGAAGCTTATGAATGAGATATTCATTGGAAAATTTGTTGTTATATACCTCAATATACTTGTTGGAAATATAAGAGGAGTAATTAAGAGGGGAGGGGTGAATCAATTACTACTAAAATATATCCCAAATCCCTTAGATGTTAGTACAAAAATGTAAATTGAAAACTAAATATTATTGAAGCTTGGTAAACACACATAAAATGTCGTAACTTGGTAATAGCTAAATTAGCTTAGTAAATGCTTGACATATAAATTTTTAGATGTTGTCTATGGTTACCATTACTTTAACTAAGTTGCAAACATAAAAGAAAATAACATGAACACATTTGACACTATGATTTAACATGGAAACCTAGTTTGGAAAAAACAACCAATTGCAACTAGTTACTATTTTCACTCTTCTGAGGTGAGCCCTGTTAGGAGCCAACCCTATTAAAGGTTACTAAACACACTATTATGTGTGAACTTGGTAGACAGTACCTTCTGAACTAGGCAAACACAGGAGTGCTCGGTAGACACAAAAAATTGTCTTCACTGCTTGAGTGAGCTCAACATATACTGACTAATAATGATTATGACATTTGTGTAACATCAAAGAAAACACACAATTAATCAATTTTATCCAACAATCTCCCTCTTTGGCATTGATGGCAACACAACATGTCATAGCACAGTGAAATTTTGGATTTAGACTTGAGAATTCCCTCTGTCATTATGAGCTCTTCCTTTCACTAGATTTAGTCTCCAACAACTATACCAAGTTCATTTAGAAATTTGTCCCTCTTTTACCAAACTTCTACTTTGGAAAACTTCTCCCTCTTTGGTTCCTTACTTTATTCTGGTTCCAAAAATTTCTCAGTGATATGATAGTAAACTTCTCCCTTTTTCACAACACATGCCAAGGACAATAATTTTGTAAATACAAATGTAACTTAAGTACTAATTCATTTTCAATATGCCCTTTTCTAATTCTACACCAACTGATTGATTTTAGTTAGGTTGTGGTTGATGCGTCACTAAACTTCATTTAGTGAATTTTAGATAGGGGAATGACCCCTAGCTTAATGTTGGATACAATTGTTCAATTGTGTGTTATATTTGATGTTACACAAATGTCATATTAGTTATTAGAAAGAGTGTATTGAGCTCATTTGGTCAACAAAGAAAATTCTAGAGTCTACCAAGCTCACTTGGGTGTCGAAGGTTTCTATGGTAGAAGTCAGTTTCTACCAAGCTCACTTGAGTGTCGAAGGTTTCTGTGGAAAAAGTTAGTTTCTACCAAGCTCATAAGGTCAGCAAAGGAAATTTAGTATTTACTCAATTCACTTAGTCTCCAAAGGATTTGGTAGAGTTTGCAATGTTCACTGAGCTTCAGTTGGTTAACACTAGAAATCATTTTTGGAGCAGTGTTTACTGAGCAGGGTTGGCCAATGAAGGATTTCATTATCTTGGAAAATAAAGTTTAATTGTTTCATGTAATGAATGTAGCCGACTATTGTAATGATTATTGGTAATTGTAACTTGTAAATGAGCTAACTAGATAATTTGTAAGGTATAAATAAAAGGTCATGTTGTGAATTCAAAAGGATGGATGGATGAGCAAGCATGCAAGTGTGAAGAGGAAAGTGTGAGCAAATTTTGAAGAAGGATCAGATATCCTTGAGGAATAAAATAGTTGTATTCAATTAGAGAGGATCTAGTGAAGTAGAATAGAGATCTATATCAAAAAAATTAGTTGTATCTCATTTAGGTCAACTCATTGTTACTTTCTCACAATTGTAGCAGTGATTTCTAAATCTCTTAATAGAGTTGGTTTAAAAGCCATTTTGTAAATCCTCTAACAAGGTGAACAGTTCTATTGAATTGTTTTAAAGTCCTCTAGCAAGACCACTCTTAGTAGGATGATTAAATTCTTTGACAAGGTCAAACCTAATAGTGTGTTTTGTAACCTTTAACAAGGTTGGATCCTAAAAGGGCTCACTTTAGAAGAGTAAAAATTGGTAGCTAGTTACTTGGTGGTTTTTTCCATATTGGATTTCCACATTAAATCTAGTGCCTCTTGTGTTCATGTTATTTCTTTTATGCATGCATGTTAAATCTTTGTGAATGCTTAAAGATTAGTAATAACTTATAGTACATCTATTGAGTTACAACATTTTTCTGTGTGGCTACCAAGTGATAGTAGTAACTAATTTTTAAGACATCTAAGGGATCTATGGATTTGTTTTTGTGGTAACTGATTCACCCCCCCTCTTAGTTACTCCATCTATATTTCCAAAAATTGGTATCAGGGGTGCTTGGTGCTTCTAGGAAGGATTTTAAGGATCTAAGATAAAGATTAGGATGTCTTACAAGAGGGAAATTCTAAGGCTTAATAGGGATAACTTTTCAGCATGGTGAGGTCTCATGAGACTCCATCTGGCTTCCATTGGAGATATAGGATGGAAATATCTTGATGAATAATATGTGACTCCTTCTGGTACACTATCTATTAATGACATAGCTAAGAAGAAGACTCATAACACCATGATGATGGACATTGCATAAGCCCTAAGCTATGAAGAATTGGATGATGTCAAGGAATGGAAAAATGCCTTTGCTATGTGGAACAAGCTAAAAGATATCTATGGAGGTGATGATAATGGGAGAAGGGCCAAAGAAAAAAGTCTAAGAGCACAATTTGATTAGATGAGGCTGAGAGAGGATGAAAACATTGCCAAATATGTTGAAAGAGTCAAAGCAAGCATCAGTTCAATCAAAGCTTCTAGAGGAGATATCAAGGATGAAATAATTGTAAGTAAAGTTCTTAGAAGATTATTTCCCATTTATTTAGTTGGAGTATCTAAAATTCGAGAAAGAAGATGTGAAGCAAATCATAAGATAAATTTAGAGGCTATAGTAGGAAGATTGACTACATTTGATCTAGATAACTATGACAACTATGTTCCAGCTTCCAAGAACATTAAATCAGAATTTGAAGCCAAGCTTTCACTCAGAGAAAAGGGCAAAAAGGTAAAGGATTCTCACTCAGAAAGTGAAGAATAATTAGAAGAAAGTTCTGACAATGATCTT
Source organism: Cupressus sempervirens (assembly GCA_028749045.1). Taxonomy (NCBI): domain Eukaryota; kingdom Viridiplantae; phylum Streptophyta; class Pinopsida; order Cupressales; family Cupressaceae; genus Cupressus; species Cupressus sempervirens. The sequence goes on along the minus strand of CM053784.1, from coordinate 277,161,098 downwards.
GAGGTAGTTGAAGCTCTACTAGTAAGAAAATATTCTAGAGGCAAATTGAAATACAAAGTTAAGGTTCCTCTAATCTATTTTTCATGTGAGGAAATTAGTCATATTACTGCTAGGTGTCCAAACAAGAAAAACAAGGATGAGAAGAAAGGTCACAAGTGCAATGGCAAGAAAGACATAAAATCATTCAAGGAAAAAGGTAAGAAAACATGTTTCATGGATAAGGATTCTAAGGATTCTAACAATAGTGAAGATGAAATTATTTACATTGTTGTGAAAGATGAATCTAATAATGATGAGGAAGATAAAATGGCACTTATCTCTCATGTAAACAAATTTATACATGGATCATAGATAGTGGTTTCTCTCATCATATGACTGGTGATAAAACAAAGTTTGAATATTTTGAAGACTACGATGGTGGCAGTGTGAGATTTGGTAATATTGAACTTTGTTGCATAAAAGGAAGAGGAAGAATCCACTAACCAAAGAGCTTATATGTGATAATGCCTATTGGGTTAAAGATCTAAAATAGAATATATGGAGTGTGGTACAACTAATCAATATTGGATTCAAAGTGGAATTCATGCATGGAAAAACAAGACTACTAGATGACAAAGGCAAGTTGATTCGATCAAGTATACAAATAAAAGGTAACTTGTTCTATTTTGAACTTGGTGAATGTTCATGTTCTATTGCTCAAGTTGAAGAATGTTGGTTATGACATAGAAGGTTATGTCATGTGAAATTTGATAACTTGGTAAAAATAAGCAAATTCAAGAAAGTACGAGGCATTCCTAGTATAAAGAAACCTGAGGTTGATCTATGCAAGAATTGTCAAATTGGTAAGATGAGAAAGACTAGCTTTAAAAGTAAGAATTATCAGTCTAATTTTTTTTTTGGAAATTGTGCATACTGATTTGTGTGGACCTATTGGAATTAAGAGTTATACTAGAGAAAAGTTATTCATTCTTTTTGTTAATGATTACTCTAGAATGATGACTGTCATGTATCTAAGAGAGAAATTAGAAGCATTTGAGAAGTTCACATGGTATTTGGCTAGAGTAGAGAAGGAAACAAGGGAAATACTAAAGTGTTTGAGGTTAGATAGAGGTGGTGAATTCATCTCCTATGAGTTCAATAAATTTTGCATTGAAAGGGGAATCAAAAGATAGGTATCAACACCTGAAACTCCTGAGAAGAATGGAATAGTTGAAAGGAGGAATAGATCTATCATGGATTGTGCTAGAACTCTAATAATTGAAAAGAATATTGCTATCAAATACTAGAAGGAAGCTATTACCATTGCAGTTCATACATTGAACTGAGTATAGTTGAAGAATGACTCATTCAAAATCCCCTATGAGTTATGGTATGGCTATAAACCTAATGTAAGTTACTTAAAAGTATTTGGAAGTAAATGTTACATTTTGAAAGAATCTAGGAAAGACACATTTGATGTGAAGGGTGATGAAGGCATATTTTTGAGATATTCTTGCAAGAGTAAGGCATATAGATGTTTGAATTTGTCTACTCACAAGTCATAGAAAGTGCACATGTGAAAGTTGATGAGTTTGCAAAAAAGACTAAAGAAGAAAGAAAAAAGGAACCAAAAGATTACAAGAGATTTATTTTCATTGAACCTGATACAGTGCTAGACACATCTATTCATCAGAAAATTTCTACTCTTCAATCTTTAGTCATTGAGTTGCAAGAAGTTCAAACTGAGTTGAAGGAAGTTGAGTCACATTCAGATTCTACCAAGCTAATTCCTACCGAGTCTGAAGGACTCGAGCAATAGTCATATCAACTAGAACCAGATGTTGAAACTCAAAATGAAGACAGTGTAACTCAGTCAAAAGGAAAGGAACCTATATTGGCAAAATATGCCAAGAGACATCATGCACTAGATCAAATTATTGGAAAAAATTTGAAGGTACTATGACAAGAAGTAAGTTAAAAGGTACTTGTTTACTTGCTGGTTTTGAACCTAGAAATGTAAAAGATGCATTATAAAATGAAAGTTGGATTGAGGCTATGAATGAAGAGATAGAGAAAATAGTGAAGAACAAAACTTGGACTCTTGTACCTAGGCTTAAAGATAAAAATGTGATTGGAACTAAGTGGGTATTTAGAAATAAGTTGAATAAAGATGGTAAGGAATCAAGAAACAAGGCTAGACTGGTATGTAAAGGCTACTCTCAAGAAGAATGAATAGACTATGGAGAGACTTTTTCTCCTGTTGGAAGATTGGAAAGTGTCAGGACTTTACATGCATATGCTGCATACAAAGAATTTAAGGAATATAAAATGGATGTCAAATATGAATTTCTCAATGGTATTCTTGATGAAAAAGTCTACATTGAACAGCTTGAAGGTTTTGTTGATCCACACAAGAAGGACATGGTTTGAAAATTACACAAAGCATTGTATGGTCTGAAACATGCCCCTAGAGCATGGTATGAAATATTGCATAACTATCTTATTCAGATTGGTTTTTAGAGAACTAATGACAACAGTAGCTTGTATATCAAGGAAGGACCAGATAATAAGATTCTTTTGGTAGAAATATTTGTAGATGATACTTTGTTTATAGGAAATGATGATCTATGCAAAGAATTTTCAGAACAAATGAATAAGGAATTTGAATTGTCAATGTTTGGTGAGATTAAATTCTTTGTTGGTCTTCAAATTTAGTAAAGAAAGAATGGTATCTACATCACTCAGTCTAAATACATCAAGGAGATACTCAAAAATTTTGGTATGGAAGATTGTAAACCAGTTAGGACTCCCATGTGTATTAGACTAAAGCTTACCAAGGATAATGAATCAAAAGAGGTAGATCAGACTTTATATAGATCAATGATTAGAAAGTTGTAGTATGTAGTTCATACAATGCCTAATATTGCTCTTGTAGTTGGTATTGTGGCAAGATTTTCAGCAAAACCTAGAGAAAATTACATAATGACAATCAAGAGAATCTTGAGATAATTGAAAGGCACTAAAGATTATGGATTTGTGTATAAATTTGGAGGTAATCTGGACTTGAAAGTGTTTACTAATGTTGATTGGGAAAGAAACATTAATGACAGAAAGAGTACAAGTGGAGGAGCATTCTTTCTTGGAAAGAGGTTAGTTTCTTGGACAAGTAAAAAGAAAAATTGTACATCCCAATCTACAATAGAAGCTGAATATGTTGCAGTAGCAGTGAAGTATTCTAATATTGTTTGGTTCAAATAGTTATTGGAAGGCATGAAGGTTGAGATCAAAGAACTAGTTGTTATGTTTTGTGACAATACAAGTACAATCAAAATATCTAAGAATCCAGTAATGCATTCCAAAACCAAGCACATTGCAATAAATTATCACTTTATCAGAGAACTAGTGTAGGATAAGGAGATCAAATTGGAATATGTCCATACAAAAGAACAAATTTCTGACATATTCACCAAGCCATTACTTAAGGATGCATTCTTGTATCTAAAAGGTAAGTTAGGGGTCATTCCCCTATCTGAGGCTCACTAAAGTGAAGTTTTAAGTGATGCATCAATAGGAACCAAGTTGAAGATAATTTTAGTTGATGCAACATAGTCATGGATACATTGCATATGAATCAATACTTAAGGAACATTGCTACTCATTTGGTTTGTGTTTTCATTGGCATGTGTTGTCAAAGAGGGAGAGTATACTGACATATTTCTGAAATTTGAATTTGTTTGTGGAGAGTTTGCTGTTAGAAAAAGAAGCTATGTAATTCCTTCACAGAGGGAGATTACTGTATTTGAAAAGTTTGTGGCATAAAATCTAAGAGGGAGAACTGTTCTGTCAGATAAAGAATTGCTTTCAAATTTCATCTACTATGACATGTTGTGTTGCCATCAATGCCAAAGAGGGAGATCGTTGGATACAATTGTTCAATTGTGTGTTGTCTTTGATGTTACACAAATGTCATATACGTTATCAGACAGAGTCTACCGAGCTCAACTGGTTAGCAAAGAGATTTCCAAAGTCTATTGAACTCACTCAAGCATCAAAGGTTTTTATGGTAGAAGTTAGTTTCTACTAAGCTCACTCAGGTGTCGAAGGTTTCTATGGCAAAAGTTAGTTTCTACCAAGCTCACAAGGTCAAAGAAGGAAATTTAGTGTTTACTAAGTTGGCTTGGTCTCCAAAGGATTTTATAGAGTTTTTAGTGTTCACTGAGCTTTAGTTGGTTAACATTGGAAATCATTTCTGGAGTAGTTTCTACTGAGCAAGTGATGCAGGGGGTTTAGAGAGTCATAACTTTTGACTCGAATATGAGTTTTCTTAGATTTTTTTGGGTTTTTTTCAAAATCTATCTTTGGGGTGGATTCCAACTTAGTTAACTTTGCTGGGGCTATTTTGACCTTTTTTTGAGAGCTAGAAATTCCATTTTGACCTCTAAATTTCCTTTTTAAAATATATTAGGTGTTTTTTGTTTTTTCTTCTTTGTAATGACTTCAAAAATTCTTTCTAATTTCGGAGATTAGTTGGCAATTCATCTTTCCTTAGTTGGGGCTTTTCTTGGGAAAAATTAGGATTCATAGGATGAGTTTTAAAAATTACCAAAAATGGAAATTTCCATTTTTCCCTAAAATCTACCAAATATGGTAATTTTTAGAATTGTAATAAGTAGGTGTTTGTTTTCATTGTAGTGGTAGAGTAGAGTTGTAGAATTTTGAATGAAGAGTTATGTTATTCTGAAACATTTTTTTTGTGTCAAACTCAGATTCATTTTCTAATGATATTGGGGTTACATCATTTAGTATTAGAGCAATGATGTAACCCTAATATCATTAGAGAATAAATCCGAGTTTGACACAAAACAAATGTTTCAGAATAACATAACTCTTCATTCAAAATTTTGCAACTCTACTCTGCCACTACAATAAAAACAAACACCTACTTATTACAATTCCAAAAATTACCATATTTGGTAGATTTTTGAGAAAAATAGAAATTTCCATTTTTGGTAATTTTTAAAACTCATCTTATGAATCCTAATTTTTCCTAGGAAAAAGCCTTCGACTAAGGCAAGATGAATTGCCAACTAATTTTTAAAATTTAGAAAGAATTTTTGAAGTTATTACAAAGCAAAAAAAACAAAAAATGCCTAAGATATTTTAAAAATGAAATTCAGAGGTCAAAATGGAATTTTTGGCTCTCAAAAAATGTCAAAACAATGCCAATAGAGCTAGTTGAGTTGCAATCCACTTGAACAATGGATTTTGGAAAAAAACCCAAAAAAATCTAAGAAAATTTAGATTCGAGTCAAGAGTTATGACTCTCTAAACCCCCTGCATTAAGAGGAGGCATCACACCAATGCAAAGATCGGTACTAGATATGCAAAAGGAGATTGAATGATCCAATGAGCAACTAGATAACCAAGAAATAAAAAGAGGAAATGATACTAATGAAGATGGAGAAAATGAAGATGAGAGATTGGGAGAAATAAGCTACGAAGATAGAGTTCTCAAGGCTTTAGAAGGGAGGAGTGAAGCAATAAAAATTGATGTTTTAGACTATGCTAGTAGTCTTAAGCTAGAAGAACTAATAGATGGGCTGAATGAGATGGGAATTTTTTTTTGAATGGAAGCCCATGATAGAAGAAAAGAAGATGAAGTTTACATGCACAAAGCTAAAGGACATGCATTGATATGGTGGGATCACTTCCAAAAGGAACGAGTTAGAAATGGCAAGGAGAAGATTAAGACATGGATCAAGATGGAGAAATAGCTGAGAGAAAAATTCTTACCCATGGATTATTCACAAACCCTCTTTTGCAGATTCTAGAATTTGAAGCAAAACTTGTCTTCAATGTAAGACTATACAAATGAGTTCTACAAGCTATCCATGCACATAGAGCATCAAGAAAATAACTAGCAAATGGTTGCTAGATATGTTAGTGGCTTGAAATTATCTATTCAAGATGAATTGAGCATGCATCATGTTAACAATATGGAGGAAGCCTACCAACTTGCTCTGAAGGTTGAAGAAAAGTATAATAGGCAATATAACTAGAGGAATAGAGGTGGTTGAAGGGGTGCATCAACTCCATTTTGGGGAGGTTTTAATAGTGGCTAGGGAAAGAGTTTTCAAAACACTAAAAAAATTATAGATGCTAGGCCAGATCCTTTAAATCAAGAAAGATGAAGGGGGTTTCAGTGGGGTCAAGGCTACGAAAGTGGAAGAGGCTAGAAAAACTAGAGAAGGCTTTTTACTTGTTTTAGGTGCAGAGAAGAAGGCCACAAGACTTTTGAGTATTCCAATTTCAACATGCAAGATAGAAAGCAAGGAGGGGCATCTAGAGTGAACCTAGCCTATGCTGACAATGAATCTAAACAAGAAGTACCTCCAGATATGGGAGAAAGTCTTATGATGAGAAGGACAATGATTATTCCAGCCAAGGAGAATGTAGAGGAGAAGAGCACTAATGACTCATGGCTCAAGACCAACATATTTCGGACAAGGTGTACCTCAGGAGGAAAGGTATGTCAAGTAATTGTAGATGGATGTAGTTGTGAGAATATGGTTTCTAAAGAAATGGTAGATAAACTAAACCTTCAGTGTGAAAAGCACCCTTGTCCTTATCGATTGCATGGTTTAAAAAGGGAAGTGAAGTCACGGTAGATAAAAGATGTCTTGTTAAATTTTCCATAGGAAAGGTCTACAAGGATGAGCTATGGTGTGATGTGATTCTTATGGATGCATGCCATGTCCTCTTGGGGCATCCTTGGAAGTATGACCGAAACATTGTTCATAATGTGGAAAAGAATACTTACACCTGGAAGGATAGATCTAAGGTAGTCTTATTACCTCTAAAGGGTGATGGAAAAACTAAAAGTATGTTGTCTTAAAAGGAACTTGTTAAAGAAATAAAAGTGATAGGGTGTTGTTATGCATTGGTAGTGTTGGGACTAAAAATTGCATGGTCAATTTTGAGTACCATTGAGAAAATCAACCCCTATGAGTGCCCATAAATGAGTGTGTAACCGATTGTACTTTCAAGTCCCAAGAGGTGTTTAATGCTTCTAGCACCTTTCATTTAGTGTGTCTACCTATTCCATGATGATAAATTGATATTCTGAGCCATTTTGTGAAGTCTCATTTTGAGCTAGTTCCAAATCTGCATTTTCACCAAACTGTTAAACAACGATAGGAGGCCATGTTTGCATCTAAATATCTCACACCCAGAAATGTTTCATGACTTGCCACTTTGGAAATGTCTAGTGTCTATACATAAGAACCTATGTTTCATATTTCAAGTTATTTTGAGTCCACCTGACTAGGTTTCGAATCCTTCAAAGTTGGTAGTTTACTATTTTCATGTTGATGCACTTTGCACATAATTTTGGGAAGCCTTGTTTGACAAGTTGTAATTTTGACCAAGTTGACCAAAATGTTAAAATTCCTTTTGTGTTGCATTGTAGAGGTCAGAGACTTGTTATGTTTCAAGTTTTAGCTCATGGTGAATCTATTTGATTAGTTTTCAAACATGATTCCAAATGCAATTTCTAAAGTTTTACTGGTATCGACATTTGTAGATTGTTTGGTACCCCTGTTCGAGATGTTATATCTTGAAATCTATGATAGGTGAGATTGAATGAATTGTACCACTATGTGTTGTACTCTAAAAATAATTTAAGTGTGGTAGTTTGTAAGTCATGATGAATCTGTTTGCACACTTTTCTAGGTCAATTCCATTTGCAAAAATCACTTATGCCATTGTTTCTAGTTGTCAAATTCTGAGTAGCTCACTTTGACCACTAGCCATTTGTTTCCAATTATTCATCATGAGCCCAAATCAAAAATTTATAGTCTCCTCATGATAGAGAACCAATGCCCCAATTTTTGTGCCCCCAAGTGTCAGTTTAGCCAATTTTTGAAGTCAATTCTAAACCCAATTTAGTGTTTTCTGACAATTTTTCTTGCAGGTAGTTCTAAATGGTCAACTTTGACAGCGAATATCTTTTGACCCAAAATTTGTCATGAGATGAGATTTGATGGGGTACAAGTATGCAGAACAAAGAATTAGTCTGCCAATTTTTAGAGTTTGATCAGAGGTTTGGGTTAGTTTTTAAGGCCAGTCAATTGACCTCTTGGCACAAAGTTGACAAGTTTGTAGATTAATGGTAAAATGAATTTTAAATGTTGGTTCAATGATCAAACTTGATTCTAATAAGTTCTAGATGATCAATAGATCAATTCAACAGTTTAATTTTTTGAAAATGAATTTTTTTTTAGTCAGACCCACTTTGGGGACTTGACTAATTACATTCGACTGAATAGAAAGGTAGGGAATGGATCAAATAGAATGAAAGAGGAAAAGAACTTTGAAAGATGACTTGATTTGATGACTATTAGTAAGATACTTATGAAAAATGAATTTCTTTTTTTGACAAAGCTACCAAGTCATATCTCTAATGTTAATGTTGGAGATCATTTCCCAACATTTAATGAAGTCAATTACTATTGTTGGTGCTTATGGCCGAGCTTGCAAAAATTACATTTGGATTCCATTGGTCAAAGTGTAAATGGATGCCTTTAGTTATGATATGTGGATTCCATTGCTTGTGATTTCACATCACACACACTCAAAGGTTAAGGTTGTGACTTGAATTATCTTCTCCCAATCTGCAGGTGCAGAGGAAGCTCCACATAAATGAAGAAGTCTACAGCTAGTCTTAGAAAGGAATCCATTGTATTAATAAAAGCCCTGGATATAATAGAGCAGGTAGGGGAAATGCCAAGAGGAATAAAAACCATCCATGCTTTAAAGGCAGAACACGTTGAGTTAAAAAAGAATGTAAAAATATCAAATATGATACTTATGGCACCATTCTGTAACATAAAAGTAGCTACATCATTTTTTGTCCATTGGTGGGGTATTTTAACATATTCTAGATCCATTTTGTCCCAAGGAATGAAAATTTCGCTAATGTCATAAAGGAGGTTTTGGGTCAAAAGCTGCATTGGTGTTAAAGGATTGAATGGAAGACAAGAAGTTGCAACAATCACAGTGACTACAGTTCCTAAATTGGTTGCAACTACCATCTGTATGTATTTCATGCTATTGCAATGTGTGATTTGACCACATTCTACTCTAGCAACAAGAACATTAAGGTCCTTTTCTAATAGAACTATTTGAGCTAGATCTTTGGCAATAGATGCACCTGAATCCACTATGATTCCCACATTAGCATAGGGTAAGGGCAAAAATGGAGGCAGAGAGCATTTAGCTGCAGTCAAAGAAACATGGCAAGAAAAAGGGTGCTGCAGGGCAGTTTCAAAGAACCCATGCATGGGTAAGAGAAGCATCAAGTACCCAAGTGGTAGTGTTAAAGATAGGGTATTGAAGGAATCCCATGCAACATTGAAGGAAACACCCAGGAAAAGGGTAGTCAACACCATGTCAAAGAACAGACCCATGGCAGGAGGTAGTTGCCATGTTAAACAAGAAAGCTCATGGATAAAGAGGGCTGGGTCAGTGAAAGAAAGGCCCATGTGAGAAGCAACAGTTAAGGCAAAGTAGAAAGCCACAACCTTTTAAAAGGTATCTAGACAAAGGAGCAATTAAAAGAAGCCACCCAATAGGAAAATGGTAGCCATCCAAGGTAATAAGCCATAGCCAAAGTTTGCAAGGGAGATGTCTTCATTCAAGAAAGTGGAAATTAAAACAAAGAGGCAGGGTCAAAAATTAAGAGGCATCCCATGTTTCTAAAAGAAATGACACCCACACTAACCAAAAAGATCTCCATGCTAAAGAAGGAAAAATCATAGTCAAGATCTTTCAAGGCAATGGCATGAAAAAGCTTGAAATAGAGAGGAATCAGCACAAGAAGTTGGAAAAACCATGAAAAGCTTTAGTCTGATATTAGCTGGGGGATGGAATTTTTAAAACTTTAAATACAAATCATTACCAATGTATTGTGTTTAAAAGAAAGAAGGCTTTTGGAAGCTAATCTTTAGTAGGTCCCCCACTAATAAAATCAACTAGAGGAAGTACATGCATTATTTTGAATGAAAATGTACAAGTAATGACATGGTAGATCCATACAATAGTGCATGAGATCATGACATGTGTCACGATCCAATGGTGGGTGCAAGCCCACAAGGCAGAAGTGATTGTAGTTTAAGAAGTGCAAGAATGCAATATTGAGACACATGGTAGTAGGTCCTACGCACAGTGAGGTGGCACCATAGGAGAAGATTCACCAAAAATTGCCATGTGTCATGATCCAACAGATGACGCAATCTTGCATTTCGAAGATGCATGCCAGTTAAATAGTGTGGGATTGCAGGAGGTTGACATGTGTCATTAGGCCTAGAATAGATGATGATGTGGAAAATGATGCAAATCAGGCAGGCCAATCACAGACTGCCACGTGGCTTGGTCAAATTGGGTTTGACACTAAGTTTCAAGAAAAGGAAAAAAATTTAAAGTCATAAAAAAATTATTATTTTATTTTCCTCCTCAAATGGTATATGTTCTTATTTTAAATTTAAAAAGATATTTTTTCTAAAGTTTTAACTTTAGAACTTTTAAAATTTTTGGAATTTCAAAATTCAAAAGATGTGCAAACTTGAGCTTTATACCAAGAGGGCATTTTTCAAAATGACTTTCTAGAGGTTTCCTGTAGGAAAACATAGCAATGTTATATATCATTGGAACCAAGAGAGAATAGACTTTTTGATTCTAAGGTTAGTTTTTGCACAGGATGTAGTTTGTTCAAGTTATAGCAGGTTTTCTCTCAGGTTTCCAATTTGTAACTGTATTCAGATGAGGAAGTTCATAACTAATTTTTGACATGGTAAAGACCTGAATGTGGTTAAAAGGTAGTGAAAATGCAGTTAAAGTCAAATTTGGTCATCCATATTAAGTAAAAACTCAAATTTTACTAGCATTTTCATGAAGTTTTTAGATCTTGATGACTCAAAAGGTTTTCATCATTTAGAATGAGATATTTTTAGATCAGTAATAGGATGATGATGAAAACCATATCAAATTAGATGGGTATAAAGAAGAAAGAGGTTTTTAGTTGCAAGGGATTGAATTCCAACTGAACACATGTCAAACATAGATTAGATCCGGGAATTCATCTTCTTCCTATATCTTTCTTTCTTTCATCCATTGTAAGGGTTCCAATTTTTCACTATGAAACCATTGTTGGTTAGAAATATTCAGTCTTTCTATGAGACCACTTTTTTGGATCTAGATTTGTGATTCCACCTTCATTCTTCAAAAAATTCTCTTGTATGAACAATAGCAGGGAAGAAAATACAACAAGTTCTGATATGTTAGGTGTTTTCATGTTTTGATTTCATGCATTTGATTGTATTGTTTTCAAGGAAATGAATACAAATGAGTAAGAATTTTATTAGCTTCTTTCTGATTCACATCTCCTATCTTAGTGAATCTTCAATGTTTTATGATCTATGAACAAAGAGCCTAGGTCCTAGTTGTAGTCCCTTAAGGCTGCATGTTGTTTCATTGTTGCTTATAACTCAAGGGGTTACGTAAATGCTTCAAGGAATCAACAGGGTTGCAAGTTTATTAAGGCTGACATCAGGTAAGAATGAGATTTAGATTGAACACATATGTTTATTTGCAAGGTGAATGGATAGATCAGATATCTAAATAGATGGATATGTCTCAGATATCCATATGTATAAGATTGATTCATGGATTTTCCTAATAGATAATGCACTGATCAGCTATAGGATCATTAGTTCTTATTGTTGCATATTAGGGGTTTTGTTGAATTCAACATTATTAATCAAACACTTTTCCCCATTCATGTTGAAGAGCTACAATAGAATGCCCTCACTCAGCTTATGAATGTCATAGATTTGCATTTAGCTACTGTAGATTTGTGTCGTTACATGAGTTATTAGGAGAAATAAGGGTTAATTCTATTGATTATAGATTTAGGGATGTGTTTTTGCATTCGTACCATATTGATTGAATCTAAGGTCCACCCACCTAGGTTTTGCAGAGCCTGAAGTAGAAGAAGGGTCTAGCCTTATAGTTTTCCTGGTGTTTAAAATAGTATGTCGAAGATGGGAGTTAGCTACCCCTAGATGTACCATATTCTCATCAAGGTAATTGGAAATCGGTAACATTTTCAAACACCAATAGGTAGTACAAAAGGGGAAAGAGAAAGACTTGACTATACCACCATAAGTAGTTGTAGTGTTAGAAGAATATTTAGATGTCATTCCAAAGGAGCTACCTAATAGACTTCTCCCAAAAAAAGATATCCAACATCATATTGATCTTATTCTAGGAGTAAGTCATCCCAATCAAGCAGCATATAGAATGAGTCCCACCTAGCATGCAGAACTAGGCAAACAAGTGACTGATCTCATATAAAAGGGTTTAGTACAAGAAAGCATGAGCCCCTATGCTATCCCAACATTATTAACTCTAAAGAAAGATGGGATGTGGAGGATGTGCATAGACAGTCAAGCCATCAATAGAATAACCATCAGGTATCATTTTCCTATCCTACATTGGGATGATATGCTAGATGTTCTTGTTGGAGTGAAGTATTTCTTTAAGATTGATCTAAAAAGTGGGCACCATCAGATCCACATCTGAGAGGGGGATGAGTGGAAAATAGCTTTCAAAACTAGGGATGGTTATTATGAATGGAAGGTTATGCCTTTTTGTTTATCCAATGCACCTAGTACTTTTATGAGGCTCATGAAAGCTGTGTTGCATCCCCACATTGGTAAGTTTGTAGTAGTTTATTTTGATGATATACTAAATTTTAGTAAGGGAAGGGAAGAACATCTACAACACTTGAGGATAATATTGGGGGTATTGAGGAGAGAAAAGCTCTATGCTAATTTACAGAAGTGTAGGTTCATGCAAGAAAGCTTGGTTTTTCTAGAATTTCTCATTTCTATAGATGGTGTCAAGATGGATCTAGAGAAAGTTTGAGCCATTCTTGAGTGGCCTAGTCCACATAGTATCAATAAGGTGAGAAGTTTCCATGGCTTGGCTACTTTCTATATAAAGTTCATTTGTAATTTCAGCAGCATTGTAGCACCTATGACATATTACACTGATCGAGAGTTCTCATGGGTGAAAGAGGTTGAAGAGAGTTTCCAATACCTAAAGAAGAAGGTCACTAAAGCTCCAATACTGGCACTACCAGATTTCAACAAGGTGTTTGAAGTGGACTGTGATGCCTCACATGTGGGCATCGGTGTTGTAGTTAGCCAAGAAGGTAAACCCATTACTTTTTTTAAGTAAAAAATTGAATGATGAATGGAAGAAATATTCTACATATGATATAGAATTCTATGCAATTGTGCAAGCTTTAAGGCACTAGAAGCATTATCTAGTACCCAAAGAATTTGTGTTTTTCATAGACCATATTGCTCTAAAATACTTGAAAACATAAAAGAAATTGAATACTAGACATGTAGAGTGGGTCTTTTTCATACAAGGGTATACCTTTTTTCTAAAGCATAAATCAGGGAAATAGAATCAAGTTGTAGATGCCTTAAGTAGGTGAGTTGTTCTTCTAAATATCATGGAGATAGAGGTTGTTGGATTTGATGCAATCAAAGACTTGTATGAGTTTGATAGTGAGTTTTGGGAAATTTTTGATTAGTTGAAGAATCTAGTGGACATGCAGACACTGTTCAAGGTGATTATCTAATGCAAGATGGTTACTTATTCAAGGGAAAGTAGCTATGTGTTCCTATAGGCTCAATGTGAGAAAATATTATTTGGGAATTTCATAGTAGTGGTATGGATGGGTATTTTGGGAAGGATAAAACAATAGCTTTGGTGGTAGATGAGTACTATTGGCCAAAGATGAAGCGAGATATCACTAGGTTTGTGGAGAGGTGTTGAGTTTGTCAAGTAGCTAAAGGGCACTCCTAGAACATTAGATTATATATGCCATTACTAGTACCTGTTAGACTATAGATAGATTTGAGTATGGATTTTGTAGTGGGATTGCCACATACATAGCGAGGTAATGACTCTATTTTTGTAGTTGTGGATAGATTCTCAAAAATGGTTCATTTAATTGCTTCTAAGAAAACTAGTGGTGCTACTAGGCTGGTCAAGTTATTCTTTTCTAAGATAGTCAGATTGCATGGGGTTCCAAAAATAATCACCTCTAATAGAGATACTAAGTTTTTGAGTCATTTTTGGCAAACTTTATGGAAGAAAATGGGAACATAATTATAGTTTAGTAGTGCTCACCATCCATAAATAGATGGACAAACAAAAGTTGTCAATCATAGTTTGGGTAATTTGTCGTGGTGTATTGTTGGAGAGAAGCCCAAACAATGGTATTTGTCATTGCCTCAAGCAGAATTTGCTTATAATAACTTTGTGAATAGGTCAACTGGTAAGTCACCATTTCAAGTTGTTTATGGACATAACCCTCAAGGTGTTCTTGATTTGGTGTAGCTTCCTTTGGGTGATAGAATCAGTGATGATGGAGAAGCCTTTATAGAGTAGCTCCACCAGTTGCAAGAAAATGTAAGACATAAGTTATAGGATAGAAATGAGTGGTACAAAGCTTCTATAGATGCCACTTGAAGGTATCAGGTTTGTAATTCAGGGGATCTAGTGATGGTTTACCTTAGAAAGGAGAGGTTTCCTACTAGGACTTATCATAAATTGAAATATAAGAAAATTGGCCCCTGCAAGATTTTGAAGAAGGTTAATGATAATGTATATGAGGTAGAGCTCCCAAGTGGTCTTGATATATCTCCTATGTTTAATATTTTTGATTTGTATACTTTCCATGCTGATGATACTTCTATTGAAAAAGAGGATGAGGTAGACTGGACACACACCATACCCATCAAAAAGAGAGATAAGGTTGCACAAATTCTAGACAAGAAGACTGTTCAGACTCATCAAGGTGACTACAATAGATATCTCGTGCAGTGGGAAGGGTTGGCACTGATAGATAGCACTTGGATTATAGAATGGGAGTTGTAAAAGTTGGATGAGCCTAAAAGAAAGTAGTTTGAGGACCAGAACTCACAAGAGCTTCATTCTTTTCAAGAAAGGGACAATGATGCTAGGGGTTTAGAGAGTCATAACTTTTGACTTGAATCTGAGTTTTCTTAGATTTTTTTGGGTTTTTTTCAAAATCTATTGCTGAGGTGGATTCCAACTTAGCTAGCTCTGTTGGGGCCATTTTGACTTTTTTTTGAGAGTCAAAAAATCCATTTTGACCTCTGAATTTCATTTTAAAAATATCTTAGGTGTTTTTTCTTTTTTCTGCTTTGTAATAACTTCAAAAATTCTTTCTAAATTTTAGAGATTAGTTGGAAATTCATCTTTCCTTAGTTGGGGGTTTTTCCTAGGAAAAATCAAGATTCATAGGATGAGTTTTAAAAATTATTAAAAATAGAAATTTTTGTTTTTCCCAAAAAACTACCAAATATGGTAAATTTTTGAATTGCAATAAGTAGGTGTTTTTTTTCATTGTAGTGGTAGAGCAGAGTTGCAAAATTTTGAATGAAGAGTTATGTTATTTTGAAACTTTTTTTTTTGTGTCAAACTTAGATTTATTGTCTAATGATATTGGGGTTACATCAACAGGGTTGGCCAATGAAGGATTTTACTATTTTGGAAAATAAAATTTAATTGTTTCATGTAATGAATGTACCCTACTGATGTAATGATCATTGGTAATTATAACTTGTAAATGAGTCGACTAGATAATTTGTAAGGTATAACTAAAAGGTCAAGTTGTGAATTCAAAAGTATGGATGAATGAGCGAGCATGCAAGTGTGAAGAGGAAAGTGTGAGAAAATTTTGAAGAAGGATCAGATATCCTTGAGGAGTAGCAAATTTGTATTCGATTAGAGAGGATCTAGTGAAGCAGAATAGAGATCTGTATCAACAAATTTAGTTGCATTTCATTTAGGTTAACTCATTGTTACTTTCTCACAATTGTAGTAGTTATTTCTAAATCTCTTAATAGGTTTGGTTTAACAACCATTTTGTAAATCCTCTAATAAGGTGAATAGTTCTATTTAATTGTTCTAAAGTCCTCTAGTAAGGCCACTCCTAGCAGGGTGATTAAATCCTTCAACAAAGTCACACCTAACAGTGTGTTTTGTAACCTTTAACAAGGTTGGCTCCTAATAGGGCTCACTTTAGAAGAGTGAAAATTGGTAGCTAGTTACTTGGTAGTTTTTTCAATATTGGGTTTCCACATTAAATCTGGTGTCTCTTGTGTTCATGTTATTTCTTTTATGCATGCATGTTAAATATTTGTGAATTCTTAAAGATCAATAATGACTTATATTACATCTACTGAGTTACAACCTTTTTTTTTGTGGCTACCTAGTAACAATAGTAACTAGTTTTTAAGACATCTAAGGGATTTGTGGATTTGTTTTTGTGGTAATTGATTCACCCCCCCCTCACTTACTCCATCTCTATTTCCAACACTTACCTCTTAGATACAAAAATGCATCCTTAGGTAATAGCTTCATGAATATGCTTGCAATCTATTCCTTTGTATTCACATATTCCAATCTGACTTCTTTATCCTGCACTATTTCTCTTAAGAAGTGATATTTTATAGCAATGTTCTTTGGTTTGGAATGTATTACTAGATTCTTTGATGTATTGATTGCACTGGTGTTATCACAATGTATGAGTACCGGATCTTTGATCTCTACCTTCATTCCTCCAATAGTTGTTTGAACCAAACAATGTTAGAACAATTGAATACTACCGCCACATATTCTGCCTTTCCTGTGGATTGAGATGTACAATTTTTTTTCTTACTTATCCAAGATACAAATCTTTTACCAAGGAAGAACACTGCTCCACTAGTACTTTTTTTGTCATCAAGACTTCCTGCTTAATCAGCATCAGTAGACACTTTTAAGTCTAGATTGCCTCCAAGTTTGTACCATAAAGTATAGTCTTCGATACCTTTGAGATATCTCATGATTCTCTTGATTTCCATCATGTGATTTTCCTTAGGATTTTCTAAGAATCTTAGCACTATTCCAACTACTAGAGCAATATCAAGTCTTGTGTGTATTACATACTGCAATTTTCCAATCATTGATCTATATGTAGTATGATCTACTTCTTTGGAATCATCATTTTCAAAGAGCTTATGTCCAATATACATGGTGGTTTCCAACTAATATTGAATCTTCCATTCCAAATTTCTTCAGTATCTCCTTCATATACTTAGATTGAGTGATGTAGACACCATTTTTGTTCTATTGTATTTGCAATCCAAAAAAGAATTTTATCTCACCAAACATGGACATCTCAAATTCTTTACTCATTTCTTCTGAAAATGCTTTGTTCAAGTCATCATTTCATATAAATAGAGTATCATCAACAAATATTTCTACTAAAAAAATCTTCTTGTTTGGTCCTTCCTTGATATATAGACTACCATTATCATTTGTCCTTTGAAAGCCAATCTCTACCAATTAATTATGAAGTCTTTTGAACCAAGCTCTAGGAGCTTTCTTGAGACCATATAATACTTTGTGTAATTTGTAGACCATGTCCCTTTTGTTAGGGTCTACAAAACCTTCTAGTTGTTCAATGTAGACTTCTTCATCAAGAATTCCATTCAAGAATGCAGATTTGACATCTATTTGATATACTTTAAATCCCTTATGTGTTGCATATGCTATAGTAAAGTCCTAACATCTTCTAGCCTTGACATAGGAGCAAAAAGTCTCACCATAGTCAATACCTTCTTCCTAAGAATAACCTTTGCACACCAATCTTGTTTTGTTTCTTGAAACTTCTCTATCTTCATTCAACTTATTTCTAAATACCCACTTTGTACCAATTATATTTTTATCCTTGGATCTAGGAACAAGACTCCAAGTTTTGTTCTTTTCTATCTATTCTATCTCTTTATTTATTGCTTCAATCTAACTTTCATTTTCAAGAGCATCTTTAATACTTCTATGTTCAAATTCAACAAGTAAATATGTACCTTTTAATTTTCCTCTTGTCATTATTCCATCTAATTTGTCTCCAATGATGTAATTAGGTGCATGATGACTTCTAACATATCTTGCTAACATAGGCTCTTTGGGCTTTGAATGAGTTCCACCATCTTCATTTTGAGTTTTAGTTTCAAGCTCAGGTTCTTCTGTTTGTGATTTGAGTCCATCAAGCTCGACTTGAACTATCTTGATACCCTCTTGTTATGAATTAGTTCTTTTAGACTATAGCTTGGGTTACACTATCTACAACTCAGTAACTATTGGGGATTCTAGGGACTCGAGAGATGAAGCTTCCTTTCTTTCAGATAGACTTGGCAGGGTATCAGGTTCATAGTAAATAAATCTTTTGTAATTTTTTTTCCTTTTTGCTTTCTTCTTCACTCTTTTCTACAAACTCATCAATTCTAACATGTTCATTTTCTATAATTTTATGAGTAGACAAATTCAAACATCTATATGCTTTATTTCTATAGGAGTATCCTACAAATATTCCTTCATCACTTTTTACATCAAATTTTCCTTTTCTAGATTCTTTTAATATATAACATTTGCTGTCAAATTTTTTCAAGTAACTTACATTAGGTTTGTAGCCATACCATAGCTGATAAGGTGTTTCATTTGAATCTCTCTTCAATTGTACTCTATTTAAGTCTTGAACTACATGGTTGATAGCTTCCTTCTAGTATTTGAGAGCAACCTTGTTTTCAATCATTAGGGTTTTTGCACAATCTATGATAGATCTATTTCTTCTTTCAACTATACCATTTTATTGTGGCGTACCAAGGGCTCATACTTTTCTTTTGATTCCTCTTTCAATGTAGAAATTATTGAATTCATTGGAGATGAATTCACCACCTCTATCTAATCTTAAGCATTTTGACCTCTTTCTAGTTTCCTTTTCTACTCTTGCCAGATACCACTTGAATTTTTGAAAGGATTTTGATTTTTTTTTAAGATACATTGCAGGCATCATTCTAGAGTAGTCATCAATAAAAGGAATGAATTTTTTTTCTCCACTATAGATTTCTATTCGAATAGGTCCACATAAATCTATATTAACAATTTCCAAGACTTCTTCTGATTGATAGTTTTTTCTTTTGAAGCTAGTCTTCCCATCTTACCAATTTGGTAATTCTTACATAGACCCATTTCAAGCTTCTTTAGAATAGGAATTCCTCTTACTATTCTATGTTTATTTATCTTTACCATATTATCAATGTTCACATGACATAGCCTTTCGTGCCATAACCAACTTTCCTCTACATGAGCAATAATACAAGAAAAATCACTAAGAACAAGATAAAATAGATTACCTTTTGTTTGCTTGCTAGATCCAACTAGATTTCCTTTTCCATCCAGTAGCTTGGCCTATCCATTCATGAATTCTACCTTGAATCCAATTTTATTCAACTGTGCCACACTCAATATATTATACTTTAGTCCTTCAACCCAATAAGTATTGTCACATACAAGTTCTTTTGCTAATATAGTACATCCTTTTCTTTTTACGTTACAAGGTTCATTGTTTCCAAATCTCACACTACCTCCATCAAAATATTCCATGTACCCAAATTTTGTTTTGTCTCCAATCATATGATGTGAATAGCCATTGTCAATAATCCATATATCCTTTTTCTAACATGAGAGATATGTGCCATCTTATCTTCTTCATCATCTGATTTATCTTTCACAACAATATATCCAATTTCATCTTCACTATTATCAAATCTTTAGCTATAAAATAAGATTTCTTACCTTTTTTGTTGTAGTTTTTGTAGTTCTTGGAGTCCTTTCATTTACACTTATTGCTTTTTTTCTCATCCTTGATTTCCTTATTTGGACACCTAGCAGCAATGTGACCAATTTCTTCATAAGAAACGAAAATCAAAGGAAATTTACCTTTGTACTTTCCTCTTCCTCGGGAATATTTCCTTGCAAGTAGGGCTTTGACAACTTCAAGATCACTCTCTAAACCTTCTTCTGATGTTCCATCTTCTTCACTTCCTAATTGACTGGACTTTGATGTCTTACTCTTTTCTTTGAGTGAGAGTTTAGCTTTAAATGCAAATTCAATATTCTTTGAAGCAGGAACATAGTTATCATAGTTGTCTAGTTCAAAAGCTATCAGTCTTCCTACTAGAGCATCTAAGCCTAGTTTTTTATTTGGATCACATCTCATTTCTTGAAAGGTAGACACTCTAATTGCATAAATAGGAAGAAGATTTTTGATCACTTTACTTACAATAGTTTCCTCCTTAATGTCTCCTCTAGATGCCTTGATTGCACTTACACTAGCCTTGATTCTTTCCATGTATTTTGCAATGTTTTCATCTTCTCTCATTTTCATTTGGTCAAATTGTCTTATATGATTTTCTACTTTGGCTCTTCTTACATTGATATCTCCTCCATAGACATCCTTTAGTTTGGTCCACATTGCATGATAAATTTTGCAATCCTTCACCTCATTAAATTTGATATAACTAAGAGCAAAAGCAATATCAATCATCATGATACTATGATTCTTCTTTTTAGCAGTATCTTCAACTGATAATGTTTTAGTGAGAATTTTGAATTCAGCATCAAGATACTTGCAACTTGAATCACTTATAGTACCTTGATGCAACCTCATAAGTCTGTGCCATGCTGCTAAATTATCTTTGTTCAACTTGGGAATTTCTCTTTTGTAAGACATCTTGATCTTTAGCTAAGTTCCTTGAAACCTTCTTTGTAAGCACCCAAAAGCTCTGATACCAATTTTTGGAAATATAAGAAGAGTAATTGAGAGGGGAGGGGTGAATAATTATTACTATAATAAATTCTAGATTCCTTAGATGTCACTGAAAAAATGTAAACTGAAAATTGAATATTGCTAAAGCTCGGTAAACACACATAAAATGTTGTAACTTGGTAATAACTGAATTATCTTGGTAAATTCTTAACACAAAAACTTTTAGATGTTTTCTATGATTACCATTACTTTAATTGAGTTGCAAAAATAAAAGAAAATAACATGGACACATTTGACACTAGGATTTAATGTGGAAAGCCAATTTGGAAAAAACCACCAATTGCAACTAGTTACTATTTTCACTCTTCTAAAGTGAGCCCTATTAGGAGCCAACCATGTTAAAGGTTAAAAAACACATTGTTAGGTGTGACCCTATTATAGGATTTAATCACCCTGTTATTAGTGGCCTTGTTAGAGGTCTTGAGACAATTTAATAGAACTATCACCTTGTTAGAGGATTTGCAAATAGTATTTAAGCCAACTCTGTTAAAAGATTTAGAACACTTGTAGAATGGTTAGAGGGTAACAATGAGATGACCTAATTTGAATGCAACTAATTTACTGATTATAGATCTCTATTTTGGCTTATACTTGATCCTTCCTGATCAAATATAACTGTGCTGCTCCACAAGGATATTCTTCTTATCCTTCAAATTTTCTTCCTCTTCTCATCATTAAATCTTCAATAACATCCTCATGTATTGCACTCACACATTGAAATCACAAACTTGACCTTATACTTATATCTTACACTTTGTCAAGTCAGCTCAAATGCAACTTATAAAAATTAATATTCATTACCTTAGTCGACTGGAATCAATAGATAAATCAATTAGGCTTAATATGCCAAAACAAGAAAATCCTTCTTTAGCCGACCCAACTCAGTAGAAACTAACTCAGAAAAAATTTCCTTTCTTAACCAATAGAATCTTAGTAAACACTACAAAACTCACAAAAAACCTTTCGCAAATGAGTGAGCTCAGTTAGCACTAGTTCTGTCCAACTTTCCTTCACTAATCGAGTGAGCTTAGTTAACACTCACTTTTTTCATCTTTTCCTTTGATGCTCGAGTGAACTTGATAGACACTACCTTCTAAACTAGGAAAACACATGGGTGCTCTGTAGACACAGAAAATTGTCTTCAAAGACAACACACAATTAATCAATTGTATCCAAAAATACTAATATTTAGTCTAGAAAAAAAAAAGACCTTGATCATGTGGAACAAGTTTTGAGGAGACTTCATCATCACAAGTTGGTGATCAACTTGGAAAAATGCATATTCATGAAGAAGGAAATTGTGTTCTTAAGCTTTGTCATCTCACATGGAACCCTCAAAATGAACCTTGAGAAGGTTGAAGCCATTGTCAACTAGCCTACACCAAAGAACTGAGTTGATGTATAGAGCTTCCATGGCCTTGCCACTTTCTTTTAGGAAATTAATCAGGAATTTCAGTCATGTGTGTGCTCCTATGCTAGACACCATTAAAGGAGGAAGCAAGTACAAATTTTCTTGGACAAAAGAGGCTAATGATTCTTTTTAGTATTTAAAGAATAGAGTTTCTCAATAATTTATCATGATGCTTCCTAAATTCAACAAGTTTTTCACTGTTGAGACTAATTCAAGCAAGTTGGCCATATGTGTAGTCCTAAGCCAAGAAGGAAAACTAGTAGCATTCTTTTTAGAAAAAATAAATAAGGCAAAGAAGAAGTACTCTACATATGATCTAGAGTTATATGCTATTGTACAAGCCCTAAAGAAATAGAGACCCTACCTAATCCCTAAGGAGTTTTTAGTTTATACTAATAATCATGAATTAGGTTTCCTTAATTCTCAGGAAAAATTATCAGTCAAGCATCCCAAATAGATGGGGCAACTACAAGCATACACATTCAATATCAAGCATAAAAAGGGAGTGACAAAAAAAGTAGCAAATTCTCTTAGTATGATAGTTGGACTAATTAATGAGGTTCAACTCTAGAGTGTGGGCTTAGACTCACAAAAGAACTTGGATGCTAATGATCTAGATTTTGGAGAAGCCTTTCAAGTTTTTACTAAGATGGTAGGTATGTACCATATTGAATTTTATGAATATCTGATTTAGAGTGGAACCCTATTCAAGGTGGCTCAACTATGCATCCCTAAGTGCTCCATGAGGAAAAATATTATAAGGGAGAAGTATTGCAACATCTTAGGTGGTTGCTTTGGAATAGAAAAGACATCAAACATGTTAAAGAGGAGTCATTTTTGGCCAAAGATAGGAAATGATTTCAAGAAGTTTATTGAAACTTGTACCATTTTCCAACAAGCCAAAGGACCATCCACAAATCGAGGATTGTACCAACCTTTACCAATTCACACAAGGCCTTAGGAATCCATTTGAATGCATGTTTTAATGGGTCTGCCTAGAAAAAATCAAGGATTTGATAGTGTTTTTCATAGTGGATAGATTCAGTAAGATCACCCACTTTGTACCTTGAAAAAACACTAATGATGCATGTCATATTGCACATATCTTCCTTAAAGAAGTATTCAAAATACATGGTGTACCTCAAATGATTGTATTAGACATGGATGTAAAGTTTCAAGGGAAATTTTGGAGGATTCTTTTCAAGAAACTTAGAATTAACTTGACCTATACCTCTACTTATCACCTACAAATTGATGGGCACACTTAGCTGGTGAATAGGTCATTAGGAAGCCTCCTAAGATTCCTAATGAAGAAACATGCTCAAAGTTGGGATTTGATCTTACCTCAAGCAAAATTTTTCTTTAATGACTCCATGAATAGGTCAACATGAAAATTTCCTTTCCAAACTATCTATGGGCTTCATCCTAAAGGTCCTTTTGGTTTGGTGGAGTTTCCATAGAATTTTAGAGTTAGTGCACATGGAGAAAAACTTATAGAGTTAATCACCAAGCTATAAATTGAAGTAAAAGAAGCATCACAAAAATCAACATTGATGTATAGAGAACATGTAGATAAGAGAAGAAGGGAAGTCCATTTCAAGATTAGAGACAAGGTATGGGCATTCATGAGGAAAGTGATACTACCTAAGGGTAGTTATACAAAACTTCACATGAAGAAGGTTGGGCCATCTACTATACTCAATAAAATGGGTGAGAATGCCTATGAAATATTTCTTCACCCTACCTTGCAAATCTCTCCAATTTTTAATGTTGTAGACCTCACTCCTTATAAGGATTTGACAAGTTCAACAAGTGAATAGGGTCAACATGCTGAAGTAGATGAAGAATATGTTATTAATCTCCCTCAAAGAAGACCAGTTGAGTTGGAGACAATATTAGATACCAATTTGATAAAACAAAAAAGGAATAAAAAATACTTGCAACATCTAGTGAAATGGAAATGACTCTCTAACATTGATGCAACTTGGATGACAAAGGATCAAATCAAGCAACATGACACCTATGTTGACTAGTTAACCTCAAGTTAGAAATTGAGTTCAAAAATTCAAGGAGAGTATGTTGTAGGAGCACCCACAAAAAATAAGAAATCTTAAGAGTCCTAAGAACCTATAGGATAGGTTACAATAAAAATCTAAGCATTTTGACCTATTTGTAAGACCTAGTTCCAAGATTGACATAATTATAAGCCATTGGTAAATTATGGTCAAAGATATCCAAATGGCTTGAAATATTTAAAAAAATCATGTTTTCATGTTTTTAACATTTTTTTATCCTAGTTTGGATCCTAGTTGTGTCATTTAGATAAGGTTTGAACATGTTTTGTTCACAAATTACAAAAGTTGCATAAAATGCAAAAATTGCTCAAAAGTTGTCAAGCAACTTTTTAGTAAAAATTTAAAAAAACTTTTACTTTGATCCCCAATAGCACAAAATAGTTTGACAATCTGTTGTGACCATTAGGTATGCCTACATATGCCCTTTCAGGCAAGTTGTAGGGATGATGATGTACTTTTGCATTCAAATCAATAAAAAAACCTCAAATTTGCTGTCATTTTCATGTTGTAGCAATGTGTATGTACATAGTAGTGTGATACACCTATATTTATAGATAGGTGGATGGATTAACTTTCTAATGAAATTGGTTTGAGGTTTTGATCAGTCTCCTAACTCAAGATATTATTTTTGTTGTAGTTGCACTAAAAAGTTGTCATACCTAGGGTTTTAATAAGAATTTTTCATACCTTAGTCTTTTACAATGGGAATTTAATGCCCTCTAGTGAAATCCAAATGTGGATTATGTACTTTAAGATTCATTTGGTCTTAATTTTGTATGTGCAGACTGCAAAGAGAAATTTGATACCCTACGCATTCAAGACCCATGTGCATGCTCATGACGCTAATCAACATCTCCCATGACTTGCTCCAAAAAGGTCACAAGACCTTGAAATAAGGTTTAAAATTTTCTTATACATGACTCTTCATGTTCTAAGTGTTATATTGAAGTTTGGGCCTTTGGAAAGTATACCTCCTTTATATTTGGAGATCTAATAGGGCTAATTGCCTAGGAAGGAAATTAGGGAAAATATAGTTTGTTTTCAACCTCTAGTCCTAGTGCTTTGGGATGTTTCTATTAAATTTTAAAAGGGTATCATTATATGTGATTTTTTCACATGGTTATGCTAAGATTATTGAAGTTAAATAAGATTTTCATGTAAAAGGGCTACAAGCTTAGGATAGTGGATTTATGAAGCAGCCATAGGGTAAATGTTGCACATTATGGTTTTATCCATCAATCCACTTCATAAAATACTTGAATATACCACAAGTTAAACCTTGAGTCACCCATAGTCCATTTATGTGTTTTTGGGGTCTTGTGTAAAAAAGTTGTCAAATTGTGCTCTTTGGGAAATTTGTGATAAATTGTCAAGTTGAAGGGTCTTCCTTGTGATTGGGAATTCCTTGTTTGTGAGATTGGTTGTGATAACCCAACATCCTTATTTGAGTACTTATTATTTCTTCTTAAATCAAATTTGATAGGATCAAAGACATTTCTTGTTTGGTATACCTTCAGTGAAGAGAATCTAAGGACTATTTGATCTTTTAAGGACTACTCCATCAGGCTCCATTGCATCAATATTGAATGATCAATGCATGCTTAAGTATAAGTTAAAGTAGTGAGGTTTTTTATTTGTGAATTTAGACCTTGGATAATTGATTCACCCCCCTAGTTATTCCAATAATTCCAACATTAAAGAACATATATGTGGTGTAAAAATTAAATGTGAAGGAGGAGGATGTTAGAAAGTAAAGTCCACAAATATAATAGAGAGTGTGGGGTGAATAATTTATCCAACTATTAAATAATTTATCACCCTTATTAATCCTTAAGCATGTGATCAATATAATCAACAACCATAACAAGATACTCATACATAATTACACCAGAGATGTTAACCAGACACTAGTACAAAAACAACAATATATTACTAAATAAACTACTAAAAAATGTAGATATGTGACTAATTTTGATCACATGACCAATGATAGTTTATTGCAAACATTTATCTCCCAACCAAATTTATGACTAAATTAATCATTGATTTAGTCATTCATTGTTGTTAGTTGGTAATTTATTTGGTAGTTCATTTTATAGTTTAATTAGCATTTTATTTGGCAATATATTTTTTAGTTTATATGGTAATTTTGATACTATATCTGGTAGTTGATTTGATAGTTTATTTATTAATTGATTTGGTAGTATATTTGGTAGTATATTTGATATTATATTTGGTAATTTAATTTGTACTATATTTGATATTTTATTTGGTAGTTTATTTAATCATTAATTTAATCATATTAGGGTATGGTGGAATCAAATCACCATCCTCCTACTTGTAAA
Organism: Cupressus sempervirens; assembly: GCA_028749045.1. Lineage (NCBI taxonomy): Eukaryota > Viridiplantae > Streptophyta > Pinopsida > Cupressales > Cupressaceae > Cupressus > Cupressus sempervirens. Next base: position 277,134,473 of record CM053784.1, on the reverse strand, counting down.
GTAGGTACTCTTCCATTGAGCTAGTACCCTTTAAAGAATAGTGATGTTATTAAATGCATAATATAAAGATCAAGATAATTTTTTCATTATCAAATTCATTACATGTGACTTGTTCCCCATATTATAATAAAGTTGTGGAACAAAAAAAGAAAAACCTTAATAGTAGTAGTTAAGTATAAAAAACCAACTAATTCATTTCATAAGAAATAGTAGCACTACCTAGATTGTGAAACAACTTATTTAGTAAATTATTAAGTGTTTATGTAGATGGTCTTCATGGCATCACCTTCTTTCCTAAATACTAGTCACCCATTTGTTAGCCTATCCTTCTTCTTGATCATTTTTGTGGTGGTCATATTCTTCCAAATGACATCTTAGAGGTACAAATACAAATACAACTCTTCTTATTTCATAGAGCCATGGATTAAAAAGGAATTACAAAACCAATTTGAAATGCTTCCATACAATCTTCAACTAGTTCAATTCTTGCTAACATAATAGAAAAACACTTAAACACCCAACATAAATTTGATCAATAACAATCATGAGATTATGTAAGGGGAATGATATTAAAAAAAAGAATCTTTATTGGTTTACAAATACAAAATGTGGGACACTATTCCAAGACCTATTAAAGACACATCCAAACAATTCCCTTTGACAAAAATCATGTTTCAGTCACTCAAAAAAAAATCTTATTGTCGACTAAGATTAAAGGGTAGGGGGGTGGGTAGGGGCACCCCCCTCCCCCTTATATAAATATCTCAATCTATAGAGTGACACTTTGTTATCTATTGAAAGCTAAACATAGATTCTTTGATGATAAAGTAGAATATTTATGGTTAATTTTATATCCTTATAGAGTCTTCCAACAAGAATTGATGTTTTCTAGTACTCTTCTGAAGCCAATAGATATTAAGCCAAGTGAGCATGATGTGCTACAAATTTAGAGAATATTGCCACACACAAGTGCCACTATAATTTTTTTTAAATAAAGGTTGAATTGGATAAATTATTCTACATAAAAAAACATTACTCTAGATCAAGTTATACCTTTTGTAGCCATACCCAACTACCTAATGCAATGGAAAAATTCAAACTAAAAGATAGATCACAAGCACCTAATTGAAATATGAACAATATTGACAAGATTGGCATGTATTGGCCTCCATAATCTCCTTAGTCCTTGATTGAACTTCTCTTTAGGATAGAATGTTTCAAGAAAATACCTAAACCATCTGTATCTTATGTGGCCAAACCCAAATTACACAACACAATAGAATAATTTAGACCTAAAAAAAAGATTGGAATGACTTATTTTAAAATTAGCTATACAACCCATGAATGATTTAACATATAGGAATTATGTTAATGAATTCAAATATGGATAGAAAAAAACTCAACACTATCCTGGGCCAATATTACTCATCAACAAAATTAGTATCTTTCAACCCCCATAATCTTCTTGTTTAAACATCTCTTTAGGAAAGAATGTAGAAGGAATAACATTGTGATTGAATCTTTTCCTATTAAGAGCTGAAATGGATTTGGCTACTACTTGAGAATTAGAATACTCAAGAAAAACCTAATTATAGTTTATGATGTTATTAGGAATAGCATAACTCAAAATCAAGGTTGAGTCTACCCAAGTATACATAAGAACTCCAAATAACTTGTGGAATTTAACTAGTAAGTGTGAATGGAAAAGATGAGAACATTAAAGACTCTAACAGAAAGCACATATGAAATGTGTTTGACTTTACTATCCCCACATCAGATGAATATTCACTTTCATATGATCTAGGACAAGGGATAACAAGATTTATCAATGTTCCTACAATAGGAAAGTATTTTCTTTTTTATCTTTGAAGGTCATCTTTAATATAAATGAGAATCAAATAGTGTTAACAAAATGTACCTCTACTTATTTTGGAAAAAAAGAAATGCTAAAGCTTGTGAATACTAAATCTTAATACTCACCATACTTTCCACATTCCTCATCACCCTACTAAGGCTTAGGCTGGCCACTGCATGTGAAATTAAGGACAAAATGGTTATGAAGACATTTTAGATAATCTAGTATAAATTTGTTAGTAGAAAAAAAAATGTAGAAAAGAACTAGAAATTACTTCACTAATACTTCATTCAGCATATAAGAAAATATAAGAGTAAATTGATTTTTTATTATAAGATGACACATGCAAAGAAAAATTTCAACTCAAACAACACAACACACATCAAAGGATTGACAAGATATATCTTTGAATGCAAGCCATGTACTGTGCCAATTTAAAATATAAATCTTTCGATTATGAAATTCTTAGTTCTCTCATTGAGAACTCAAAAATTGTGGAACTTTGGCATACAATAAATTCTAAAAATTTAAACAATTCAGGTCAGCAATCCAATTTAAAAAGTATCAATTAAGTTTTGAAGGTATGATAATAGATTCCCCAAACCTTGCAAAAGATTGTCTTATAGTGAGTGTTCTATCACCCATCTTCAAACCATTAAGAGAAACACAAGTAATATATTTCATTATCAGATCCTAACATAATTCCAAAGGAAAAGTGAAGCCCATATTCCATAAAATTATATGCATAATTGCCTCATTATGTACATTGGTAGGAGTCATTATGGTAATATTCTAACCTAGTAGATGCATAAGCCATAACCTTTGGAGTTTCTTGTCTAACGATCCTTTATGAGATCAAATGCACCCAATGGTCTAAAAATATATAGAATGAATATGAAATTACTTGATTTAGATACAATAGTTTTTGAAGTATCACAACAACTAGTGTCTAAGAAATCCATTCACATACCCAAATGATGAAAGAAGATCAATAATCTATTCTTTTGTTAGATAGTATGGAAAACCTCCAACAAACATATGATCAGGTCCATCTGCAATTTCCAACACATATAATCTGTAGCTATGGAAAATGGTATAAATTCCCAAATAAGCATGATGAAAAGTCAATTTTCTTCAGATGTTGTAACTAGATATTGCAATATAACATGATGATATTTCAATATCAAAAGAAATGAACATAGCTTTGAGTTTATCATCAAAAGTTCTAAATGTATAGTGCCTAAAACAAATTTCAAGGAATACAAATGAATACACAATCCCTATTTTAAATACATATTTTTGGTTTGATAGTAACATTTTTTAAATTTATGTTAAATAAATAGTTTTAACTAGTTTTCATTTGAAAAAAAGAGTTATCTCACATTTTTTGTATCTAATGCCATGTTCTGGAAGAATCCTTACACCTAAAAAGCACTTTCATAGGGCTTCATCCTATAAGACTAGCTATACTAATGTCAACTACAGTAATTTTTTGTAAAACAATGTTGATCTTTAATTTACTTATGTTATTTTATAAGAGGCAGCAATATATTGTCTATGAATTTAGTGATTTGGGTTTGGTCACCACCTAAGGAAATGCCAACCAGTGCTTTCTTTGATGGAAAGGTTATAGTCTATATATGTTTCATAGACTCTTGAATGATTTCTTTTGGGGAATGATTAGTAAGAATGGCATCTTGATACACTTTAAGTTCTACAACTGGCATCTCAACAGAAGTAGGATCCTCTATTCATCCAATGAGAAGTACAATAGAATGGTCATGGGTGACACTTAATCAATAGATGAATTTCGAGAAAAAACTCTAGCTTGTCTTGGTTTAGGGATTTAAACTTAAATTAATTGTAGCTTTTTCCTCACTTGTAGCTCCTCATGAAGCACTGATGAAGATTGAAGTAGATGAAGTGTTTGAGTGTGTTGTTTTACTTACCAACAAAAATTCTAAGAGGCTTCTTCACATTCACCACACAAGTGCTCATGTGCTAGGCATGGCCATGCAAAAATCTTTTCTAGATGCTAAGGTTACAATAGGTCCATCTATTATGATTTTATATGCACCCTATAATAGACAAGGATAAGCACAACAACGGATAAGTAGTCAAAAGGGCCTGTTAAGGGCTCTTTCCTAATAGTCCTTTTTCATTAAAATAAAACCAAACTCAAATAATTTCCAAGAAACCCCCCAAAAAAATTATATAATCCTTCATTAAATCAAATGACCTAATAAATTCGAAAATATGAGCTCTAGATCAACTATTTTGACCCCTTAACCATCGAGCCCTTGTTTTTAGGCTTTTAGGCTTAAATAGACTATTTGGTCTTCTAGGCTTCTAACCTTGAAGCCCACAATGGATTTTCTTCTCCCATAGCCATTTCCAACCTTCTATCTCATTAACTACCAAAGCTCAAACTTTCACGACACATTTCTTGACCTCTCTAATAGAATTTTAGATTGTTAGCAAGTTGAATTGATTGACTGTAGAGCTGAAAAAATGTTGTTGTAATACCATAGTTAGGTGAAGATTGAAAGGATACAAGCCATGAATGTCTTCCACATTATAACACCTTTCTTCACAACCATTGTCAAGTATTTTCATTGAATTAATTATGAGAGAATCACCATTTTTGTTAAAACCTTGACTACAGGGTAGGGTAAACAACAGACTAGATAAAATTTAAACTCAATATAAATTTTAGGAGAGAATTACCATTTCCGTTCAAACCTTGACTATAGGCTAGGATAAATAGCAGAGTAGATAAAATCTAAACTAAAAATGACATTCTTCTACTTGACTAAAACTAATTATCACATTCACCAATAAGTAGAACTCAACTTTCTAAAACATAACCAAAAACTTACTATCAACCTACGGTTGGATTTAGAAAGATATCCTAACTGTATAAAGTTTTCCCTCCAAAATGGAATTGTTATTCATTCAAAATCCATACAAATCAATGAGATTTTAGATCTGGTGAGATAACTAAAATGATTCTCAGAGAAACCTAAAAAATTGACATGCTATGCTAATCAAATTTCAATCTCAATTGACCAAACTACTGCGCTTGACATCTAGGTTAATAAGTTTATTTGGAAATCATATTGTAACTTAGCAAATCTAAATCCCTTATTAATGATGAAAGAGTTTGAAAAAATAATAACATACCAGTTCAAATGCAATGATCCATCCAAAATCCCTAAAAAATCATCAAATATTCTCTCAAAATCCATGCAAAATCATTATGGAAGTAGTGACCAAGTTTCCCAGCACAAAAAGTATAAAAAAGGAAATGGACATTGGGATTTTTAGGTGTAAGAATCTTGTTAACTAAAGAAGGATTACCTTGTGATATTTATATAATTCAAATGAATGTTTATTAAATATTAAACATGATATTACTCAATAAGTATTAATTTAAATATATAAAAATATTTTATTATCTTAAAATTTGACAACAAAGATTTTATTACATTAAAAAAGTAATGTTGTTCTATTATTTTATTATATTATAATTTATATTTAAAAGTAACTAATATGATATAATTATTAAATTATATTTAATTAAAAATTCATAAAATTCTAATATATAAAATATTCTAAAAATTATAGTCTATAATTTGGTTATGAATTAATGAAACATTATTAGAAATTATTAGATAATTATACATGGTATACAAAAGCACTATTTCTTAATTTCTATGAGTTCTTTTATTAATTTGAGTGATTTATTACAACTACTTTGTAATTCTTGTAAATTTAAATTTTTTTTTTTGGGTTTTTGTTAATTTTTGCTTGCATTTGATAGTAAAGGTGTTATTGTAAAGATTAGAACCTTTTCAAACAAATAGAGACATATATAGACTTGCCTAGAATGACTCACCCTGTAGGTCAAATATTTTTGTTAATTTTTGCTTGCATTTGATAGTAAAGGTGTTATTTTAAATATTAGAATCTTTTCAAACAAATAGAGACATATATAGACTTGCCCAGAATGACTTACAAAGAAATCTACATTAAAAGCTTCATAATCTCAACAAAATGCATCAAAAACCTTAAAGAGTAATATTTAAATTCCACTTACTATTCAAAATCTAGATCTACTTTTCTTACTATGATATAATATGCCTAGCTATAAACAAAATTTGAATATGAAGTTGTGTGTGCAAAATGTGTTCAGTGCAATCAACAATACACTTTAATAAGTCATTAAATACAAGATTGATCACAAATGAATATGAAAGAATCCATTGTGAAGAATTTTAGAAAAATAACTTATTTCCTCTTATTTAATGGGAGTTTGATTGCTCTCAAAACCAAGAGCGTTTAGTGACTTTAGACTCCATGAAAATAAAGGGTTTAAAATGTATGCTTAGACCATACTTTTGTAGTTTGTCTAATGTAAGTAAGATAAATTACTCTAAATGAGACAATCTAGATTCTATCAAATAAGATAAATTCAATTAAACTAAATGATATGAAAATCTTAATAATGAATAAAAATAAATAAGCAATGATCTAAGTAGCTGTAGCACAAATTCTATAGAGTTTCAATATTCAAATTTGTATTGTCAAATTAGAGGCAAGAGCCCTTCTTTTATAGAAATCTCGGATAAATCAATGGTTGATATTGATCTTGATAGACATTTGAGATCAATCTAGAGTTGAGTTAAAAGATAAGAAATTTCTATTGAGGGAGTTAACTTTCCTCATTTTGGAGTAAATGTAGGAGTTAACTGATAAGATGAGTTTCAGTTAACAACAATGTTTCCTTCTCTAATTTAGCTAATTCATTTCCCTTCTTTAACTCAAGAGATGATTTTTTAAATTTTGGAAGATAAATTAATTATTTATCTCATTTTAATTGGTTTTCTCATCTTATGAACTTTTAATTCATTGAATTGATATTTTTAAATATATGTAATTTAATTAAATCAATAAATTCATTTCTCGTGTGTAATTGATGAAAGGCGATTAATTTAGTTGAAGTGTTAGAAATTTTGACTAAATTAATTGGTTGATGCAAGATTATTCAAGAATCCAAGATATTGATCCTATAACACAGAATAAAATATTTAACAATGCATATATAACAAAAGGAATCATATTATATATAATATATTCTTAAATAGAATAAATCCATATTATATATTAGTGTTGACCATATAGTTTTAACACCAATATTGTCATTACAAAGCCTTCTTGAGATGGTGATTGTTGCAGGGGCATGCGATGGTCAAGGTTGTTGACTCAGATGTGGGTTTTGGTCAAGATTTACTTTCGAGGGTCATAACTTTTGACTTTGATGTGGGTTTTGGCTGAAATTTTAGAGGAAATTGCACTAGAAGGAGTTATTTGGATTTTTGATGGAGCTCAGCTCAATAAGTGGCCATTTTGACATTTTTCTGGGAGCCTAAAATCTCATCTTGACCTCTGAAATTAGTTTTTTTTTTTGTTTTTTTGTAGACTTTTTAGAAATTTGTTTTTGTAATAAATTTGAAATCATATTTTTATTTTGTTGATTAGATGGCAATTTGAATTTCCTTATTTGAGGGCTTTTCGTGGGAAAAATTGGGATTTATAGGATCAGCTTTTAAAATTTCCAAAAAAGGAAAAATCTATTTTTCCCAAAAATTTTCCAAATATGGTAATTTTTGGAATTGTAATAAGTATGTGTTGGTTTTCATTGTAGAGGTAGAGTAAAGTTGTGGAAGTTTTAATGAAGAGTTATGGTATTCTAAAACATCTATCTTGTGTCAATTTTTGAATTATCCTTTGACAAAATTGGGTTACATTAGTGATTTTTGTTTGAATCCCCTCTAACCCATGAAAATATCTAAGTGAATTCTTTTAACGGAGAAAATCATGCTCACACAAGCTTCATATTGATCGAGTTACTTAATGAATCTACATGCTTAGGTGAGATGATTGAATAGGGGATTGGTAGATGCCTTCGTTACAAATTGGATTTGACAACAAAAGATGTTAGTTTCTCATAGTCATATGATGTAAATATAGATGATATTTAATGGTCCATGTCAATTGTTGTCCCTAAGATAAGTTTTGAAGTCCCTAACTAAATAAATATAAGTAGATCAATAGAGTGATAATGAGTTTGAAAAAATTGGGAGGCAAGGTTCAAAGAGAGAAGAAGAAATGAAGAGATAAGGTTTCAAAAGAACGAAGGATATATGGAAAGGTAAGAGTGAAAGTAAGTCATGCATAAGGCATGGAAAGATAAGAAAATCTTAATCAAAGTAATACAAAATGAAAATATTAAAGTTATTTTACACGAAGGTGCAATTACTAGTTAATAATTAGAATCATAATTGTAATAAAATATTTTAAGTAAAAATACTCTATTGTAAAATTATTGAAGTTCTAATTTATAATAAGATTGTAGTAAAAATCAACTATAAAATTTTAAAATAATAGAGGCTAATAAGAGAATAAAGTCATTTCAATAAAATAATATTATAATTATTAAAAACTTATTATTAGTTAACTATATGTAAAAATTATAAAATAATAATATTATAAATAATTAAATATTATTTATCTATATCATAAAATAATTATAATATATAAAATAATATATTTAAATGTATAATATATTAGCTATATATTAGATATTATTTAATATTTTAATTAATTAATTATTATTATTATATAATAATTATTAAAATGTATATTTTAGAAAATATATTAATGTAGAAAAAATGATTTTTTTGATCTTATTCTAGCAAAAAAACTTTATCATAGTAAAAAAAAAGCATTCATTAACTCAACTAAGATTTTACTTAACATTAACTATAAATTAACACGTCATATGTTAAAAATAGTGAAAAATAAGGCCAACACTATCCTAAAAAAATAAAACAAATGCCATGTAATGTAACTTTACCATATACTTATTGCTTAAAATAAATGTCATGTAATGTAACTTTACCATATACTTATTTCTCTAATGTTAAGTTTGTGTTATTTTGAGACAGTTAAGATTGTAAAATACTTAATTGATAATTAATCTTTTTGATATGCAAGGATAGACTTGGAGTTTTCTTTTGAGTGCATGGATGGTTTTTATTTTTCTTCTAGAGATCATAGATAGAGTTTAGGGAGTTTGAGTGTAGATTGGACATTCAAAGAAGTTAATTGATAATGATGTATTGATAGGTTCAATGATGAGTAATAAAAGTTATAAAATAATGTATTAATATGATATGAAAAAACATCGATCATTCAATTAGTCATTTGTTTGGGTGACTAACTATTATGACCAATTTTTTAGTCATTTACTTGACCATTTATTTAGTCACTAAATATTTTTCCAACCTTGTGATTTTACTTGATGACCAGATTAGTCATTTATTTTTTCACTTATACTTAGAAATTATAAAAAATTACTAGATTTTGATCAATTTTACTCACATGACTAAAATTTTTAGTCACATAGTCATTTATTTGTTAGTATTCTACTAGTGAGGGAAACCCTTGATTAGAGGAAAAACCCTAGTAGGGATGGTACCCACAAAATGATGTACTAATACAAATATTCCTTATTAGATGATGTACTCTATTAGGAGCCAATGAAATAGATTCGATTAAATATTATTTCATGTTAAGAGACTTTGAATCCATATTCAAAGATTCCACACTATTATGAGGTGTGCCAACCCTGTTAGGAGTTATAAAAGGAAGATGAACTCACTATCAAAATAGCTATAGGGGTAAGATCACTAAACTCACTATCCAATTGATCTCTTTATTATTCCTTTTATAGTAATAGAAATGTATAGCTCCTTCTCTATCCTCTAACTAGAATAATCCTATTCTAATCTCAATACCATATCACCAACTTTGCATCCAATAATCCCTTAGATCACTTGCTCACATTTACCAAATATTTTTCATATCACACTTGAATACACACTCCATATATTTAACTACAAGGAAAATATCCTTCCTTTATATCATACCCTCAAAATAATTTCTTGGATAAGCCTTGAGGCTTTCCTAATTAATTATAATAGGACCTCTTTAAGATAATTAATTATTCTATAACTAAACAATACTATTGTCTCATAGTCTTTACAACTTCTCATATGTGTGACCTCTATCCTTGCACACTAGCTGACATTGTCATCATGTTGTCTTCTATCATTGTCTAAATTCATAGATCATGACTCTATCTATGTTAGGATATATATAATCCAAACATTAGAAACTACTTCTCAGGTACTCTATCTATAAACTCTCCTCTATAAATATTGAACATCTTTTGTATGTCTTCATCTTTCTTCATGTGCACTTCACCACTTCATCAAGAAATAATGTATAACACATTATTAATTGTGCTTGACCTAACCATCAATACTTAGTCTGTAAGAATTCATTTTCTATTTACTATTCTGCTAGACTTTATAAAAGTAATACTATGTTGACATCAATGAAAAATGCAATCATGAATGCAACATGACAATTTGCCCAAGTGTTATAGAAATTCTTAGGATACTACCAAAAAGGAATACTATCTTTATTCATGTTAACAATCTCCTCCTCTATCATTGATGGATAACATAGATGAAAAACATCTAACTTTAAGATCACCAAATAAAACTATGTTGTAACTACTGCTATTATTCTCTTCTTTTCAAATCCTCTTAATCAATAAAATCTTAAATCCATTGGATTGTTACTCTTTCCCCCATAAGTACATGGGAGTTATCTTTTTTGTGCATACTCTCTCCCCCATCGACATCAATGGCAAACAATTCATTATGTCAATCATATACTCCAATTCTTCAACCAACTTAAGTGTCCAAAGACACTATTCTAAAAAAATTACTAAGAGTCCTTGATGACTCTGGTCATCTCAAATACTCCCCTATGTAGGAAGTATCATCATTATTTCCAATCAAAAAATAGTGTTTTGTACCACCAGACTGATGGACTCTCCATATCATCTATTGAGAAGTAGGCAAGGGCATAACCCCAAGCATACCTCCGAAGTACTCAAAACTATTTTTTATGAAAATGCTTCCTAAAGATATTTGTAATCTCCTCTTTTTTACTTACATAATTCAATATGATTTCTTTCTATATAAATTTCTCTCTTAAACCATGATACTTAATTGATATATGCTTAGTCTTAGAGTGCAACACATGATTCTTAGACATAATCACTATACTTTTATGATCACAATATATGAGAAAAAGTTATGAAATTCCATTCCAATATTCTTTAGTATCTAATTCATCCACATAATCTGATTGGAATTGTTCCATTCTATGTATTCTTCTTCTGTTGTACTTTATGAATCACATGCCTATTTCTTGCTTAGCCAAGAAACCAATATTCCTCCATGCAAAAATTCTCCACTACTAGTGCTCTTTTTGTCATCAACACTATCCATCGATTATGAATCAGTATGTGCACATAAAGTGAAATCAGTTGATCTATCATACCATAATCCAAAATTAGGTTTACCCTTTAGATATTTGAATATGCTCTTTACTGCTACATAATGAGATTCCTTATGATCAACTTGAAATCTCACTACTATCCCAACTACATTTTCTATATCTAGTTTGGTGTGAGTTAAATATTGTAAACCTCCAATCATAGATCTATACTTCTCAACTGTAGGTGTCTCATCTTTTCTAGATAACTAGTGACTAGTTATCACAGCTGTAGCAATAATATTACAAAATTTCAAGCCAAATATTTTCAACAATTCTTTTAAATACTTAGATTTTGATATCAATATATCATCAATATTTTGTACAATTTGTAAACCCAAGAAAAAACTTCATCTCACTAATCATACTCATCTCAAACTCATTCTTCATTTCATTAGGAAACTTATCACTTACTTCATGATTTCCTCTAAATATTACATTATAAAATAATATCTCAATTATCAATAAACCATTCTAAATTTCTTTCAAATATAAATTACTATCTTTTATACCTTTAACAAATCCCAATTTTGCAAAATATTTGTCCAATCTTGCATACTAGGTTCTAGGTGCTTGCTTTAGGCCATTCAATTCTTTTTTCAATTTGCATACCATGTCCTTTTCTTTTGTCAAAGGAAATCCTCAAGGATGCTCAGTTTAGACATCTTCTTCAAGTTCTCCATTAAAAAATGTTGACTTTACATCCATTTGTATACTTTAAACTTCTTTCTTGCTGCATAAGCCAAGAAGATTCTTACTACTTCCATTCTAGAAACATGGGAAAATGTCTCTTCATAATCTATACATTCTTTCTATGAATATCCTTTTCATACTAATATTTCTTTATTCCTCTTAACTTCACCTTTTTCATTCATCTTTTTTCCCAATACCCCTTTAGTTCCTATAAAATTCTTGTCTTTAGGTCTAGGAACCAATCCCCATGTCTCATTCTTCACAATATGTAGTTCTTTATTCATTTCTTAAATCCAATGATCAATATTGCTTGCCTGATCTTCACTCTTTGGTTCAACTTGAGAAATCCAACATAATTCCTCATGTAATTTGTTTCATGTCATCACTCATTTCTCTTTAGTTACAATAGTCTACTCCATGGGGTAATTCTTTACCAAATTCTTGTTTGGTGTAGCAGTTACTATATAAGTTCTTATCTATTCTCTTGGTTATGATCTCAGTTCTTCTCTTTTCTCTTCAATTTGTTCATCATTTTGTAAATCATTATTAGTCCCAAAGAAAACTTCAATATTTTTTTCCTCTTTACCATAAATATAATCTAACATTCTCTTCTTAAATCCAAAACTTTCATCCACTTTAACATTTGTACATTCAACAATTGTCTTAGTTCTATGATTAAAACATCTATAAGCTTTTCTTTCTATTTTATAACCAGGAAACATACCTTCATAAATTCTTGGATCAAACATGCCAATGCCATCATCTCTATTTATCTAACACTTACTTCGAAATATTTTGAAACACTTTACTAATGGTGCATGTCCAAACCATAATTCATAATGGGTTTTGTTTGTACCTTTCCTGATATGTACTATGTTCATGGTGTATACTAATGTATTGACTGCTTCCCTCTAAAATTTCTTGGATATATTATTCTAAAACATCATTGATCTTGCCCCTTTTGATATAGATCTAATTCTTCTTTTTGCAATCCCATTTTTCTTAGGAGCCTTAGGAGTTGATAACTACTTCTTGATTCCTTTTTCTTAACAAAATATGTTAAACTCTATAGAAGTGAACTTTTCTCCACTATCTGATCTCAAAAATTTAATCTTTACACTAGATGCATTCTCAAATCTAATCTTATATACCTTAAACTTTTCAAATGCCTCATACTTTTCTCTAAGAAATGCTACCCACATCATTCAGGTGAAATCATCAACAAAAATCATAAAATACCTTTCTCCATAGAAACCTCTTGTTCTGGTAGGATGAATCAAATATGTCTAAAAAATCTCTAACTTCTCTTGGTAGTGAACTTTTTGTTGGGAAATGAAACCCTCTTTAGCTTAGCAATAACATATTATTTTCCAAAAAATATTAGTAGGCTTCATAATTCTAGGTAAATCTCTAACTACAAATGTAATGCTAGCCTTTACAATATTATCAAAATTTATATGAAAGAACCTTCTATCCACTTTCATAGCCAAACAATTCATCTTAGTAGGTTTCAACTAAAACACATTACCTCTGGATCTTGTAGCTTTTCCAATCAACTTACCATCCTTATCTTTGTTAATGAAAGTATTCTCTATAAATTGAAAATGATAACCTTTATCAACTATCTATCCAAAACTTAACAATTTATGCTTTAACCCATCAAAAAGATATACATCATCAGTGTTAGTATTTCCATCAAGAGTAAAAGATCATATTCCCATGATAAGACAAGCTACACTATTACCAAGTCTAACAATTCCTCAATCATGATATCTAAACTTAACAAACTTGTTCATGTCACCAGTCATATGATGTGAACATCCATTATCTATGATCCAATTAGATTTCTTTTCAATTTGCAAAACAAGAGCTTTTTCTTCTCTAATTTCCATTTCAGAACTCTCTTATTTTATAGCCACAAATCCTAATTCATCATCACTTTCACTTTGAACACTTTCTTTGGACTCATCATCTTCCTTTGCATACAAACTATCTCTAGGTATTCAAGGTTTTAAATTCCTTCTATTCTTTTCCTATCCTTTAGGAAGCTCAGAAGCATACTAACCAAATTCATTGTAAGTCCAACATTTAAAAAGATTATTACCATTTGGTTCTCTCCTCACAAGCAGGGTTATTCCTACTTCAATCATCATATCTTCTTTAGATCTAGATCTAGTGATACTACCATAGTCTCAATTGGTTCTTACACATCTAAATAAAAAAAGGATGAACACTCAATTCACTAAAATTTGTTTCCACTCTACTCAATTCTCCAAATTGCCTCAAACTTGATTCTATTGCTTCTAATCTTCCAAGTAAAGTTTCCCTATTGAAGTTCTTAGTTTAGGGTATCGAAAGTTCAATCATTTTTACTACTTGTTTCAATGGTCATGTTAAGGTTTTTAGAGTCTTCCATATAATCTCATCTTCCTCTTTATATCCTTCACAAGAATTAATTCCTAAAACAATTTCAAATATTCTATAGATATAGCTTCTCACATATTCAACTTCCATCATTTTAGCATCTTAAAAGAAACATATCCAATTCTATAATCTTACTCTTTTAGCATGCTTATCTCCTTCAAAAGTACTTTCTAAAGCCTTCCAAATTTTTTATGATGTTTCTAAAGATCATACCTGATTGTATTCATTTTCAAGAAGAGATGATAGTAATATTTCTCTGGCTCACATAGTGCACATAAACATATCTCTTTCAATTTCACTGCATTCCTCATTCTTTCTATCTTCCACAACCTTTTTCTCATTCTTTTCCAAAATCCAATATCATGGACCCATACATAGTGAATGATCCTTATTCTATCATAGTTAAATCCATAAAATTTAGGACTTTCTTTTCTAAAGTTACTCAACATTGATCTCCCAAAGCTATTAATCTTTCTCTTCAAGGACCAGATTCTCTGATACCAATTGTTAGAAAGTAAAGTCCACCAATATAATTGAGAGGGAGGGGAATCAATTATCCAAGCATTAGAAAATTTATCAACCCTATTAATCCTTAAGTATGTGATCAAAAAAATCAAAAACCATAATTAGATACTCATGGACAATAGCACCAAATATGTTAACTAGGGAAACCCTTGATCAAAGAGAAAATCATGATGGGGACAATACCCAAAAAATGATGTACTAATATAAATATTCCTTGTTAGTGGATGGAATTTTTTAGAAGCTAGTGAAATACATTCAATACATATAGGTCCCTATTAGGTTACTTTGAATCCCTTTTAGGAGATTAAAACCATGTTAGGAGTTGCACTAACCCTGTTAGGAATTGTAGAAGGTGGATGGACCTAGTGTCCAAATAGCTTTAGGGGTAATTTCACTAAACTTACTATCCAATTGATCTTTGTACTATTCCTTGTAGACTAACAACAATGTCATCTCATACTCTTTATAACTTCTCACATGTGTGACCTTATCCTTATGTACTCACCAACATCATCAGTAGGATATCTACTATCACTATCTAACTTCACATTTATTGATTCTACCTCTATTAGGAGGTATAATCCAATCATCAAAAATTACTTCTTAGGTACTCTATCTATAAACTATCCTTTGTAAATCTTGAATATCTTTTGTATGTCTTCGACTTTAGTCATGCACACTTAACCACCTCATCTAAACATAATGTAGAATAATTTGTTAACTGTGCTTGACCTAATCACCAATACTCAGTCTATATGATCTCATTCGGTGTCTATTATTCTTCTAGTCTCTACATAAACAATACTATGTTGACATCAATGACAAACATAGTCATGAATGTAACATGTCAATCAGTTCTCTAGAAATTATTAGGATAATCCACAAATGGAATACCATCAATATTCATACTAATAGAGGATGGAAGAAAAGTATAAGAGATATTGGTTTTACTATTTATGAATATTTTTGTGGAAAAAAAATGATATGTGAGGGAGAGTTTATTAGCATAATTATTTAAGCACTTATAAGTTTATTTCCTTTTAGAGAGAGAGTTATATCAGAGAGTTTAAAGAGCTAAGAGAGAAATTTATTTTTGTGGAATAGATTCTTATTCAAACATGGAGGTTTGTGAAATTTGAGTGGGTTTGGATGATGCATCTCAAGTGGATTTATTTTACTCTAATTATCTTCTTGCTTTGGCTTCAACTAAAGATTCGTAGGACTTGAGGTACTGATTGAACTAATTGATTTCATTATTTATCTAATAAAATTATTTATATTTATAAGTCCTCATGATGTATTATATTTTTATATTTTATTCCTATTCTTATTTAAAGGTTTTGATTTCCGTTAGTGAAAATAGATATGTGTTTGCCTATGGTATTCATCCTCTAGTTTTTGGAGATATAATACCTTCTATTAGGGGGTTTTTGATAACAAGATGAAAGCAATATTGTATTATGATATCTTCTATGTGTTCTTATCTATGATTTCTTTTACATACTACATGTTTTTATTATAAGTTTTGGAATTATATGTGCTTGATTTAGGGAATTTTTAACTAGCTAGACTCATTCTTGAATTTTAATGCTCTTAATTATTGTTTAAGACACTAGAGTCAAGTCAAAATTATTATGTGATGCATAAAATTTATTATTGTAAATACATGTTTTTATATTATTTATGACTTATGATTTTTTAAAGTTTTATTATGTTTATATGATGAGTTATGGTCTTGTATAAACTAGAGGTATGGGACCCTAGGAATGTTGTTCCCTAAAATCTTATCTGATTTTGGTTTTAGATTTGTGAGTAGGGTAGATGCCTTAGGTGAGTGGCACACCATAGGTGTTGGGGCCTAAAAGTGGCCACTAAAGGATTGTATGTGTTAGAGACCAAGGCCCTATGTAGGTTGGCTCTATATGTGAGTTTTTGTAATCAAGTTGAAACATTAATAAAATTCATGTGTTATGGGGGTTTGGGAATTCACATTAATCATGACTAAGAAATATTTTTTCTTGGATTAATTAGAGAGGAGATATCCTATGTAGGCCATTAGTCCCTAACTCATGTTAATGATCCTAACACTATTGGTCTGTACATATCCTATTGGAGTAATCAGGGAGGAGAACTAATGTCTGGTAGAATGGTCTTAAGATCATGTGAATAATCCCAATGAAGAGGAATTTACAATGACATTAACCTAAGTTTGGTTGAACCCCTAAATCTACTTTTGCTTCTAGATTTCCATTTGTCTTGTGATTTCATTTTAGGATATTATGATTAGTGTAGCTTTATGTTACCTTCTTGCTTTGATTTTTGGGTGTAAGCGTTATATTACCATAGAACCTATATGGATCATGTCCTTATCTCCTATCTTGGGGTAGTGGACCATGTATGGATCCACATGATTGGGTGGTAAATATTTTTGACGCATTGTTCATGTTTTCATGTATAGATTATATGGATCCTTGTTGAGTAGTTGTTAAAGATTATTTCTTGAAGTCTATGTGTTGCATCTCTTTGGAAGAAATCTATTTAATATTATAATGTAAACTCTTGAAGAAAGTAAAAGATCATATGTTTGTGTATCATGAATTGAAAATTATTGTACAAGGATAAAGGGTATCTCTAGGACAAAGAAAGGAAAATGTGAACACATTGTATTATTACAAAAGATAAATAAATTTATGATCATTCCATGACATTGAATATTTCCTTTTATCTAGATAAATGTATGATGAACCATATACTCATGATAAAATTATCAAATAAACAATGTAAGTAATTATTGAATAAAATATGATTAGGTTTACATGTATGATTGATGGTTTAAATCTATTTCATATGTCTTTACTGCATGTCAAATAGATTTATTTGATTATATGGATTAAGGCATTAGCTCATAATTTGTCAATGGTTATTAGGATAGAAAATACATTAAATAGTAAGTAGACATAAAACTAATATATGGATTAAATTAAGTAGTAAGGATAAATTTTGTTAAGGAAATTAATTAAGAAATGAATGAAGAATACTTGTTGAGTTGATTGGATAATAAATGGTAACTCTTAAGCTTAGACGGTAATAGTGTTAAAGGTGATATTAGGGAGCATGTTAAGACTTTACATCTATGATTAATGAGGTTAAGAGGAAAATTATGTTTAAAAAAATACTCACCAAACTTAGTAACATTTAGACTTATCCTTTCGGTTTGCTCATGGGGCATTAGATTACATTCATGACTATGTTTTTCATTAATGTCAACTTAGTATTGTTTCTGTAAAGACTAGTAGTGTAGTAGACAGAGAATGAGGTCATATATACTTTGTATTGATGATTAGGTCAAGCACAGTTGAGGATATCCTCTAAATTATGTCCTGATTAAGTGGAAGAGTATGTGTACAAAAAGTCAAAGTTATGTAAAAATGTTGCAGTGTTGACTAAGTAACTTGGTCAATGAAGGGGCCAAGTTGCTTCTAGAGGTCAACCCATACTAATGCTTGGTCATTGAAGGAGATGGTTTTGAGAATTAACAAGTGGGAAGTATACTTCTAAGAAGGGGGGGGGGGGGTGTGAATCAAAAGTACTAAACTTTAACCAATAAAACTTTTATCTTTAAAAAATTGCACACATAAAGATATGAAAATAACATGTAAAGTAAATGCATCCACATAAACATCTGACACCAGATATGATTACCCAAAAACCCTCCAATGAGAAGGTAAAACTGGGGTAGGGATGACACCCAAAAATCTTCACTACTGTAGCAAAAAAGTTCACCTATTAAGGTTACATATTTTGACCATTCTCATGATCTGTCCTATAAAAGGCCTACCCTATTAAAAGCTCACAAGGATTGTGAGATCCTACCCTGTTAAAGAATTTTTAACACTCTATCAAAAGTGTACCTAGCTAAAGGATTTACAAAAAAATCATTTGGAATGTCACCCTTTTAAAGGCTTTATACAATGGTTGTTAAACCAAACTATCTCCGTAGGATTTCATCATGCTAATACAATTGTTAGAAAGTATAGTAGAATGTCTAACTTGATCACTTGCAATCTGCTATTGCTGATTTTAGATTCTTTTTCTATTCAATCTGTTCCTCAGTGATCTGGTATGAAGCTGTTGTAGTATTGATACTTTATTCTTCTAACTAATCTATAGTTTTGTCCTTCTTCTAGGTCAATTCACCCCTTTCACTTCCTTCAAACTTTTCTATCATTATCTCCTTGCATGCATTCTCTTTTCATACACTCTATCTCATACGCACTGAATTATGATGCGTCAACCTCCTTAAAAGGATTTTGCGACTTAGGACTTTGTATGAATCTATGATTGAGATTCATGCATATTTCCCACTCAAATCTTTCCATTTTTCTAATTGGTTGCATGTTCATTGCATAGGGAATCAAATAGATTTGATCTTATCTTTAAATCCTTCAAGATCTATCCATATGTCAGCTCAAAAATGGTTTACATCTTAGTTTGTGAAGGCACAAACTCTTATGTTGATTCTCTGTTACTTGACACTCACTAATTACTGATGGTTGACACATATTAAATTTTTTCTTGCTCAACACTTGAACTTTGCTCAACATCTAATCATCACTTGACACTTGAAACTTGCTTGAAATTGTCTATTTTCTTGACACCTAAATGACTCAGCACTTGTTCAATTTTTGGCTCGGCACATATTATAACTTGGCATCTAAATTATACTTGGTATCAACTTAGAAAATTTCTTAAGTGTGTTGACAGTCAATTGTCAAAACCAATCAAAGATCAATAGATGGGTTATGTCTGTGGAATACTGAGACTCAACATGGTTTTCCCTGATGCTCAATTTTATGTGGGTTTCTATCTTGCTCATGTTGTCTATGGGTCCACCTTGTGTATTTAATTTGTGTATAGGTATTTAATTTGTGTTACATCTGACTTGTGGCTTACATTGGCATTTAATGTAAGGGTTTATTTTAATTTGTAATTGGATAGGACAAATTGTGTCTTATATGGGTATAATTAGGGGGTCTTTTGGAGTCTTAAGTCATTATTATCCAACTTGGAGAAGAAGATGTGGTAGAAGAGTGAGTTTTGAGATGGACTAGTAGCTAAGGCTTGAGAAACATAGAGATTGCTTGGTGGCCTTGTGAGGAAAAGTTGAGATATTCCTTGGACATTTCTACTAGAGTGTGAATCTAGACTAGCTAGTGTTTGCACTGGATCTTGAGGGATCTTGCAAAACTATTTTGTAATTGTTGTTATATTTGGCCCTAACCTAACAGGCCTTACAACTGGGCACATTGCATGTAAATAGTTATTTTATGGAAATAGAGTTACATTTGGCATCATATTGTGTATTTAGTGTTGTGTTTCTATTATGTGGTTATTTGTAGGAATTTGGATTACCTAGTAGGGGTACCCTAAAATTATTGCTGCATCAAATTTATTTATGATATTTAGAAGACAATATGAAATAGAGTACCTAAGTTGTGCCTTCTAGTGTTTGGATTATATCTCTTAACAAGGATAGAATTGTGATGAGAAAAGTTAGGCAATGAGAGTAGAGAACCAGAGGATGACATTAGTGAATGCATGTTTTCTAAGGTGGCATGTGTGATAAGTTGTAGTTACTATAAGCCAATAATGTTTTTTAATTTCCAAAAGATGTAATAAATTGTAATATTTTAATAAGATCCTATTTTAATTAATTTTGAAAACCTCTAAGCTGATTCAAAGAATTATTTTTGGGAAATGGTATAAAGGAAGGTTATTTTTTTTGTGATGAAGTGTGCAATATATGTGTAAGTAGTAAGCAAGTGAAAATTGTGAAAGCGATATGCAAAGTTGGTGAATGCGTGCAAGTGATCAAAGGGATTAGTGTGATGCAAATTTTATTATTTAGCATTGAGATCCAAGAAGGTATTTGGTGTGATATTGGCATAGTAAGAGGATAGAGAAAAAGTTTGAGTTGTGAATATCAATTTCATTTCTATTATTCTAAGAGAAATAATATAGAGACCAATTGGATAGTAAGTTCAATGGCCTTTCCCCTAAAGCTATTTGAATAGTGGGTCTATCTTCCTTCTAAAACTTCTAATAGGGTTAACACAACTCCTAAAAGGAACTCAAAGTCTCATAATAGGGACTATTATGTTAAAAATGTATCTCATTGGATCCTAATAGCGTCCATCATCTTAAAAGGATCTTTATATTAGTACATCATTTTGTGGAGACCATCACAATTGAGGTTTTCCTAGTTAACATATATGGTGTTATTATCTATTCATGTCTTGTTATGGTTGTGTATTATATTGTTCACATGGTTAAGGTTTAATAAGGTTGATAATATATATACATATATATATATATATATATATATATATATATATATATATATATATATATATATATATATATATATATATATATACACATATATATATACATATATATATACATATATATATATATATACATATACATATATATATACATATATATATATATACATATATATATACATATATATATATATATATGTATATATATATATATGTATATATATATATATATGTATATATATACATATATATATATATATTGTTCTGAATCTAATAAGTGATTCAATCCCCTACCACCTCTCAGATATCTCGGTGAACCTTACTTTGTAACAATTTGTATTAGAGCTTTAGGTCCTTATACAAAAATCTTAACATCTTAACATGATCAATGGAATGCCATTTTAGAAGAGGAAGTCCTAAATTTGGAGCTAACTATGACACCTAGAAAGGAAAGATGAAGACACATATACTATAATTGGGTCAAGCCTATTGTTGATGACAAAGAATGGAAAGAAGATTATGGAAGAAATAAATCTTGAAGAATATAGTAAAGCTAAAAGTGATCTATTTATGTGTAACATGCTTGCTCTAGAAACACTTTTGTTAGCTCTTCCTAAAAATCAATACAGTAAGCTAAAATATTTAGATTTATCTTGTGAAAATTGAAAAGCTTTAGAATGTAATTTTGAAGGTGATATGCATGCTAAGAGAATGAGATTTTAAAAATGGATATGTTTGTTTCAAGAGGCTAAGATGATGGATAATAAATCTATAAGAAGTTATAATAGGTAGAATATGATAAATTATTTCATAATTAAATCTTGTAATGGATCTAAAGATAAATATGAGATTATATGGAAGATCTTGAAAACCTTGAAAACACCATTCAAGAAGACAATGCAGATGATTGAAAAAGTGATACCTTTTACTAAGAAATTTACTAGAGAGACTGTTCCTTGAAGATTGGAAGCAACATAAGTAACCTTGAAACAAGCTGGATATTTTCCTAGAGTAGAAACTACTTTTAGTGCATTAATTGTTTTCCAATCCTTGTCAAGAAGTAAAGGAACTGATGGATATTATGTTAGTAGTAATAGCTCCATATCTAAGGAAGAGAGAAGGATTAAAGAAGGAATTTCCTTGCTTCCAAGGATGGAACCAAATGGTAAGAAAATTTTTAAATGTTAGACTTATAATAAATTTAGCAATTTTTATTCTAAGTATCCTAAAAGAGTGAAAAATTAGAATAAGAATTTCAAGATTGTGAGGCCTCACCCCGACCCATCCTAGCATCGATGATACATTATTATTTTGATACTCATGACTCGATATGTTAGAACATTATTTGATGCACTTAACATTATTTATGATATTTATGATGTGTGATGCTTTACTTTTAGATATTTGATTTTTTCATTTAATGCTTTACGAACATGTATGATGATAAAGTAAATGAATGCAAAACTAACACTTTGATTTTTCAATTCTAATGGTTAGAAATATGAGTAGAATTAGATAAATAATTGATCATTAGAAAAATGGATGTTTTAATTTATATGATTTTTTTGATACGTAAATCACATAATGCATGTGATTTCTTGAACCTACTGATGTGTGCAATGAGTGTGCAGGGCATGTAGCCGGGAAACCTAAAGGAAAGACAGAATTGAACCCCTTGTTTAAATGTGCTATCCTTGCATTTTCTATCTTTAAAAGGTTGTTATTTGATTTTATTATTCTTTTAGCTTTTTATTTGTTCCTATAGTATTGAAGGCTTAAAATCATTAAATTTAAGTGCCCTAGGGGTAAGGGTATGGGTGGGGAGTACTTTCCACCCCCTTAGCCTCTTAGTTTGACTTTTAGGGTCACTCAAAAGCCCTATTTTTGATGGATTACGAAAATTGATTGTCATCTACTTGAGTTGTACTCAAAACTCGATCTTGAGTTACTTGAAGTCTAGTTGAGTTAGGGATCATACTTAGAGGCATTTTGGAGTAGTTTTGGGGGTTGTTACACAATCTCCAGTTTTGGAGAAAAGTTGGAAAATTGAAGGAAGAAAAGGAAAAGCTCTTCTTAACCCACGATTTTTGCATTAACTCTTTTGGTGAAGGTAGGAGTTCTTCCCTCCTTTGAATTGGTTCTTCATGTGTTCATGCTTGAATCTTGCTTGAATCATGTACATGCATTGTGTTGTTCTTGTGTTGCTTGCTTGTGTGTTGGGGTTGATTGGGAGGGATCTTAACTTATTTTTCTTTGATGTTATTCTTATGCTTGCTTTGATGTTTTGTGTTTTGAGGGGATTTCAAGGGGATTGTGTTGGCATTACTCACCCTTGGATAGGGAAGAAGTGGCCATGTATGGGGGAAGGGCCTTAGTTGGACCTCAATGGTGTAGAGTCTCCTCTCATGGTGAGAGGAGGGAAAGAGGGTAGGGTGTATGGGCCCCTACTTGTCATCACATACCTTGTTGATATTGTGAATTCTTGATATGGAAAGGAATGAGAATCCTTGTGGTAATAACCTCAAAAGGGCCTTGTTGAATAATAGAAGTTCTTGAAGTTTTAGCCTCGAAAGGGTTATGTTATGGTATGGTGATTGACATCTCCCATTGAGAAAATCCACCTCCCCCCTACTTAGGTTCTATGCTTGAACCTATTGTGTAAAAATGGTTTGGGAATGCATGCTTGAATTTTTCATCTTGTATGTTATTTTACCTCCATGTTTGTTCTTGTCTCCTCATGGTTTCCTTGATGCATTGAAGACATTGGAAAAGATCTATTGAGAAAGCCCTAGAAGAGAATTCAATCGAATTGTAACATTATGTAAAATTGTATTTTAAATTTTGAGGTATTGGCAAAGACATCGGGTTTTCTTATTGGTTCTTTCCTGATGGAGCCTTGAACTAGGATAAATAATAGAAAAAGAAAAAGATTGTGGAAACCTCCTTGTATTAATCTCATGTGATTTCAAATTTTTCATATGTTGTGAGAAAATAGATTGATAGATAATGACTTGAATTAAAAAATTTCAAGTTTTCAATTAGGTTAATAAAAAAAGAAAATTGATATGTTGAAGTTTCAAATTTGATGTTTAAGTATTGAGAGGAAATAAAAATCCTACATTGTGATCACAAAGTTATCTCTCTCCTTGTTAAGTTCATAGTTGACAAAATCATATTTGATTAAGAATTTTGGCTCCACCTTGAATTCTGAATATAAAGGAACACATACCTTGCTATGTGATGATTTATAAAACATAAATTATAGGAGAGAAAAGAAATTATAACCTCTCTCACATCCATGTATTAGTATGCTTAAAAAGGGGAAATTAATGTTTCATTAGGTAAAAAAATCACTCATTGTATAAATATGTATAGAGCAAAGAAAAACATGCCAACACTTGGTCAAAATTGGCCTTCAAATAAAAATGTGCATCTCCAGGTCCAAAAAACCCTTTGGAAAATGTATGGGAAAATTTTAATTCCCCCGAAGACATAGAGAATATTCTCTACATTATCCTTTTGTATTGCAACCAAAACTCAAGGTTTAAAAAAAAAAGATTATAAACTAAATGCACTTAAAATTAAGATATTTAAATGGACATCTTGTTGATATCCCTCAACAACAAAACTTTGGCATTTAATCTCCATATAGCTTAAGGCTAGGCACTAGCCTAGATCATCATACCTATCTATTTTATTAATAAAAAAAATTTAAACTCACCCACTAAATTTAATTCTTTCCCCCTCCCCATTCTCTTGTATTTTCCTCCTATCCCTCCAAGGGCTAGGCACAGATCTTCCCAACATGAAAAAAAAGATATTAATGTTATTAAAAGGGGGGGGCGGGGGGGGGGGGGGGGGGGGGGGGGGGGTGTTGTGATGTCAGGGAGTACCTGTGATTTGGCAGGTGGGACAAGAAGGTTAAAATGGAGGGAGAAATATTTAACACTCCAAATCTTACCCTCCCCCATACTCCTTTTCTTCCCCTTAATGCGCTGCACTTGAAATGCTGGTCTGTAGGGATTTCATGGGGACAGGTCTGCACAAGGGTCAGACCTCGGGCATTGCCCTCTCCATTGGGAAGTGGGGCCATGTATGGGGTAAGCCACTTGGCTTAGGGGTAGGGGGGAAAATCTAGGGAATTTAACATAGTTTTTAAATTTATTAGGATGTGTGGTGTAGCTGCTAGTTGGTAGGTTTTAGGTAGTAGTTAATTTTATATTTTTTTGTTTGTGGTATAATTGTTAATGTTAGTTAGTATATTAGTTAATGTTTAGTTAGTAATTTATATTGTTAAATTAGCATGTAGATAGTTTATGTTAGTGGTAATGTTAGGTTAGTTTAAATTTTAAGTTGTTAAGTATAGTTAATTTATGTGTTAGTAATGTGTAGTTATGTTGTTTGAATTTCTAATGTTTAGCAAATTTAATTGGAAACTTAGAATTTAGTTGTTCCATATTGTTAAAATCTTAAAAATCTTAAAGTTAATTAGTTTCATGTTGCATTGTAATTTTTTTAAAAATATTAGTGATTAGTATCATTTGGTAATTGTGTTATGAGCAAGTTGTTTTATTATTCTAGTTCAAGGTTTAATTTAGTATGTACATTAAATAGATTAATTTATGATGTTGGCGAACATTAGTTAATTAGGTAAGATAGTTGTAGTATAAGCTAAGTTGTTATTATCCTTGTCAATCTCGAAATTATCATAATTATTGTTAGAAGATAGTTGATTATTTTTCTTTATATTTATTAGAGAGTATATTTGGTATGCATGTTGTTAGTTAGTTTAATTTTAAATATTCTCACAATAGTATAATTAAGTGTTCTACTAAATGATAAAATTTAATAAAACAAGTTAGCTTAGTTTAAAGGATAGTGTGGTTGAGATTAGAGATGTTAAATTTATCTAGAAAATATTTTTAATTAAGTAACAAATTTAATTAGTATATCCAAAGGGTTTCAAGTACATTGAGGAGTTATATCCTATCTCATAAAACCAGTACTAATCGGGTAGTTGTTGTAGATTGACAAATTTAGATTTAAATTAGGTAAAGTTTTCTTTTAACCCATAAGTATGTCTATTTTAAAACAAGTTTATGTTGGACTAATGAGTTAATGAAACAAACGTTAATATCAGTCTTATAGCAAGAGTTCTTTTTGACAATTTATTCCTTCTCAAGTTATAACCATAAGATGTAAGGTAGAGAACCTACACCTTAACGATGAACACAAACATATCAAGCTTAGAGTAGTTTAAATCTTAACTTAAAAAAAATAAAAATAAATTTGTGTGTGTTTTTACTCTTACCTTTTGGGCATGACAAAGACTAAAAGGCCAGAGTTCATTTTTATGAAAATGAAGATGATGAATCCAATGATAGAGTTAAAAGTTTAAGTGATGATGAGTTAAAAGTTGTAGCTATAAAAGAAGAAAATGTGAAAATAAAATTCAAACAAGAGAAAACCCTTATGTTGTAGTGATGGTCTGAATTTTCACTCAGTTTAAAATTTTGGTATTTGGTGAAAATCAAGAAAAATTTGTGTTTCAACTACTTAGGATTTCTTAAAATGTTGTCACTCCTCAAGAAGAAAACCTATAACATTAATCATACCTTATAGTTCAAAAGATAATTCATAAATTAACATGCAAGTACAAAATAGGGATACACTAAAACTTTAGTTATATGATTGATCTTTCATATCCTTAGGTTCTTGGCTTTATTTCATATATTATAAGGTTGTTGTCTTGAGTGTTTTAAGTTGTGATGTCACAAAATCATCTTGATCACTTCATCACACCATTATGATGTTTACCTATTTTGAAGACCATGAAGTGTCCAAGCAAAAAATTAAAAGGTAAACACAACATTATAGGCAGCAAGGTTGAATTTTGAGTTAAGGCTGAGAAGTAGAGATAAACTAAGAATCATGAGGTCACAACTTATGTTTCACTTAGTAGATTTTATGTTCTAAAGTTGGAAAGTATAACCATGATGGTCTAGTTTTAGGTCATTGCTACATCTCTTGCAATTAGAATTAACCTAAGGTTAAGGTGGAAAATCATAAATAGCTTTTCATCACAGTGTTGCAGGGTTAAGAGATGAGTTAAGGTTTGTAGTTTCAAAGATGTTAAAAGGGTGACAGTTAACTTTGATGCAATGTTCACTACACCACATGGTTTACATATGTTATATATTTGACAATTGAAAAGTGGTGAAAAGGTTAAAGAAGAAGTTTTTGCAACATCACATGTATCACGAATGTTAAGTTATAAAGGGTGTAGAAGTTGTGAAGCAACTAGTTATAAAAGTTCTATTATATGGTACAATTTCCTTCCTCTGTAATCTACCACTATTAAATCAAGGCTTGGCATAGGAGGTTATGAAGGGTTTCTTTAATCCAACTCTGCTTGGCTTATAAAAACTCCCCCTTGGGACCCGAGTTGTTCAACTTGTTCCCTAGTGAGCTACTCCTCTCCAATATGCATAGAGGATTGGGTAGGTGAATATTCCTAAATGTGAGGACATAGTTCTTTCATTATTCTTTGCCTCTTAGGAGAAGGCTCATTAGGTCTTTCTTCCAAGACAACACTAGTGGACACCATTATTTGTTTACCTTTATCCATAGTGGTCTTCTTATTTTGTATTACATTATAACTTGACCTTTTTGGACAATCAATTGTCCCATTCCCATATTGGGAATAAATGCCAATCTCTTCATAACCTCTCTGGCTTTGTCAAGATATGCGTTAATAAAGAATTGTTTTTTCTCATTCATGGCCTCCATTGTTTTAAGAAAATTAATCATGAGTTTATTGATTCTATTTGCCTCTATTTTTGCATTACCAAGAGGCTTATAATTCTTATCAACACAATGAATAAATTCCAAAACCCTTGAGAAAACCCTCCATTTTTTTTTTGGTCTCTTGCTCCTACAAGGAGAACTCATTCCTAATTATGTTCTCAAGGTAATATGGTTCATGATCTATGGCACCAAATTTAACACTTATTCTAAAAAGTTGGTTATAAAAGCCCTCTGTATCACAAAAATGGGCATGAGACACTGCCATCTTATATTGATCTAAATTTTTTTATAAAAACAACCAACCATCCTTTGTAATAAAAAAATGATGGGCTATAGTACAAGTTGGGAAAATTGAGCTTCTATTTCTTTTCATTAGATATGTTTCTTCTAGTCCTCCTAGTTGCCATAACAACTCAACTATTCCTATTTTTAGTGGCATTTGGTAAGGCAAAACATGAGGAGTCCCTTGAAAACCATAAACTCTAATAACATAAAAAATAGGGTATGGCATAATATCCCCCTAGTTATGAGATATTTTCAAACTAGATGGGATATCCATGGGTCTAATAAAATTTACTAGTGCCTTAAGAACTCTAGGATTGTCACTTAATAAAAGGCACCTCAACTTTGAGGTAAAATAACTATCAAACCTGATAAAACTAGCATTTTCTGTATCCCAAGTCATGTCTACACTCCACAACTGAATTGGCAAAAACTCTCCCTCATTTTTCCTATTCAAATCCATTTCTTTACCAAAATATGTTGCTCCTTTGAACAAAAACATGTGCACTAGCAGAGAATAATGACCAAAAGTTTTTCAATTTTGTCTTTAGCAATTCCAACTAGGCCTGTATGGATTTCTTTTGCTATGTAGGAAGTGAAAAAAAAAAAAAATCAACAACAAAAGAGGAAATCTAAGCTATGATATACACGAAACTTATAGGCATAAAATTCTATTCATCTTTCCCAAAAACACTACATAGAGTCATGTATATTTCCACAACCTAGGAAGTGAAATATTCCTTCTTGAAAGGCTCCCTAGAGGATTCTATAATCACTAGTAAGTTTCCAATTGTGACTATATGTGCCCTCAGTGCACCCTACCTAATATTATCCCATTTAGACAAATATTCTTTCTCTAGACCTTGTAAATCAATGGGTGTATGATAATCTGATAGTGGCACTAGGCCAAATACTTCCCTAATTTCTATAGGGCTTACTATGATCAGGCATTGACCCTCTATTCTTCTTACTACCCTGATTGATGGGTCATAGCTTTTGGCAATAGTAATTAATAAATCACCATCCATGAAGACATTGGGGACCACTAGCTTTCCCAATCAAAATTCTAGATGTTGGCATGAGGGGAGAATAATTTCCTTTCTGAGATCCATTTTTGGAAAAGGGTAAGCCCCATTTGAGTAATTTTGGCATCCCTAACCCAATTTCCATTATCAAACAATTTGTCAACAATATTGAGTCTAGGGTTTAGGGAGATTAACCTTTTTAGCTTGAGAGTCTCATTTGTGGATTCAGGCAATAATTCAAGACAATCATCATGAACATTTCTAGCCAAATAATACTCTTGACTCAAAAAAAATTTCTTTGTTGGCATGGTGAGCATCTTTGCAAAAATCTAGAAAACTATAATCTAAAGAGTGAGAACAAGGATTTACTTGATTTTGTGCTACCCTTTTTTGCAATTCTGTGATACTCTACGAACAAGTGGAAATTCTTTCATGTCTTGATCACCTTAAGCACAAGTTTTTAATAGCTTTGAGTTCTTTTGGAACCCTAAAAAAAAATTTTGTGTATGAAAAGATAGCAAGATCTCTACAATATATCATGTTACTAGTTTGTACAAGGAGCCATCATTCTTCATAATTAAACTGTAAGTCAAATATGGTGGCACCATATTCAGATTTAAAAATAGGCCAGCAATCTCCAAAAATATGACGATCTAGGAATAAAGTGCCAGGATGACTCATCTTCCACTTGCCAGGCTAGAAGTCAATCTAGCAATATTTGTCCACATAATCTTTTCTTTTACTACTAGTGGCTTGGACTAGACCCACTTAGCACTTAAGGACATGTGCACCATGTCACAACATCGCCATACATAAAAAGTGAGCAATTTGTCTATGCAACATAACAACAGTCATTGATTCCACTTCAGTCTGATGATACACATTTGATTAGTGTTTTAATATGATTATGGTGGGTCCCTCCTTCTCTTCTTTTGGTCGCTATGTCATTACCCTTAAAAAATGAGCAACTCCTCATAGCGATGCAACACCCACTATTGATGTGAACTTGATCTGACGATGAGGAATCTAAATTTATTTTACTTTAATTATGTTGGGTCGATGCATTTGTTCCTTTAGTCACCATGTCACATTAAATAAACAATGTGCAACTCTTGATAGTGACTTGATAACAATCATTGATTTAACTTAAATCCATTGATCATGATTCTTCATCTACCCTTTGCTTTAAGTTTTGGTTCCATGTTGTGTGTGACTTGGAAATATTCTGATAGTTTGGAAAATTAATTAATATTTTAATCCTTTTTGTAACACCATAAAACTAGGCCCCACCACATTTCATCTTTTCTGGTAAGGCACTATGTTGCTACTAGCAAAAAACAAGAACTTTTTGGTTGTGACATAGCGACCTCCCATATTTCTTAGAAACTTTGGCGCATAAGACACACACTTGCTTAAATGATACCAACATGTCAAGGTAATTTCATGTCATATTTCTAATGAAGAAAATACATGGGACCCATATTTTGGAATTCTTATCACATTCCCTTTTTCTATCAAGGAGCTATGTCACTATTGGTGGGACTTCTTCATCTCCTGATGATGACATAGTGACCTCCGAAAAGATTTTGAAATTTTGATACTGAGAAAACGTCTACATTTCCACCTTGATTACTATAATTAATATTTCTAACAAAGAATCAAAGTCACACAACCATATTAACAATAACGAACCTTATGGTGCTCGTTCATTTCATAATATCTCGCCTTTCTTAATATTTGGCAAGGTGTTATGCTTCTACTAGTAGAAAACATGACCTTTCCAATCACAACATAGTGACCTTCCATATTTCTAAAAGGTAGTGACACAAATTATACAAAACTCTAGTTGGTCCTTTCTCTGGTATTGATAGTACTAACATTAGTCACATTGCCAAAAAGTTCAGAGCAATTAAATAGTATGACACCTACTTTCCACTTTACAACACCATGCTTCTATTTTGTAGTAGTCACTATGTTGCATAGGCTAAGATCCTTACCTTTTCTTTATGTGACATAATGACCACCGTGGATCTTGCAAAGATCTAACAGTGTAAATAAATTCAAGAACAAGAAGCAGAAAAGTGAAAATTTAAATAGATCTGAGAGAATATTTTGAATTCAAAACAACTGCCCACCCACTAAAATATTTAAAATACATAGAAACTAAATATTTATTTGGGACACAACTTACTTTAGTGGGGTTTTACATAGGGTTAGTTTTTTTTTGCAAAACCAAAGAACCAAACCCTATTAAGCGGTGCATAAAACTTATCTGAATTTTACACCTAATTCTTAAGAAGATTTTAACTTTTGAAAAATAAGACCAACAGTGGCTCTATCTAGGGACATTAAATACAATGAATTCAAATGAGGGCTCAGAATCCCTAGGAGAAGTAGACAACAAACTTGACCTTCTTTGAATAGGACAACTCTAAGAGAGCAACAAGAATAGGAAAATGACTATGCATAATAAATTATACAAAGACCAAATGATATACATATGTACAAAAACCCTAGACTACTATTCATGGATAAAACAAGTATTTTAATAGAAATACCTCTTCAAGAACTATCCATGAACTAGAAGTTCAAGAATGTTACCTAATAAATCCTTCAGTAAATAAGAATCCTCTCCCCATGAAGCTTCAATTAGATAGGGACCCAACCATATAGGGTCAAATTTGCCATGTTTTCCTTATCCTCAGTGCTAACATTCCACATGAGGACTAGATAATGCATCTAAATTTTATTACTCACTATTCTTTTATCATAAAGTGTTTTGACCTATAGTTGTAATTTATTATTCTTGAGAGAAGCATACTTCTTGGTCTCAATCAATCCTACCAGGTCATCTAGTCTTTCCTGCATGTCATTAATGATATCCTCATCATATTTTTGGATGTAGTTATAGAGTCCTACTAGATTGTTCTAAGGCATTCTCACCTGGATCCCATACACAATATCAAAGGGTTCTACTCCTAATGCGTTCTTTATAGTCACCTTGTCAGCCCATATTGCTAACTACAATTTAGAATCCTAGGCTTTCTTATTATCATCTAATGCATTTTTTATTACCTTCAATAAGCTCTTATTTGTGGACTCAGCTTGTCCATTTCCTTGCAGATGATAAGGTAAAGATGCTAATATTGTAATCCCATAGTCATCATAAAATTTTATAAATTCTTTAGATCTAAAACACATTGCATTATCTGTCACAATTCTCTGCATTTCTTGTAGGGATTGCATCAACCATTTTGTAAAGTAGTTAGTAGTAGCTAATATCCAAGAATAACTAGTGGTAGACTTGGGAGAAATCTCACCTATAAAATCCATTCCCCATTGCTAGAATTGTGCTTGAAGTTCAACTGGCTTTAAGGGAGTGTTTCTTGAAAATTTTAGCTTACCTACAAGTCTCTAACAGGCATCACATTTTCTTACCATCAACTGAACATCTTTAGAAAGAGAAGGCCACCAAAATCTAGCTCTCATCACCTTGTGTGTAGTGGTCTTGGCCATATAATGTCCTCCATAGACTCCAAAATGCATTTCCTTCAATATTTCTTTTGACTTTTCTTGGTCAACACTTTTTTACAATACTCCAAAATTCCTCCACCATAAATCATTCTAGACAATAACATATCTAATGGCTTGTAACTTGGTACTCCTTTTTTCTTTCTTGTTCAAATGGGAAGGGGCTTCCAAATATTGAAAATAATGAATAACATTAGTACACCATTCACAATGGTCCATATCACATAAGACTGATCTTTGGTTGTCTGCAATGTTGATCTGATTGGGATCTAAGTTGTATTGAGCCATAAGCTTGGCTAGTCCTTGACCTCTTACCAACTTGGTGATCTAAATTTCAATATTAAATTCTTGGATCCTATTGATCCACTTGCACCTTCTACATGAGACCTCTTGCTGAGAAAATATGTCCTTGACAGATACACTAGGTACATAAGCAATAACAATAGCACCTACCAAATAACATCTAAAAGCTTTAACAGCCTTCACCAAAGCATATGCCTATTTCTCATTTATCTCATATTTCAGTTCTAGAGGCTATAAAGATTTACTGAAGAAAGCAATAGGTTGCTCATATCCTTCCTCATTTTTTTGCAACAAGATTGCAACTACAGTATGGAAAGATGCAAAAGAGAATATATGCATTGGTTTTGTATAATCTTGAGTCCTAAGGACTAAAAAATTATTTATGATATTTTTAATATCCTGAAATGACCAATTGATAGTATCTCCTTCCTTAATTATTTTTGAAATGGGTTTACTAATTTCAACAAAGTTTGTAACAAACCTTGTTATAAAATTAACTTTCCCAAAGAAAGATTGTATTCCCTTCACATTTTTTGGTTTAAGCACCTTATCAATGGCTACCACTCTTTTAGGATCTATCTTTACACCATATTTTGATAGTAAGTGTCCTACCAATCTACCTTTTTTTACCCCAAATGTGCATTTCTTTGGATTTAAAAATGTTTCATATTCCAAGGCTTTGATAAAAATCTTCTCTAGGTGCCTACAATGGTTTCTAGCATTCTTGGAATAAGCTATAAGGTTATCTTGGTATACTACCATAAACTTATTTATATAATCATGGAAAGCTACATCCATAGCCCTATGAAAAGTTGCACCAGTATTAATCAACCCAAATGACATTCACATATAGACATAATTTCCCCATGGAGTCGTAAATGTTGTCTTAAATTGTCCTTTTTCTTTCATAAGGACTTGATTGTACCCTTAGAATCCATCCATCATAGACATCAACTCAGAACTAGTTACTTGTTGCAACATGGCCTCCATGTTTGGCAATCCATAGTTATCCTTTATAGAAGAAATGTTTAGGTTTCTAAAATCTACACATAGTCTAATGTCTCAATTCTTTTTTTTGATAGGTACTAGATTTGAAACTCAAGTAGAATGCCTAATAGGTTTAATAATCCCTCCATCCGTTAGCTTCATCAACTCCTCTTGCATTTTTGGGGCTACAATGGGATTTACTAGTTTTTTTTTTCTTTTTTCTGAAAGGTTTTACATTATCTTTTAGTGGTATGAAATGTTGGAACCAATCCTCCCTATAAGCCTTGAGGTCATCATATGACCATGCAAAAAAATGTATGTACTTCCTCAACAAATTAGTCAGTGTTTTTCTAATTTCAATAGGAAAGTTTCAACCAATATAGACCTTCTTGGGAGCCTCAAAAGTACCAATATTTACTTCTTCTAATTCTTGAGGCTTAGCATCCCTAGTCCCAGGGTTTGCTCTATCTTGATTATCAAAAAATTTCTCCAAAATCACTAACCCCTTAGGTACTTTATTGGTTTTTAACTACATAATCTCCTAGTAAAAAATAGTTTCCTTACCATCAATGGTTTCAATTAAATCACTAAAATCCATTTCTTGACCATGGTATTTGTCCTCACTTAGCATGAAGTTTAGAATATCCTTGTCATTTAAAGAGAACAAATTTCCACAATCCATTATATTGTACTAGTATGTTTCTGGATTCGATTGTGTTAAGATTTTTACCATCAACATTTCGAATCACACTACGTGATCCATCATCAGGATGAAGAGCAAGAGAAGCACAAAAGTGTCCTTGTCATCTTCAAAAACTTGCCAATTTTCAATATTGTCAGGTATTGAAGGTCTATTTTGAACTTCCAATTGTGAGATTCTCAAAAATGACATTTCCTTATGCTTAAATGCTACATTTGCCAGTAAATCTTCCATTTTATTCTAACTTTTGTCCCTTCATAAGATACCAAATGCATCAAAGAACTCTATCTGATCCTAGACTACATTTCTATACTGTTTCAACCTTTTTTTTTTTGAAATGTATGTCTCCCTTATCTATGAAATAACCAATTGATAATCTCCTATGAGATATAATTTCTTTATCCCATGGTGAGAAAAAACTTTCAATCCTAACAAAAAGGCTTCATATTCTGCTATATTGTTGGTACAAGAAAATTTTAGAATAAATGAATACCTAAAGGTATTCTTCTTAGGAGATACAAAGACTACCCTTGCCCCTAAACCTTCTTTGGAACTAACCCATCAAAACACATAGTCCATAGAATTGGTGAATCCATACAACATTCCACTTCATGTATAATCACATTAGGCAATTTCTTTACTTCTTGAATGATCAAATTTTCCCTAAAAGAATTTACACCAGTGTCCAAAAAGCAAGTTGAATACTTATCAATTCCTTCTCCTAGAATTGTATTAACTGTTGGCTCTCTATCAACCCTAATTACCTTATCACCTATATGGAAATTCACATAAGATAAATCACACTACAAGCTACTCCCCATAGCTACATTACATTTCCTTGAGAGCAATGTCCCATAATGTGGGGGAATTTCAACCACAAGGACTGGCATGGTCAAATCAACATCACGATAGGTAGCTAACTTGAATGGTAGAGCATTAATGGTGCCTATGACATGGAATTCTTTAGCATCCATACCTCTACATCTACCTTGCTTAGTATCCACCTATAGACCTAAAGCTTCCATGACTTTGAAAGGCATTATGGTGTTAGATTCTCTTGAATCTATCATGCAGTTCTTTAGGGTTTTTCCTTTTATAATCAAACTAAGAAAAAATGGGTCAATATCTTCTATGTAGGCTACTAATGAATCATCTAAAAACATTTGTGGGATTTGGGATATAATACCATTATCTTCTACCACTACTAGAGTTTGTTGAATACTACTTGGTTCAACCATATTACTATGATTTCCTCTCCAACCCAACAATGATAAGGCCTTACTCTTATGCTCCTCAATCCTGAATAATTTTGACAGAGGTACTTTGATAGTGATTTGTGACAACGTAGATATCATATCAATAGGTTCTGAAATAGTAGGCTTCACAAGAATACCTAGAGTGGAAGTCCTTTGAATAATAGGCACTAAAAATCTTTTTGGCTGAACCAGATGTTGAATTCTTTTCTTGCACTATTGTTTGATGGGTATCACTTGTTTGAAATTCCTCTTTCTTTCTACGCTTCCACTTCATGATTTTATTGTCTTTGGCCTTTGTTTTCTTAGTATGGGTTTTGCTGCTCTCATCCTTTATCTTGTGTGTAATATCCTTGATGAATATACCAAAAGATTTGCTAGCATCACTCCTAATTGTCCTACTCCTTAAGTTATAGTTACTATGCACTTGAGAAATCATCTCTATAGCAATTTTGTCAATCTCCTCCTTGGAAACCATTCTCAAGTTTACATTCTCAATATTTGAAGGTATATTATATACCTTATCCTTATCATAATTTTCATCATCTGAGAATGCTTGTTGATGATGGTGTTGGTAAGAAATTCTCTGACTAATAATATCATCTTCATGTTCCTCTAAATTAAAATCCACACAATCATCAAACATGCCTACCATAGTGTAGCTTACATCATCATGGTTCTTTTCTTCCTCTTCCTCATCATTATGTGCACTATGATATGAAGCAAATGATTGAGCAACTACATAATAGTCTTGGGAATGAGGTGATTGACACATGATCCACTAGGGTACATCATCATTCATATTTACATAGCTTCTTTGGAGAGGATCTGGTGTACCCTTATCTTTTATATTCTAGATTTGGTTGGGCATTGGTTTACTATCCTTCCATTGAGTGGTGTAGGGGTAATTTTGCATTCTAGGTTGTCTATTGAAATGGTTATTACTAGTTAGGGCCTTCTCACATACAATGGATTTGTTTGAACTGAAAGTTGATGGATTCATCTTCTTTAATAAGTCCAACACTTGACCTATTAAGGGTTCTTCAAGTTTTTTACCTAAAGGGATTTTTTTGAATAGCTTTTGATCATCTCCCCTCCCAAGCTTACCAAATGCTTTTGTATTATTTTCAATATTTACTACAATTCTAAAAGCATCCCTCAACATCTTAGGTTCCTTATCCCTCAATTGTTAAGTCATCTTGCTATCAAAGGCATTAAAATATGTTGTAAGACAAACATTCTCATTCAATCTCATGACCTAAAACAACTTGTATATTCCTTTCTGGAATCTTAAATTGAAATCAAATGTAGATTCATTAGGGAGACCAAGAACCATAGGAATGATATTTGTCTAAATTTTTCCACATATATGTGTCTTTTCTAAAAACCATTAGCATTGGATGTGCTTGCTATATTGGCTTGACTTTGAGCAATATTGGCTTGAGATTGATGTATTTGAATAGTAGGGATTGGGATGCTAGTAGTAGATGAAGAGAAAGAGGTAGACTAAGACATAGCCTGAATAGATATTACTGGTCCAAAAGTAGGCATAAAATTTGTTGTTGGAGTAGATAATTTGGGTGAAGAAGCTAAATTAGAGTTAGACTTAATGAACTGAATCTTTCTCCTAGTTTTTGCTACTTGAGCTTCATTCTCAACCTTTTCAAGTTCTTTTGCTAGGTCTTCTTTCTCCTTTTTGGCCTTCTCTAGATTAGGATCCAACTTAGACATGCAAGGATTCACAAATTTTCTTAATACAGCTTGGGGTTCATTTATTTGAATTCCTATGGCTTTGTCCTTTCCTTTATTTGTGGGTTTCACAGTAGGTTCTATTGGATCTACTTGGATAGCCTTGTAAGCTTGTACTTTAGAAATGACAGGTTCTTACCTTTGTCTTATGAGATTTTTTTGTTCTAGAACCTTAGATCTTAAAGTATATACATCCCCAAACACATCAACATGAAGGACTAAAGTCCTTTCTTCCAACTTCTTGTTTTTTTCTTTCAAGGTAGTGATCCTTCTAAGCAAGTTATCTCTTCCAATAATGGTGTTTAAGGTGACTTGCTCTCTTTCCTTCTCCAAACAGATATGTTTGGCCTCCTCTTCCACAACCCATTTCTTTAGAATTTCTGTTTTTGAACATACTTCCTTAGGATTTACAGAAGTTTCCTTTGAATTAGCAAGGTCATCAAGATCTATAAAATTTGGTTCCATATATGGAACTATTCTAGGGTCTTTCATGACAATTCACATATCCTAGCCTATGGTTCATATCTAATATATGAAAAGTATCTCCTACTGAGGAAAAATTCTTATGATGGTAGACTTGGTCTTCTTGTCATGGTGTACTAAATATCCCCCCAAAAGCCTTGTATTTTCTGACTCAGAACTTAATGAAGAAGACTCCCTGCCTATGATTGGTTGGTATTGAGGATATACTGATGTATTACTTCTAAGTTTACAGGTGGGTTTAAGATCTTCTTTCTTTTTACCTTGGTGAAAATTAGTATATAAGGGTACATCAAGATTGGCCCTTGTGTAAGCTCTTATATTCTTCCTTTTGTTAGCCATTAGATGTGAATTCTTGTTAAATAAGCATTAGCTTCAAAACTTGGCTAATTCGCCACCTTATTATAGGGAAAATATGATAGTAAAAAGGACTTTGACTTCAAAGGTGAAAGTACAAGAAAATACCAAAAAATTTTAGAATAATAAGGGACCAATCATGTAAAAACATGATTGCAACTTTTGCTTAACAAATAAGACACTATGTACAGGCTCTATGGGTCATTGTACACCTATGGCATTAGGGTCATTTCTCCTTTTCTTTTAAATTTAATCAAGGACCTTAAAAATACAAGTTGTTGAAGAGAGCTCTACAAGTTTTGAATCATCAAAGGAAGAGGGAGAACCTAATCATGAACAAGTTCAAAGGTCTAGTAGATAGAGTAAAACACCAAAAAGGTATGGATATTCTCTTAATGATTGGAGGTGTGTATTTTCTTTGAATTATAATATTGATGAACTCAAATCTATAGAGGAGGCTCTTGGTATGAATGATTTAGACTCCTAAGAAGCTAACCATGGAAGAAGAGATGGAAGCTCTTAAGAGGAATGACACATGGGACCTTGTACCATTGCCTAAAGGATAGAATCATGTTTCTTGTAAATGGGTTCTCAAAAGGAAGATTGGTTCAAATAGAAGCATTGATAAGTATAAATAACAATTGGTTGCAAAACATTACTCCTAGGTTGTAGGAATTGATTATGGTGAAATTTTTCTCCTATAGCAAAAATGACATCCATTCAATTTTTATTTTTTATTGTACTAGCTTATGATCTAGAAGTTGAGAAGATGGATGTAAAGACAACTTTCCTTCATGGAAACTTGGAGAAAGAAATTTATATGACACACCCATAGCACTTTATGGTGAAATAATTAAAATCTTATCTCTTAGCAAAGTTTGAAACAAAAGACCTTTGGTGTAGCAAGGTACATTTTTGGAATGGAGATTATAAGAGATAGACAAAATAGAAAGCTTTGGCTAGGCTAGATAAGTATGTTGGAAATATTCTAAAAAGATTCAATATGTAAGATTCCAGACCATTGAGTGTTCCTATTACTGTGTCTAATCTAACAACAAGTGCAAAAGTTTCTTGAAGATCACTTCCTTCTTGTTGTGAATAACCTTTACATCCTAGACTTGCTTTGTTTCTTGTAACTTCACCCTATTCATTCATTTTTTTCTAAATACCCTTTTAGTTCCAATAAAATTCATATATTTAGGTCTAGGAACCAATTCCCAAGTCTTTGTCTTTTCAATCTATTCTAATTCTTCTTTCATATCTTTTACCCAATAATCATATTTGCAAGCTTCATCAAATAGTTAGTAAATTGAAAATCTGAATGGTTCCAAAGTCATGAGATGGTCAAGAAGTATAAGTATTGTACTTAGCAAGGTGTTCATAAATAGTTTAATTCTATGCTATGATGTAGCATAATGTTACTTTGACAATTACTCATACATCTTTGTGCTCTTGAATGGTGAGCCCTTAACTATTGTAGTGTTGTGATTAAAGGTGAAATAAAGACCCCACTACTTCACAGGTCTCAGTGGTGAATGAGAAAATAGGGTTGCAAAGAAGAGATCAACTTGAAATTAAACACCATAGGGATAATTTTGAAGTTAGAAGTGTTTGGACTCAAAATTGTCTTTTTGATTTGAGTACCATTCCAAGCTTTTGAGCCCTATGAGTGCATTTTTATGCATGTATACCTAGCTATCTTTTTGAGGCATAAGAGGTGTTTAATGTTTATAAAACCTTGCATTCATTATATCCATGCATTCCATGAAGAAAAACTACTAGTCTGAGTCATTTCATAAAGTCTCATTTTGAGCAATGTTCATATTTGCATTTTTGCCTAAGTGTCAAAAAAAGATAGGTAGCCTAGTTTGCATTTGAATATCTTGCACCCAGTAATGTTTTATGATTTTCTGCTTTGGAAATATTTATTATGCATATCAAAGAACTTATTTTTCAGATTTCAAGTTGTTTTGACATGTTTTGATTAGGTTTTGAATCCCTCAAAGTTGATCATTTATTTTTGTCATGCTAATACAAATTATTTAGAATTTGGGGAGGCATCATTTGATTAGTTATAACTTTGACCTAGTTAGCCAAAATGAGAAAATTCATATTGAATTATATTCTATAGGTTAGAGACTTTTTATTTTTCAATTTTGAGCTTACGAAAAATACATTTGATCGATTTTCAAATGTGATCCCAAATAAAATTTTGAAAGTTTTATTGGTGTCATAAAGTGCAGATTGATTTGTACCCCTATTTGGGATGTCATAACATTGAATCCATGACAAGTGAGATCAAATGGATTTCACCATTGTGTTCTAATTTGAAAATTATTTAAGTGTGCTAGTTTACAAGTCTTGAAAAAATTGTGTACACACTTTCCTAGGTCTATTCCATTTGCAAAAAATTATTTTTTGCCACTGTTCCTAGTCCTACAAATCCAAGCAGTCCACTCTAACCATTTTCCAAATGCACCCTATTATTTTTCATGAGCCCAAATCCAAAATTTATACTCTCCTTGTGACAGTGAACTAATGCCCCAATTTTTGTTCTCCCAAGTGTCACTTTGACCTATTTCCAAAGCTAAAACTAAATGTGTTTTATGGTTTTATGACATGTTTACTTACATGTAACTCTAAGAAGGAAACTTTGACAATCAATATCTTTTCACTAAGTGATTGTCATAAGGCAAAATCTAATAGGGTAAGAGAACATGGAGAAAATAATTAGCATGTCAGATTACATAGCTCAACTAGGTGTTTCAATCAATTTTTAAGGCCAGTTAGAGGACCTCTTGGTACAAAATTGATAGTTTTTAGATAAATGGTAAAATGAGTTGTGAATGATCAAATAATAAGTGATTCTAGTCTAGATTAAATCTAGTCAATTCAGATGGTCAAATTAGTGGATTCTAAAGATTGGGTGTTTTAGTTTGAAATTTTTTAGCTAGACCAACTTAAAGGGCCTGACTAAATCCATCAGATCAATGTAACAATGGGGAATTGAAAATTTTCAATAAGGGTGATTACAATAATTATTATAATTTTCAATCATGGATATCCATAACCAAATGTTAAGTTCAAGTTTTCATAGAAAAAACTATTTCCAATAAATAAAAGGAGTGTCTCAAATCTTAACAAGTTAGTATAATGTGTAGCAATATCATGATGAGTTCAAAGCATGGGCTAGTAGTCAAAATTAGAAAAGAAATCAACAAAGTAATGACTAGAACAAAAAGGTTCAATACCCACTGGAGATATATTTGGGATAAGTATAGTTCAGACATTTGCATACAAATATTTTCCTTGTCTTTTGGCCACGTCTCTAGTAGGTTGGTTTTCTTGGGTAGCTTGGACCATATTAAAGGATGCCAATTAAAAGATTTAGAATATGGTGCATTTGAGAGCATCAACAATGTCTCTTCTCCTAAGTAGCTTAATCTCCAACTTCTATGTAGCCAATCCAATTAGAATTTTCCCCTCCCACTCTATTGTTCAACAAATTTGGGATGTCCACATCTGGCATCACATAAATTTATTTG
This sequence comes from Cupressus sempervirens, assembly GCA_028749045.1. Lineage (NCBI taxonomy): Eukaryota > Viridiplantae > Streptophyta > Pinopsida > Cupressales > Cupressaceae > Cupressus > Cupressus sempervirens. The sequence goes on along the minus strand of CM053784.1, from coordinate 277,092,133 downwards.
GTGACTTTGTACCTAAAATCTTCCATACCTAAGTTTCAAATTGATTTTCTTATTATACTTGTAGCTCCCATAATGTTTCAATCCTAGCTAGAGTTAATGGCCTCATGGCATGCTCTCAAAAGAACTTCATATTAGATGATCTCTATAGGTAGGGAAGAATTCAACTCAACTGATCATACTACTCACCTTGGATATTAGCATAAAGTCATATATGAAATAAAGATGCTTGTGGAATAAATTCCCATGCCATATTAAGGGATAAAAGAAAACCATTCAAATGGCCACACCATGTGTAAGCATGTAGTAGAGGAACAACTCACCATCCACTATGCAAACAAGTTTTTGCATCCAAAATAGAGGTGTACCTATTGGAAGGGCATTTTTTCGTGATTAATAAAACTAGATTTTTGTGTTAAAGTGGTAGGGCTATATTTGGCACCACATCTTTTCTTTCCCTTGGCCTTATGCAACATTTTGGAGGGTTGATTTGGCTAGAGATAAGGGTGATTTGTAGATGTTTGTAGCGCCATTTTTCAAAGGTAAGTGTACTCTTTTTCACCTTTTCTCAAACCAAAATGAAATGGCTTTTTCTATCACAAGAGAGAAGGGAGAGATCACAATAGTTAGCAAAGGAAAGGGAAACAATTCACACAATAGGTGCAAGTAATGGAAGAAAGAAGATTGGAGACATTTTGAATCAATTTTAAACAATGAGTGCGGGTTTTGTTAAATGTATAAACCAAAATGTAGTGGCAAGGGAAGTGCCATGACACAACAAGGTAGTTAGATTTGGAGAAGGAGCAAGTTTTTTGTCAAACATATGGAGGGTACAATTGATAGTAATTTCCTAGAAAACTAGAGATCATTGTAGCCCGTAGTAAAAAATGGAAAAAATAGTCAAGTTATATAATCCCACATTCACTTTGGTGGTTTTATTTTATTGTTTAAATAGAAAGGATCCTACATTGTTAGTTTTCTTTGAAGACAACACCTTTTAAAGATAGGCTCATTTGCATGGGGGGGGGGGGGGGGGGGGGGGTCTCGGTTATATCAACAAAATTTTGAATGACAAAGCAAATTAAGATAAAGATGTGGACCAATCAGATGAACTAGAAACTGATAGGTGGCAACTAGTGAGATAAAGTTACAAGGTGGAAATGTGGCAAAACAATACATGTAGTGGCTTTTTGCATTCTTGCATACAATGTGGTAGTTGCTGACTATGCATGCAAGAAAATGCCTAGCCGACATGTGGTTGGTGATGACATGGCAGGTCCAACATTGAAGCTCCATAATTTTCTATGTGACAAGATATGATGGTAGGCACTTCCTCACATTGTGAAGATGTGTAAATGTTAAGATAAGTGGGAAAGTACCTAGCTTCCATGTGGCAATGGGCTTGGTCAACACTTACATGGAAAGGTAGGATTTTGGTGAATCACAAGGTGCCACATGGTAGTGATGTTGTAGGCACCCACGAGGAGATGATGTGTAGTGACTAAATAGTAGGAGATCCAATAAAATATTTCCACATGGTAGAATAGTGGACCAATCAAAAGGTGCCATGTGGCACTTGGTGGTAGGTGATGGGGTAGTTGATTGACCAATCATAGTTTGACCCTAATTGCTTAAAAGGAGGGAAAATCCTAAGTTTTAGAAAAGCAATTATTATTTCTTTCTAGTTTCAACTTACATAGGGATTTTAAATTGAAAAGGGATATTTACTAAAGTTTTAAATTTAGGATTAATTAAATTTTTGCATAAATTATTTGAAGAAAGATGAAAATGTGTAAGCCAATTTGGAAGCCTGATTTTCAAACTAATTCCCTAGGGACTCTTGATATGCCAACATAACAATATTATATAGTTAGAACTAGGAGAGAACACAAATTCTAGTTTTGAAGTTTTTTTTTGTACAAGATGTAGTATACTTGGGCTATGCAGGGTTTTATACCAGGTACCCATTTTTAAGTCTCATTTAGGTATAATAGTTCAAATTTGATTTTTAGCAAGATGGTGAATTGGATGAATACCAAATGTAGTAAGGGGAAAATTTTGTCACCTCCAAGTCAATTTAGTGAGGAATTTATCAACATTTCAGATGCATATATAATTTTTTTGTCAAAGGTAAAGTTTCTCATCAGTTAGAGGAGATATTTTCATAGTGTTATAGAATAATGATGAGAATCATATAAATTTTCAGTTGTAGAAAGATGAGAGATGCTTTGCAACATCAAAGAATGAAGATTAAAGTGGACACATGTCACCTCTAGATCAAATTTGAGATTTCATTCCTTTCTTATATCTCTCTCTTTCTCTCTCATTACAAGGGTTCCATTTTTTACTATGAGACCAGTTGGTTCTAGTTTTCAAAGAAATTTTCTCATTACTATGATACCATTATCTTCAACATATTTCTCTATATGAACAATAGTAGTTAAGCTAATATAAATAGTTTATATCTATTTAGTGGTTTTATGAGTTATTTACATGCATCTTGAAAGTACAATTTTAATGAAATGAAGACAATGAGCAAGAATCTTCTTAGTTTCATTCTTATTCTTGTCTCATGTCTTTGTAATGTACAATGTTGTTTAGTTTAGTGATAAAGAAATTAGACCTATTTTCATCTCCTTAAGGTTGTATGTCTAGTATGTTTTGTTGTTGGAACAAATAACCAAGTAAATTCTTGATAAATTTGATAGGGTTTCTAGTTATTTGAGAAGGATATTTCATGAGAATGAGGTCTTTATAAGCACTAATGTTTGATTTAAAAATTGATAGCATAGATCTGATGAATACCAGAGGTAGTAAGAATGTAGTTAGGGCCAAATTTTGTCACCTCCAAGTCAATTTAGTAAGCATTTCAAATGCATATATAATGTTTTTGTTAGAGATAAAGTTTCTCATTACTTAGAGGAGATATTTTTAGATTGTTACAGAATAATGATGAGAATCATATCAAGTTTTAGTTGTAGAAAGATGAGAGATGCTTTGCAACATTAGAGAATGAATATTCAAGTGGAAACATGTCACCTATAGATTAGATCTAGGATTTTATTCCTTTCCTATATCTCTCTCTTTCTCTATCATCGTAAGGGTTCCATTTTTTACTATGAGACCAGCTGGTTCCAGTTTTCAGAGAAAGTTTCTCATTACTGTGATACCATTCTCTTCAACATATTTATCTTTTATCAACAAAAATATCTAAACTAATATAAATATATATGATCTTTTAAGTGGTTTTATGAGTTGTTTACATGCACCTTGAATGTACAGTTTCAATGAAATGAAGACAATGAGCAAGAATCTTCTTAGTTTCATTCTGATTCTCATCTCCTATCTTTGTAATCTGCAATGTTTGTGGTTTAGTGACAAAGAATTTAGACCTCTTTGCATCCTCTTAAGGTTGTATGTTTGGTATGTTTTTTTGTTGGAACAAAGAGCCAAGTAAATGATTGATATATTTGGTAGGGTTTCTAGTTATTTGAGAAGGATATTTCATGAGAATGAGGTCTTTATGAGCACTAATGCCTGATTCAAAAAGTGATAGGATAGATCTGATATCTTGATGTATGGAATATTTCAATGGTATCATAGATGTATGTGTGTGATTTATGAAATTGTCCAATAGATAAGGCACTGATCAGCTACAGGATCGACTTGTTCTTACTGTTGTGTATTTTGGAATTTTTGAAAATCAAAATTATAATCATCAACTTCCCTTTTCATTTAAGAGTTGAAAGGATGCCCCCACATAGCTTATCAATTTCTTAGATCATGTTATTAGCTAATTCATGTCTATGATCTTTGCATAAGTATAGAAGACATAAGGGTTTTATTTTCTTTATTTAGGTTCAGTGTATGCTTTTGAACAACTAGTACCTGTTGGATATAATCATTAATTGTGTATTATCTTTGATGTTACACAAATGTCATATCAGCCATCAGACAGAGTCTACCAAGCTCAGATGGTTGGCAAAGCAATTTATAGCATCTATCAAACGTTCCTGTACATTACATAGTAAGTTAGCTCTTACCAAGCTCACTTGGGCATCAAAGGATCTTGTAGCATAAAGTTAATGTTAATCAAGCTCCCAAGGTTAACAAAGGGAAAGTCAATGTCTATTGAGTTCAATTTCTATTGAGTTCACTCAATCATCAAAGAGAAAGTTAGCTTTTACTGAGCTCACTCGGTAAGCAAAGGAAGGTTAGCTTTTACCGAGCTCACTCGGTAAATGAAGAAAGGTCAGTGTTTACTGAGTTAACTCGGTCTTTGAAGAAAGTTGCAAAGTTTACAATGTTTACTGAGCTTCACTTGGTTAACACTGGGGATACCGTTCTGGAGCAATGGTCACCGAGCTAGGTCAATTCAATTGAATTGTTTTAAAGACCTCTGACAAGGCCACTTCTAACAAGGTGATTAAATCCTCTAAAAAGGTCACACCTAATAGTGTGTTTTGTAACCTTTAACAGGGTTGGCTCCTAACAAGGCTCACTTTAGAAGAGTGAAAATTGGTAACTAGTTACTTGGTGGTTTTTTCCAAATTGGGTTTCCACGTTAAATCTGGTATCTCTTGTGTTCATGATTATTTATTTATGCATGCATGTTAACCATTTTAAATGCTTAACAAGTTAATAGAACATCTATCTAGTTTCAGCATTTATTTGTGTGGTTACCGAGTGTCAGCAGCAGCTTTATTTTAGGACATCCAAGGATCTATGGATTTATTTTTGTGGTAACTGATTCACCCCTCCCCTCTCAGTTACTCCATCTCTATTTCCAAAAATTGGTATCAGAGCTTTTGGTGCTTGCTGGAAAGATTTCAAGGATCTAAGCCAAAGATCAGGATGTCTTACAAGAAGAAAATTCCAAGGCTTAACAAGAATAACTTCTCAGCATGGCAAGGGTTGATGAGACTTCATCTAGCTTCTATTGGAGATACAAGACTAAAATACCTTGATGAAAAATATGCAGAACTAGCTGGTACACTATTTGTCAATGATATTGCTGAAAAGAAGACTCACAACATTATGATGATAGATATAGCATCTGCTTTGAGTTATGAAGAATTCAATGATATCAAGGACTGCAAATATGCCTTTGAAATGTGGAAAAAACGAAAAGAGATCTGTGGAGGAGATGATAATGTTAGAAGAGCCAAAGCAGAAAGTTTGGGAGGACAATTTGATCAAATGAGGATGAGAGAGGATGAAAACATTGCAAAATATGTTGAAAGAGTTAAAGCATGTGTCAGTGCAATCAAAGCTTCTAGAGGAGATATTAGTGAAGAGACAGTTATAAGTAAAGTTCTCAGAACTCTACTTCCTATTTATGCAATCAGATTTTCTGAAATTCAAGAAAGAAGATGTGAAGCAAATCACAAGATAAATCTAGAGGCTATAGTTGGAAGATTGACTGCATTTGAACTGGAAAACTTTGATAACTATGTTCCAACTTCTAAGAACATTGAATCAGCATTTGAAGCCAAACTTTCACTCAAGGAGAAAGGAAAAAATAAATCTCAGTCAGAAAGTGAAGATGAATCAAACCAAAGTCCAGACAGTGATCTTGAAGTAATTGAAGCCCTTCTAGCAAGGAAATATTCTAGAGGTAGAGGAAAATACAAAGGTAAAGTACCCCTAATCTATTTTTCATGTGAAGAAGTTGGTCATATTGCTACTAGGTGTCCAAACAAGTAAAATAAAGATGAAAAAAAAGATCACAAATGGAATGGCAAGAAAGATTTCAAATCATTCAAGGATAAAGGTAAGAAAACATGTTTTATGGCTAAAGATTCTAATGATTCTAATGATGAAGAAGAAGATGAAATTGTCTACATTGCTGTGAAAGATGAATCTGATAATGATGAGGAAATGGCACTCATTTCTCATATGAGAAAAAATGATACATGGATCATAGATAGTGGTTGTTCTCATCACATGACTAGTGAAAAAACTAAGTTTGAATACTTTGAAGACTACGATGGTGGTAGTGTAAGATTTGGTAACAATGAACCTTGTTGTATAAAAGAGAGAGGAAGAATCTCTCTAACCAAGGAACTTATATGTGATAATGCCTATTGGATAAAAGGACTAAAGTATAATTTGTTAAGTGTGGCACAACTACTCAATAATGGATTCAAAGTAGAATTCATGCATGGTAAAACAAGATTGTTGGCTGGCAAAGGAAAGTTGATTGGATCAGGTACTCAAACTAAAGATAACTTGTTCTATCTTGAACTAGTTGAATGTTCATGTTTCATTGCTCAAGTTAAAGAAAGTTGGTTATGGCATAAAAGGTTGTGTCATGTAAAATTTGATAATCTGGTGAAGATAAGAAAATTCAAGAAAGTAAGAGGCATTCCTAACATAAAGAAACTTGAGGTCGGTCTATGCAAAAATTGTCAAATTGGAAAGATGGGAAAGACTAGTTTTAAAAGTAAAATCTATCAATCTGAAGATATATTAGAAATTGTGCATATTGATTTATGTGGCCCCATTGGAATTGAAAGCTATACTGGAAAAAATTTCTTCATTCTTTTTGTTGATGATTACTCAAGAATGATGAAAGTCATGTATCTAAGAAACAAATCAGAAGCATTTAAAATGTTCAAATGGTATTTGGCCAGAGTAGAAAAGGAAATAGGGAAAAGATTAAAATGCTTGAGGTCAGACAAAGGTGGAGAATTCATTTCACATGAATTTAATAACTTTTGCATTGAAAGAGGAATCAAAAGATAGGTATCAGCCCCTAGAACACCCCAACAAAATGGAATAGCTGAAAGAAAAAATAGATCCATCATGGATTGTGCTAGAACTTTAATGATTGAAAAGAACATTGTTATCAAATGCTGGAAGGAAGCTATCAACACTGCAGTTTATGCCTTGAGCTGAGTATAGTTGAAGAAAGACTCATTCAAAACCCTCTATGAGTTATGGTATGGCTATAAACCTAATGTAAGTTACTTTAAAGTATTTGGAAGTAAATGTTACATTTTGAAAGAATCTCGAAAAGGAAAATTTGATGTGAAAGGTGGTGAAGGTATATTCTTTGGATACTCATGCAAAAGTAAGGCATATAGGTGTTTGAACTTATCTACTCACAAAGTCATAGAAAGTGCACATGTGAAAGTTGATGAGTTTGTAGAAAGGATTGAAGAAGAAAGTAAAAGGGAACCAAAAGATTATAAAAGGTTTGTCTTCAGTGAACCTGATATAGTACCAGTTACATCAGAGAATCAAGAATCTTCTACTCCCGAGTCATCTGTAACCAAGTTACAGGAAGTTCAAACCGAGCAAGTCTCTACTGAGCAAGTGTTTATCGAGTCTAAAAAACTCGAGCAAATATCTACCAAGCTAGAATAGATAGAACCTGAAGTTGAAATGCAAGAAGATAATAATGAAATCCATTCAAAAGGCAAGGAACTTATATTAGCTAAGTATGTCAGGAGACATCATTCAACAGATCAGATCATTGGAGATAAATCTAAAGGAACCATGACAAGAAATAAGTTGAAAGGTACTTCTTTACTTGTTGACTTTGAACCTAGAAATTTCAAAGATGCATTGGAAAATGATAGTTGGACTGAGGCTATGAATGAAGAGATAGTGCAGATAGAGAAAAACAAGACATGGACTCTTGTACCTAGACCTAAAGACAAAAATATGATTGAAACTAAGTGGGTATTCATAAACAAGTTGGATGAAGATGGTAAGGTATCAAGAAACAAAGCTAGACTAGTATGCTAAGGATATGCTCAAGAAGAAGGAATAGACTATGGAGAAACTTTTTCTCCTATTGCAAGACTGGAAGGGGTCATAACCTTACTAGCATATGCTACTCACAAAGGATTCAAAGTTTATCAGATGGATGTCAATTCAACATTCCTCAATGGTATACTAGATGAAGAGGTTTACATTGAACAACCTGAAGGTTTTGTTGATCCAGATAAGAAGAACATGGTCTACAAATTACACAAGGCATTATATGGTCTGAAACAAGCCCCTAGAGCATGGTATGAAAGATTGCATAACTATCTTATTCAGATTTATTTTCAAAGAACTAATGATAATAGTATCTTGTATATTAAGGAAGGACCAGATAATAAGATTGTCTTGGGAGAAATATTTGTAGATGATACTATTTTCACAGGAAATGATGATCTATGCAAAGAATTTTCAGAACAAATGAACAAGGAATTTGAAATGTCTATGTTTGGTAAGATCAATTTTTTTGTTGGTCTTCACATTCAATAGAATATAAATGGTATCTACATTACTCAATCAAAATACATCAAAGAGATATTGAAAAAGTTTGGAATGGAAGATTGTAAACTAGCCGGGACTCCTATGTATATCGGATTAAAATTTACCAAAGAAGATGAATCAAAAGAAGTAGATCAAATAATGTATAGATCTATGATTGGAAAGTTGCAGTATGTAGTTCATACTAGGCCAGATATTTCCCTTGCAGTTGGTATTGTACTAATATTTTCAGCAAAACCAAGAGAAAATAACATGATGTCAATCAAAAGAATAATGAGATATTTGAAAGGAACAGAAGAGTATGGTTTATGGTATAAGTTTGAAGGAAATTTGGATTTGACAGTATTTACTGATGCTGATTGGGCAAGAAACCTTGATGATAGAAAAAGTACAAGTGGAGGTGCATTCTTTCTTGGAAAGAGGTTGGTTTCTTGGACAAGAAAAAAGTAATATTGTACATCTCAATCTACAGCAGAGGCAGAGTATGTTGCTACAGCAGTAAACTGTTCTAATATTGTTTGGTTTAAATAGTTGTTGGAAGGCATGATTATAGAAATCAAAGAACCAGTTGTTATGTTCTGTGATAATACAAGTGCAATCAACATATCTAAGAATCTAGTAATGCATTCCAAAACCAAGCACATTGCAATAAAATATCATTTTTTCAGAGAATTGGTGCAAGATAAGGAGATCAGATTGGAATATGTTCATACAAAGGAACAAATTGCTGACATATTCACTAAACCATTACCTAAGGATGCATTCCTATATCTAAGAGGTAAGTTAGGGGTCACTCCCCTATCTAAAGTTCACTAAAATAAAGTTTTAGTGATGCATCAACTCATACCAGATTGAAGATCTATCAGTTGATGCAGCATAACCAGAAAATACTACATATGAATCAGTACTAAAGGTACACTAAAATTCATTTGAGTTGAGTTGTCTTTGGCATGTGTTGTCAAAGAGGGAGAGTTTTTACTGTCATATCATATCTCTCTGAAATTTGTTCAAAATATAAAGAATTTTTTATGTAACTCCTTCACAGAGGGAGATTACTGTAAGAAGGAGAGTTTTCTATCTTAGAGGGAGAATTGTTATGTTGACATGTGGTCTTGCCATATAAGAGAAAGACTTGTTTTCAAATTTCATTTCTGCTATGACATGTTGTGTTGCCATCAATGTCAAAGAGGGAGATTGTTGGATACAATTGTTAATTGTGTATTGTCTTTGATGTTACACAAATGTCATATTAGCCATCAGACAAAGTCTACCAAGCTCAAATGGCCAGCAAAGTAATTTACACTGTCTATCGAATGTTCTTGTACATTACATAGTAAGTTAGCTCTTACCAAGCTCACTCGGGCATCAAAAGATCTTGTAGCAGAAAGTTAATGTTAACCAAGCTCCCAAGGTTAACAAAGGGAAAGTCAATCTCTATTGAGTATCAAAGAGAAAGTTAACTTTTACTAAGCTTAGTTGATAAGTGAAGGAAGGTTAGCTTTTATCGAGCTCACTCGGTAAGAGAAGGAAGGTTAGCTTTTACTGAGCTCACTCGGTAAATGAAGGAAGGTCAGTGTTTACCGAGTTAACTTGACCTCCAGAGAAAGTTGCAAAGTTTGCAATGTTTACTGAGCTTCACTTGGTTAACACTAGGTATACCATTTTGCAGCAATGGTCACCGAGCTAGGTCGGGCAGCAAAGAATTTTATTGTTCTAAAGAATTAAGTTTAATTTTCTTGTGGAGCTGACTAATTTAATGTTTTTTTTGTTGTTGTAACTTGTAATTGAGCCAACTTGACAATTTGAAAGGTATATATGAAAGGTCAAGTTGTGAATTCATAAGATGTGAGAGTGTGGATGCATAAGAGTGAAAATGTATGAATAAGAGGATATATGAGCAAATGTTGAGGAAGGATTAGATATCCTTATGAAGCTACAAAGTTGTGTTTGATTAGTAAGGATCTAGTGAAGCAGAACATAGATTTGTATTCAGCAAAGATAAGTTGCATATATTTTAGATCACTTCATTGTTGCTTTCTAATCATTGTAACAGTGATTCAAAACCTCTTAACAGAGTTGGTTTGACAACCATTTTGTAAATCCTCTAACAAGGTGACAATTCAGTTGAATTGTTTTAAAGACCTCTAACAAGTCCACTTCTAACAGGGTGATTAAATCCTCTAATAGGGTCACACCTAACAATTTGTTTTGTAACCTTTAATAGGGTTGGCTGCTAATAGGGTTCACTTTAGAAGAGTGAAAATCAGTAACTAGTTACTTGGTGGTTTTTCGCAAATTGGGTTTCCACGTTAAAATTGGTGTCTCTTGTGTTCATGATTATTTATTTATGCATGCATGTTAACCATTTTAAATGCTTAACAAGTTAACAGAACATCTATCTAGTTTTAGCATTTATTTGTGTGGTTACCGAGTGTTAGCAGCAGTTTTATTTTAAGACATCCAAGGATCTGTGGATTTATTTTTGTGGTAATTGACTCACCCCTCCCCTCTTAGGTACTCCATCTCTATTTCCAATAGTACCATATGAAGAATCTATAGGTATACCTACCTAGGTTTTGTAGAGCCTAAAGTAGAAGAATGGCCTAGCCTTATAGTTGGCCTGGTATCTAAAAGGATAAGTTGAAAATGGGAAGTAGCTGCCCCTAGATGTATTTTTTTCTCATCGAGGTAATTTGAAGCATAATGTTTTAAAAAAGCAACAAGAAGATCCAGTGGAAAAGATGAGAAATTGTCAAACATTAACAATTCTACGTAGTTATAGCCAGAAACAAAGAAAGATGGGAAGCCACTGAGAAATAGAGAAAAGAAGTTGATCACCGCTTTTAAACACTTAGTTTTAAAGGCAAAAAACAAAGCTAAAAGTGCATGTCTAAGTTGGAAAAGGATGACAAGCTTGAAGTAAGAACAATGAGAAATATTAAGACAAGTTAGCTTTTGAAGGACTAAAAGGATTTCAAGCATGTTATTTTAATGCCCTTAATGTAATGGTTTGATTTGTCAAAAAGTATAAAGGGTAGAAAGAAAAAGGATTTTCATTACCAAATGTATAGTGTTTAAATTTTTAGAGTAGAGTTCAAGTTCTAGACCAATTTCTAGCATATTGAGCTTAGAGTTCTTGTGATAATTTGGAGCCATGACACTAAAAAATGGAGTATTAATTTCCCAAGCTCAAATTGAAGAAACTAAATCAAAAAGGAAAATTTTGATCCCCTTTCATTGATGAATGGTTACATAACTTATTAGGTTGTCAAATATTCAATCTACAAATGATCATGCTTTTATAGACCCATACATATTCTATAGAGATGTAGAGGTGCCAGTCAGGAATGTGAATGAATTATTCTAGTCTTTGTCAATGTTGATTTGGTAAAAGTATTGATGAAGGCATACAACCCTTTCAATAAAGTATTCCATAATAGATCTATAAGTATACTCTATGCATTGAATAAAGAAACTTTGATTGAAGTTGTCGACTTAAGGGGACCTTTGTCATTGCCAATTGACCTGGATAAATTAAATGATAATTTAGGAACCATAAGAGTTTCTACACTAGTAGAAACATGAGAAGACATATCCCAATGTTGAATAAGGAGAAGGGATATATACTAAAAAAGTTGGGAGGTTTTATGCCTCTAGGATTTTTCTAGAGATATCTTCATAACAAATTTTTTTGTTTGAATAAAGCCTTAGGTTCTGATGGAACTATAGATGTTACTAGTGCACATTATGTCATGGCACTAAATGTTTAGGACCCCTACACCAATGTTGGATATGACTATGTCACTTACATAGCCAATAGAATTTATGATGAATTGTAGCCCAAGAGGGAAGAGTGGAGAACTTTAAATTTCATCATTACTCCTTGCTCATGCATTTGATTCTATACAAGAATGCTCAATTCATTGACCAAAGCTTCATTGAATGTAGAGAAGAATGGGTAGAGAAACTATCTGTACAATGGTGGACAAGGGTATGGAAAATATTCTACCCCTACTTGAATACCATTTCATTTTATAATTATTTTGTATACCTTGTCTTGAATATGTTAGAAGCTATAGTAGAAAGGGTGCCTAGAGATGTTAGAAATTTGATTAAGCCCAAAAAAGGGTATGGTGAAGGAAAATAATTAGGGTAAGATTGATGAAGTGTGTTTTCGTTTGAAGATTACACAATCATTAGGATTTTTGGATGCTCGTAGCCATCCCATCTTCTCCCAAAATTTGTCCCACCAAGATTATGAATTATGGAGTAATTTTTGCAATTAATTTCATTAAATATGGAATACTTATGTCAAAATGTTAGGAAGGGCACATTTTTTTGTAGGTGCTCCAAAATTGGACTTTGAAATTGGCAAAAAGGCAATTGAAGAAATTGATGCATTCCTAGGAAATTATAAATTGCCAACTACTACAAGAATATATGACCATTTTAGTGTAGTTAGGAATGCCTTAAAATAAATGAAGATATACAAACTTCCACCAAAAAAGGGTTTACAAGAGGAAGATGTAATTGTAGATTACTTGGATGAAAGTGTATGGAGAGAAAGAATGATGAAATTAAGAGATGTGATGATCTTTGAAGAAGAAATGAATAAACTTGATCCATCATTCAAATGTTTTTATCATGAAGAGAGCTACTAACCAAGGTTTGATAAATGTATTGAAATTTTTGATGATATTGTAGCTTAGGTTCCTAAAGTGATCAATAATAGAGTAGATCCTAGATCTCCTATACAAGATATTATTGTAGAAGTGAATGATGATGAGGACTAGTAGAAAGCTCAGCATGGGCTCAATAGAGCAAGAAAAGGTAGAATTTCATTAAGATGCCTCCAAAGGAAAGAGAGAAAGCCTTAGAAATTTTTCCAAGGAACAACCAATATTTTGACAATGTAAGGAGAAGCTTCCTAATGGCTCAAGCTACTTAAGATGAGAAAAGTGAAAATAAGTAGGAGCCTCAAACTAAAATGATGGATAATAGAATTATTGAAGCAATGGAATTTATGAAAGATGAAACTTTCATAAAAACATAAGAATTCCAAAGCTTCTTATTCAAATTGAAATAAAATGAATTGTCATTACAATTGATACCAAGTGACTCTATTGAAAAGGTATTAGAAATGATATAAAAGCTACAAGAATATGATCTTGAAAGTGAAACTATGACTATAGACGAGGCAAGAAATTTGATACAGAGAAGTGGTATGATTGTCTTCCTAGGATGGGAAATGAGTTTCTATTTCTTGCTTGATCAGATGAGAAGACAAGAGAAGACTATGTCTTTTGAGGAAGTGAACCAACAAGGAAATAATTCTCGAACCATGGCCATATGGAGCTTTGCTCTAGAAAATAAAAAGCCTACTCTAATGGAAACCAAAGAGTCCCCTAGTGGGAATGTGATCTTCTGGAATATGTAGTAGAGATCTAGTAGCCGAATCTATGGATTGATGACTTCAACATCTCTACTAGGAAAAAATAGAATCGATGTTCTAGAAGAATAGTTAGATGGAGCCTATGAGAGGTATTTTAGGACAAGGAGGCATTATGAAGAGGATATGAAAAAGAACAATGCCCTAGAATAGAGGAGTCTCCAATTGGAAAATGAGATAGTAGCCTTAAGAAAAACTGCTAGGGCAACCATTGAGATTAAAGACAAAGGTGTGCACATAGATATCCATGCACTTGATATAGGGGATTTGATGGGCTAGGCCATGGATACTGATGAGGAGGAATTGGAATCAAGAAAATAAATAGAGATTAAGGCTACAAAAAATTGTTGACTCATAAAATAAATTCTTTGAAGTATGCCTCACAGAATGTACACAAGAATTATAATGTTTTACAAGGGGTAGAGTATCAATACACTGAGGTAATCTCCTTATTGTCTCCCTTATTCACCACATGTGGCCCATACACTCAATTTTCTAAAATCCTTATATGCATGTTGTCATAGAAGAAGTATTTACCACAAGGGGCAATTATTTCTAATAGGAAATAGATTCATAGGGTAAAGTAATTAAATGGTTTCTTTGTAGGAAAATTGTAGTTAATTCAAAATAAGATGAAAATAGTTGCTACAAGACTTCAAAATTTTGTGCCTATTATATTAGATGAAAATGAAGGAGTAAAGGAGTGGCAAGAATGGTCATCCTCTTTTGATGTCATTTTGAATCACGCTAGGTTTATGGCATATTGTAATGGTGAGCCACATATTATGGTGGTACATGATTTAATTGATATTTTGTATAAGCTAGAATTAGAAATGGGTTAGGTATCTACAAAGGTTGAACCCATCACACATGCTAAGTGGAATAAGTTCCTTGAGGAGTTAAATAGAATTAGACACTCCATTTGGCCAGATGTTGAAACTGACATAGCCATCTAAAAATTCATAGTTGACATAAAGGCCTTGCCATCCAAGGATTATGATTAAATAGTTAAGGTCATAAATGAAAGCTAGAAAAGAAAAATTAAATAAAGGATAGTGAAAATGATAGGCTGTTAAGATACAACCATACTTATATTGAAGACACTTGAAGAAATTTGCCACCTACTAGTTTTAGAATTGTTTCCCCTATTTTCTCCAAGTAAAAAGAATATCAGTAAAGAAAAGGCATAAAAAATATCTTTGTATTTATTTTTTGAATCAAATTTTGACATGTTTCCTCCCATCTAAATCTTGTTGGAATCCTTTTCTATAAAAGGATTTCCAATATGTGGAGTTAGCTTCCAAGCTCTTTTTTTAGTTCTTATGCTATTTATAGTTGGTCTAGTCTTTATGTCAATCAAATGTTGCCTCAAATTTTGTATTTTGAGAACATAATGAATATTGAATGACAAATCTATTGAATTTTGAGTTACTCTTAGTTTTCAATTAGTAATTTATTATTTTAAAGGAAGATAAATACAAGAGGAAGTTTTGAGTATATGTGTCTCTACATTTCTATCTCCTTTTTCATATATTTGTAACTTTGAGATTGAATAAGAAAAGTTCCTTCAATTTAATGTAGCTTGGATAGGTTTTATGTCAGTTAATTGTTATTATTAATTCAAGCAATTAAGTAAGTGTTTCTATGGATTGATAGGGTTTCTAAGTGCATGGGAGGGATATCATAAGAATGGGATTTAGGGTTAAAAAATGATAAATTTAATTGCAAGTCAATTAAATAGGTCAAGGTTTACTGATATGACTTTGTTCATAATGGATAAGGAATTGGTCATTAATTAAGATGCAAATTGATACAGTCATTTGGTTCCATAAGCCACACCCTAATCAAAATCAATTATGTAAAAGCTTTTAATAGAGAATTACATGTTGGTCATTCACTTAGTGTATTAAATTTTTTTAAACTTATAGTTGGCTATTGTAAATCAACAAGATGATTAAAATTTCTAGAATATTTTTGACCATTTTATACTATAAGGGATGGATATTGTGTAAGAAAAACAAATAAATGAAAAATCTAATCCCTAGGTACATTTTTGTGGTCTTGGAAAGCCTAAAGTGTAGAAAGCCCTTTATGTTTTGTTAAGTTGTTATAGATCTAAATGAGTTCTTGTTTAACATGGAAAATAGCTAGCCCCTAGGAATCCACTTTATTTATGCATTCTAATGTTTTTTAAAGGCCTATAGTTTTAAAAAACCAACAAAATGGTGACTCTACTAGGGATCTATGAAAAGAAATCATGGTTGAAAATGTCAAAATCTGTGATGCAAGTCATACATCTACAATCATAGATCTATTTATCTCTTATGTTTATGCTTGGTATTGGTTCTTTTTAAAGAGACAAACCTTGAGAATTTATAAAATCCCAATACTATAGGACTTGTGTGATATATTATGTACTTACATTGTGCCTTGTCTACAAAGTAGAGTTCACATTTTCCAAAGTATACAATATTAAAGTCTTTCTAGGTCAGGCCCTTGTGTCAGATCTATTTTCAAAAGTTCCTTTCCCTATTAAATTTCCTCTCCTCTAGCCATAATAAAAGTTCTTTTCCCCTAGTAGGTGATGACCCGGTCAAGGTTTTTCTAACTAGTGCTAATATTATAAGCAAGAAATGGCTAATAGAAGGGAAAAAATGAGAGCATATGTGAGGGAAAACTCAAAAATTCCTTTGTATACAAAATTACCAAAAGTTGGTAAGAAAGTTTGACCTAAAAAGAAAGGGAAGTCCATTCATATGTGGAAGCCAAGGGATAATCCACAATACCAACCCATAGTTGAGAATGAAGTTTTCTCCCATAGTTCTATGTTTGAGAGTAATAGGCTTTTGGGTAATATTTTTACTTGACTCCTTTTCAAGAAGAGCAACTTTAGCAAGATAAATTGGTGTCATCCATGGGAGATACTATTTTCAAACTAGGTGGTTTAGGTTGAGTAAACCAACATCTTAGACCTTAAAGCATTCAACCAAGTAGATCTCACTCTAGACATGTTCCTTTTATTGAGAGAAACCTCATTGGCCTAAGTGACCCTATAGAGTGAAAAATAACTTTTACTGATCCTGATGATCTATTGATAGAAGTAGAAGCACTTAGGAAAAAAGTTACTGAAGAAGATGCCAAATACATCTATTTAGAAAAGGAGAAAGAGAAACTTATGATGAATCCTCTCATTAAAAGAGACAACTTTCTTAGGAGAATGACTTCTTTGTAGGAAAAAAATTAAAAGTTAGAAGATATGTCTACTCCTTTACATCTAGATATATTTGGAGATGTTGAGGAGATTAGATCTAATGTTCATGAATATGAGAGGACTATGCAAGAAAAAGGAGATTTGATAGTTGTACAAATCCAACCATATAAGCCTATTGGAAAAGAAAGTTAAATCTAAGTAATTGAGCTTACCATTAAAGCCATTGATAAAGGTAAGCAGAAGGTAACTAGTGTCAAGATATATGAACCTAATGTTACATCTAGGAATGTCCCTACCATTTCAAAAATAGACCTATAACTGGAGAAGGCTAGGAAGGAGTGAGATGGTGTAGCTAAGGAACTTGAGAAGGTAGAGAATGAGGCTCACAAAACATAAATGAGGAAGAAAATTCAATTTCTGACATCTACCTCTAGTTTGAATACACACTAGAGTTAATAATCATTATGAATACCTTCAAATACACCTTGTGGACTTATAGTTAGTAATGTCACTACTTCCCAAGCTGGCCCTTCTTCTTCTTCTATCATAGTAGCACAACAAACTAGTGTTCAACCATTAAAAACAAATATTTAGACCTAAGATGTTGGATCTAGTTCTACTAGTCCTATAGGTTTTACAAAGAGACCTATGTATATGGAGAGATATAAGGAAATATCCTTCTTAGGATATATCTCTCCATAAGGATAAGTCATATCCCTTGTTATCCAAACCTTGTTCAAATTATCTGAGTGATAAGACTTCAAAATTTTCTAGAAATAATGTTCTTAGTGGTGAAGAATACCTTAGGAAGTTTAAGGATATGTTGAATGATTATGAAGTTAAACATGAAGATGTGGTCATGAAACTATTTGTGCATTCCCTTATAGGAAATATCAAATTGGTATAGAAGACTACTTGATAATAGTGTTAGTTCTTAAGAAGATTTTGAGAATTGTTTCAAAGAATAGCATGGAGATAATACTAATACTATCTTTTTATTGAATGAGTTCAAAAATAAAAAAAAAAGTCAAAACGAGTCTACATTTGACTTCAATGTCAGATTTCAAAAGGGGATGTACAAATTATTCCAATTAATGAGGTTGGAGGAGAATGTTTGTCTTACTACCTATTTCAATTCTTTTCAAAACAAAATGGATTACATTTTAAGGGATAAAGACCCTAGAAGATTAAGATATTCCCTTAGAATGGCTACGGACATTTAAAATAATAGGAAGGCCTCTAGAAAACTAGGAAGAAGAGATGATCCTAAGATTTTCAATGCTCATAGCAACAAGAAAGAAGGTGATAAGTATCATTCTTACAAGAAACTTGAGGATGATAAGGTAGATCAAATGTTCACTATTTTGAATAACATGAATCCTCAAGTGGGAAATTCCCACAAGGAAAATATCGGTGATAAGCCATAGTTCAACAATTTTAGTAGACAGAATAAAATGAAAAATTTCCCTTATACCACCCAATGGAAGGATGTGAAACCCATTGTCCCTCCTACCAAGAATGTTAATGGGAAACATACCACTGATCCCATGCAAAAGGAATCTATTAACATGGTTGATGACCCTCAATGGTGTATAGTTTGGCAGTTGCCTCATGCACCGAAATACCGTGTTATTGCATTATTATTTTTTGCTAATCAAGGTGAAGGTGAGGAATAATCTGATCATGAGAATAGTAATGAAGATGAGGATACAACATTCTTGAATCATTTTATGATGATGTCTCTAATTGTGATGATAATCATAATGAAATTCATGAAAGAAGAAAATTTCATAGTATAGTACACCAATAGATCTTCTCAGATGAGGATGAAGAGGAAGATAAAACTTGTAATGTGATCACATCAAAGGATGGTGTAATTTTAATGATGCCTACCAAGGAAGAGATTGACAAAATTATGCCAAATTGGAAAACACTAAAGGGAGCATAGTTTCTAGTGTTTTTGTCAAGAATATTGATCCAAAGAAGGCATAAATAAATAAACCTAAGGAAAAATGTAATATCAAGGTTAAGATTATAAATAAAAATTGTGAAGCCAAGAAAGGGGATATTACAAGAGATCGTAAAGCTCAAACCAATGATAGTAAAAAAGAAAGGAGATCATTGGTGGTTACAACTATGAATGAAAAGTAGAAAAACCAGAACATGTAAAGTTAATTGCACAAGAAAAAGGAAATAATAGGTATCTCTATAGATAATCCTACTATCTCCTGAGTTGATATGCTATCAGTATTATCTCAAATTACAATAAAATTTCCTTTGTTAGAATTATTAAGGATTCTTGAACATAAGAATAAAGCCATAGCATGGGCCTAAGGTGTAGATGATAAGATTATTCATGATTTTAATTCCAATCAAATCCCTAATGAGCCTACGAGAGAATTAGAAACTCAAGTTGTTATGTCTCAGATTCTACCCATGTATCTAGATGATTAAGTAAATCAGTGTTTGGGAAGTGTTGACCCCTTTTTCTTGAGAATTAATGTAAATGAGAAAACATTGAAGAATTTTATGACTAATTCTAGAGCATCAAATTTAGTAATACCTTTTGAGGTAATGAAATAATTGGGATTAAAAGAAGACACTCCTCAGTGTATATGATGTGTTATAGATAAAAGAGAAATTACTTTCATAGGAACAATAAATGCATTTTCTTACAATTTATCTTCTTATCTTGATAAAGAACAAACAATGAGTGTACTATTTCTAAATACCCCACCCCATTATGGAATGTTGTTATCTATAAAATGCAGTGCAATAGTGGGGGAAATTATTCAATGTGATCTATCATATGCACCTTTTCAAATTGTTGATAAGCTAATAAAAGTAAATAGAGAGCCTAACAATGTCTATATGATTGATCAAGAAATTGAAGATGACATGACATATTTTGTAGACATTGATGTTAATGCATTTAGGGCTGAAGTTTTGGTATTATAGAAAGAAAAAAATAAGTCACCCATTGCAATGGAAGTTGAGTTAGAATAAAAAAGGGGTGATTTATGGACAATGTACTTTAATGTATCTTTCTACAAGGTAAGATTAGGAGCATGTATTCTTTTGATTTCTCTTGATAGTTGCACTTACAAGTTCTCTTTTACTCTAAACTTTTCATGTACAAAAAATATTACAAAGTATGAGGATTTACTATTAGGATTGAGTTTTTCTCATAAACATGGTATTAAGTGCTTCTATGTCATTAGTGATTTTGAGTTAGTTGTTTCCCAAGTAAGAGGGATATATGTCTCCAAGAAAAAAAGACTAAAACATTATATAAATGTTGTTTAGGATATGATATAATTTTTTGATTCCTTTGGGATAACATGGAAGGATAGGAGTAACAACAAGATGAGTGACTTTTTGGAAAATATTTCTATAAATCTTGATGACATAACCTTTGTTGGCTTATGAAAGGTAGATGTATAAACTAGATCCTTAGTCCTTGATAATATCTAGAATTGGTGGGTCTTTGAAGAAGACAAAGGCAAATTGTAAGGTTTTTAAATTGTGAAGACCAATTTTGGGGACAAGAAATTGATTGTGCAACACTTGTGGAGATAGTAGATGGTAAGAATACCATTTTTGGTGAAGAGGTGTTTCAATTAAATAAATAAATAATTCCTCAAGGGATGGTTGTATTGCACATTATTTTTGATAACCATGATAGATTCAAGACAATTGAAATTGAACATCATGTAAAGGACTTAGAGGAGATCAACCTTTGAATCAAATAAGCACCAAAGAAAGTATATATAGGGAAGAAGTTATCTCTTAAAATTAGGCAAACTTTGGTTAGTTTACTGAGAAAGTATAGACATGTGTTTTCCTAGTTATATGATGAGTTGAAGGCCTATAGAGAGGATCTCCTTCAGCATGAAGTTCCATTAAAAGAAGAATCTAAAAATTTAAGACAAAAATAAAGGCCTTTAAATCCAACTCTTGCACCAAAGATGCAAGAAAAGTTGATAAAGTTGAGGGATAGAAGAATCATCAAACCAATTAGGCATTCATCTTCCATATCAAACCTAGTTCCTGTTAGGAATGAAAATGCTGATATAAGATTATGTGTTAATTTTAGAAATATGGTCTACCCAACATGGAAGCCATGTTGCAAAGAGTCATTGGATTAGAGTTAATGTCTATGATGGATGGCTTCTTTGGATACAATCCAGTTGTTGTAAAGGAATCAAAGCAATACAAGATTGCATTTACAATGCCTTGGGGAACATTTATTTAAAACATAATGCCTTTTTGAATTAACTAATGTTGGTGCTACCTTTTAGAGAGCCATGGATGTTCCTTTTACAAAAAGAATTGATAAGTTTCTAGTAGTGTATCAAGATGATCTAACAATATACTCAAAGGATGAAAGTGACCATTCTATGCACCTTGGAAAGGTATTTATCAGAGCTCTTAAGTATGTTAGTATGGTATCTCTTTGAATCATAGGAAGTGTATTTTTTCTTTCACTAAGGGTAAATTGTTGGGCCACTTGGTTGGAAAAGAAGGAGTAAGAATGGTGGAGGTTATAGATAAAATTTAGAATCCTAATGACGTGAAAGGAATTCAATCCTTCTTTTGGAAAATCATCTTCCTCAAGAGGTTTCTAACAAATTTTGCAAAAATAAGTAGACCTCTTTCTAAGATGTTAAAGAAGAGTTTTAAAATTAGATGGGATGGTGAATCAAATGTGACTTTTCAAAAGATGAAACAAGCAATAAAGGATGCTCCTATTTTAAGGGCCCCTCATTAATATAAGCCAATGCACATATTTTCTTTTGATTTATTCTATATTGTTGCAATAGATTTATTGCAGAAGACTAAGGATGGGTATGAAAAACTAATAGCATTTTTTAGTAAATCCTTCTAGGCTACATAATTGAAGTGCTACATAAATGAAACACATTCTTATGCATTAGTCAAAGTTTTCAAGGAATTCATATGCTATCTAATGGGAGCTACAATCATTTCTTTTATATCTAGTGCTACAATGGAGGATATCTTCTTACAACAAGAATTTTTAGGGAGAGCATGCAGATGGATCAATAAGAGTTCAACATAGATATCCATATTATCAAGTTGGTGAGAGGACAATGACATGATAATTTGATGGTAGGGGCTAATCTTGAAGCAAATCAAATAAACCAAGTTAATGATGGTTGCAAAAATGAATTATGTGATATGGATGTTTGTGACTAGTACAAGGATGTAATATTTTATTTTAAATATATGAAAACTCCATTGAGATTGAGTAACAATAATAAAGGAGGCTTAAAGTTGTAAGCTATCAAATATGTTATTGTAAGTGACATTTATTATGGAAGAGTAAGGAAGGTGTACTAAAAAAGTGTGTTTATGAATCCAATTCCAATAATAAATGAAATGCATGGTGGAATAGGTGGAGGCCATTATATAGCTAAGACAATAGATCACAAAGTGATCAGAGTAGGATTTTGGTGGCCTTCTCTTTTTAATGATGCATATAAACTTGCAAAAAATTGTAATGCTTGTCAAATATTTATTGGTAAGTTAAATTTTTCTAGAAATATTCCATTGAAACCAGTAGAAGTTCAAAGACCATTTCAACAGTGGTGAATTAATTTTGTAGGAGAAATTGCAAATAACTCAAGTGCAGGGAATTCCTAGATTCTAATAGGCACTGATTATTTTACAAAATGGGTAGAGGCTATTGGTGTTTTTCAACTACTAAATGAAAAAATCCCAATGCCAAGATAATAATACTCACAAATCTAGGGATCAGATACTTCCCATTGAACATTGTGTATGCATATTATTTGGATCCAACTTCAACGAAACAAAGACTAGTTTCCTACTCTTTAGGCTCTGCAGAACCAAGGTGGGTATACCTGAGGGATGGTCCAAATGAATGCTACTATATGAGAACCTTTTTAGTTTCATTCTAATTCTCATCTCTTACTTTGACATATACATAATTTTTTCATTTCTTGGTATTTTAAAATGATATGCATCCCTTATAAGAATATTTGTTCACGATTCTCCTTAGGTTTACAAATATTTTTGGCTATAGTAGCTATCTAAGATTTGAAAATTAGATGCAAGTGAGTGGTGACCAAAATTGATAATCTTTGACAGTTCTTCATGATATTCCCTTCTGTAGACCAAATAATCAAATTAGTGCCTAATCTATTGGGATCTAGAATCTATTCAATTCCTAGATCTTATTGATTGCATTACAATCAATATTATTAGTAATTTTGACTGAAACTCATTCTTACAGACATCCTTTCTATTATCATGGTAATCATATCAATTCTACTAAAGAATTTACTTAATTCTTTGAATTAAAAGCAATAGTAATTTGACATACAATCTGATTTGATTGCATTCAATTAAATAAGACTTTCAAGACAACTAGATAACACAAATGGAGACATGATTCAATCAGAATAGATATGGGGATAGCTCATCTTTGCATTGATTTATTTTGAAAATTTTGTATACAATTGAACAATACTTAGAATAACTCAAGACTAAGCATCAAGATCTTGTCATACTGACACAATTCTCATAAATTGTTTCAAAGAAAATATGTCACTAAGTGTTCATCAATAAACATGAACTGATAGACTTAAGAATTTTTTTGAAAGACAATAGATCAAACCCCTTTCTCTAGCCTTGGAATCTCACTTATATACTATGAGATGCAACAAGCTTTAGGCTAAGAGAAAATGATAGTTGTCCCTTAAGACAAAAGTTATTTACATTTTGCTATCAAAAAGATAAAATTTTGTGTAACAGAAAACTTATACATCAAAGTATTCCTTTGGTAGGTCCCAATTCTATTATATCTCCAAATGCTACTAATTACATGATTTGATCTCATTCTACTCTTATTCCTTGGAATATGTAGCCATCAAACTAGTTAATGATGTGTCATTTTTTGATAATTGCAAATCAATCTCAACTTTGAGATCTTCATTGGCTTCATCATGAACTAATAAAACCACCTTTATTCTTGTTTCTTCTTTTGCCATGTCATCATTATGAGCCTTTGACCTTGTAATTGAAATTAGTTGCTTTCTTTTATCCTCTTCTTTCCTTTGATCCTGTGGGAGTGTATCAATGATCTATACTTCATCTTCATGTATTTCATTATCATCACTCTTAGCTTCTTCCAATTGTTCATTAGAAGCAATATCTACCATCCACTTGTCAAAAATTGTGTCATATGGCCCATTAAAATGTATAATATCATGTTTCTTCTTGATCACATATTCAAACTCTTTATCAGTGCTAACAAGATCTTGTTTTCAAGAATCAAAGAATAACTTGGCCTTCACTATTTCTTCTATTGTGGTTGCCCCCCATGCATGTCATTTTTCAATTATGACTTCATTCATTATTAAACAAAATAATTCATATAATTCCTTGGCCCACTCATCTTTACTTTTCAAATTATTCTTTTTATCCAATGCCAATGGGAATAAGCAACTTTTTAAACTTTTATACTTATTCAAATAACTAACAATTTTCCTCTATAATCCAACTTTGCTATCATCAAACTCTGACAAAGTATGAGCAACATCATAAGTTTTTTGAATATGGTCATGTGAAGACCTTATGATAGAGTAACACAAGAATGTAATTTCTTTTCTCCTCTTATCCCACTTATTTACAATGGGTTTCAAAGTCTCTTCATTTGCCTTTATCTCTTCCCATATATTTATAACCTTGGCCACTGATCATAGAACAATGGCCATTTGATTTTGCCAACTAGATGCATAAGAGCCTTCCTCAATTTATCTTCATACTACACATTTAGCTCTACATGTAATGCCCATAGTTTTCTCTTCTCTTCTTCAAGATCTTCAGCCATATAGTATTGTGGCCTTTGTGGAGTTTCTAGCATTTCAATGCGAGGAGTGGATCTAAAAGGTTCCACTAGTGGGCAAGGGTATGTGATCCTTGGTCTAGTAGAATATCCCAACATCTTATTTTCAAGTTCAATCCTTTTTTGAACTTATTTATTGTAGGCTTCTAGGACCTTTTCATATTTATTCTACAATTCAAACATTGTCTTTTCTTCTTTCTCTGTAGTAGCCAAAACTAAGTTAGATGTACCAACATTTAAATGTGTAGCCTCAACATGAGTTGTATCTACTACCATTTTGACAATTATATTGCCCATCAAACCAATATCATCTATCTATGATGAAATAGCCCTGAATCCTTTCCTTCATGACCAAATAACTAAGGCAACCTAGTCTTCACTAAAACTGGCACCTTTTATTTCTTCTTATCTTGATCTTGTAAATCTAGTTTATTAGAAAAAAATTTAAAAACTAAGGCATCTGTTATATCCCAATTAAGTAGTAGTAGAATATTTGATGCCTTCACCATTTATCTCCCCTCTTTAGGGGTTATATTTTGGAATTCTTGCATCATTTCATCTTTCACTTGATTTTGCATGGCCACCTCCTCCATTTCTAGATGCTTAGTCCTCAACTTATTGCACCTCTCCTCGTATTTTCCCATATTTTCTCTCCATGCAAATTGGTAGAAGGCTCTTGTTCTAACAAAATTATCATTATATAAAAATTCATGGCTGGCTTGTTCTATTATAGGGTCCAATTCCCTTCCTCTATAATCTACAATTGTTAAATCAAGGCTTGGAATAGGATGTTCTTGAGGGTTTCCCTCATCCAGCTTTGTTTGGGTTATAAAACTCCCCCTTGGGACCCCAACTATTCAACTTGTTCCCCAGTGAGCTAATCCTCTCCAATTTGCAAAGGGGATTGGATAGGTGAATATTCCTCAATGTGAGGACTTTGTTCTTTCATTATTCTTTTCCTCTTAGGAGAAGGCTTATCAGGTCTTTCTTCCAAGACAACACTAGTGGATGCCGTTAGTTGATTACATTTATCCATAATAGTCTTCATATTCTATATCACATTATAACCTGACCTTTTTTGGACAATCAATTGTCATGTTCCCATACTAGGAGTAAATAAAAATATCTTCATAACCTCTCTAATCTTGTCTAGATATGCATTAATAAAGATTTTTTTTTTCTCATTCATGGCCTCCATTGTTTTAGGAAAAGTAATCATGAGTTTATTGATTCTATCTGCGTCTATTTTTGCATTACCAAGAGGCTTATAATTCTTGTCAAAACAATGAATAAATTTCAAAACCCTTGAGAAAATCATCCATTTTTCTATTTTGGTCTCTTGATCTTGCAAGGAGAACTCATTCCTAATTACTTCCTCAGGGTAATATGGTGAATGATCTATGGCACCAAATTTAACCCTTATTCTAAAAATTTTGTTATAAAAGCCCTTTGTATCACAAAAATAGGCATGAGAAACTGCCATCTTATACTGATCTAAAATTTTGTATAAAAACAACTAGACATCCTTTGTAATAAGAAAATAATGGGCTATAATACAAGTTGGGAAAATTGAGCCTCTTTTTCTTTTCACTAGGTAGGTTTCTTCCAGTCCTCCCAGTTGCCATAACACCTTAGCTATCCCTATTTTCAATGGCACTTGGTAAGGAAAAACATGAGGAGTAGCTTGAAAACCATAAACTCTAATAACAATAGAAAAAAGGTATGATATAATGCCTCCCCAGTTGTGAGATGCTTTCAAACCAGATGGGTTACCATGGGTCTAATAAAATTTACTAGTGCCTTAGGAACTCCGGGATTGTCACTTAATAAAGGTACCTCAACTTTGAGGAAAAATTCCTATCAAACTTGACAAAAATAGCATTTTTGGCATCCCAAGTCATGTCTACACTCCACAACTAAATTGGCAGAGCCTCTCCCTCATTTTTCCTATTCAAATCCATTTCTTTACCAAAATATCTTGCTCCTTCGAACAAAAACATGTGCATTAGCAGAGAATAATGACCAAAAGTATTTTTAATTTTTCCTTTGGCAATTCCAACTAGGCTTGTATGGATTTCTTCTACTAAGTAGGAAGCAAAATAAAAAATAATATCATCGCCAAAAGAAAAAATCTAAGCTATGATATACATGAAACTTATAGGCATAAAATTCTATTCATCTTCCCCAAAAACCCTACATAGTGTCATGTATATTTCAAAACCCTGGGAAGTGAAATATCCCTTCTTGAAAGGATCCCTAGAGGAGGCTATAATCACTACCAAGTTTCTAATTATGCCTATATGTACCCTCGGTGCACCTTACTGATCTTGTCCCTTTTAGACAAATATTCTTTTTCTAGACCTTGTAAGTCAATGGGTGTATGATAATTTGATAGTGGTACCAAACCAAATACTTCCCTAATTTCCTCAAGGCTTACTATGATTAGGCATTGAGCATATCTTCTTCTTACTACCTTGATTGTTGGGTCATAGCTTTTGGCAATAATCATTAATAAATCGCCATCCATGAAGACACTGGGGACCGCTAGCTTTCCCAAGTCAAAATTCTAGTTGTTGGCATGAAGGGAAAATAATTTCCTTTCTGAGAACCATTTTTAAAAAGGGTAAGCCCTATTTGAGTAGTTTTAGCATCCCTAACCCAATTTCAATTATCAAACAATCTATTAGCAATCTTGAGTCTGGGGTTTTTGTGGATTCAGGAAATAATTCAAGAAGATCATCATGAAAATTTCTAGCCAAATAATCCTCTTGACCTGAAAAACCTTTCTTTTTAGGCATGGTAAATGTCTTTGGAAAAAACTAGAAAACTATAATGTAAACAGTGAGAATAGGGACTTACTTGATTTTCTGCTATCCTTTTTTTCAATTATGTGATACTTTATGAATAAGTGTAAATTCTTTCACATCTTGATCACCTTAAGCACAAGTTTTTAGTAGCTTTGAGTTCTTTTGGAAGGCTAAAAATGTGTTCATGTGTGAAAAGATTGCAAGATCTCTGCAATATATCATGTTACTGGTTTGCATGAGGAGCCTTCATTCTTCATAAATAAACTATAAGGAAAATAGGGTGGCACCACATTCAGATTGAAAAATACACCATCTATCTCCAAAAATTTGACAATCTAGGAATAAAGCCCCAGGATGACTCATCTTCCACTTGCCAAGCTAGAAGTCAATCTAGTAAGCTTTCTCCACACAAGTTTTTCTTTTATTGCTGGCAGTTTGGACTAGATCCACTTAGCACTTGAGGACACTTGTCACCATGTTGCTACATCTCTATACATAAAAAGTTAGTAGTTTATCTATGCAACATAATGACAGTCATCAATTCCACTTCAATCTAATGATACGCATTTGATCAGTGTTTTAATATAACTATGGTGGTCCCTCCTTCTCTTCATTTGGTCGCTATGCCATTACCCTTAAAAAATAAGCAACTCCTCATAGTGATGTAGCACCCACTATTGATGTGAACTTGATCTAACGATGAGGAATCTGCATTTATTTTACTTCAATTGTGGTGGGTCCATTGGTTCTTTCCTTTAGTCACCATGTTGCATTAAATAAATAGTGTGCAACTCGTGATAGCAACTTGCGACAATCATTGATTTAACTTTAATCCAATGATCACAATTCTTCATCTACCCTTTACTTCAAGTGTGGTTCCATCTTGTGTGTCGAATTGGAAATATTTTGATAGGCTAGAAAACTAATTAATATTTTAATCCTTTCTATAACACCATAAAACTAGGCCCTACTATATTTCATCTTTTCTGGTAAGGTGCTATGTCACTATGGGTAGAAAATAAGAACTTTCTAGTCACGACATAGTGACCTCCTGTATTTCTTGCAAACTCCACCACATAAGACACACACATGCTTAAATAATGCCAATGTGTCAAGGTAATTACATGGCATATTTTTGTTAAAGAAAATAAATGGGACCCACCTGTTGGAATTGTTACTGCATTTCCTTTTTCTATCAAGGTGCTATGTCACTACTGGTGGGATTTCTTCATCTCTCTATCATGACATAGCGACCTTTGAAAAGCTTTTGAAATTCTAATACTAAGAAAACATCTATGTTTCCACCCTAATTACTATAATCAATATTTCTAACAAAGAATTGAATTCACACAACCACATTAATAATAAGGAACCTTACAATGCCCATCTATTTCATAATCATTGGCCTTTTAAATCTTTGACAAGGTGCTATGTTGCTACTGGTAGAAAACATGAACTTTTTGGTCATCACATAGTGACCTTACATATTTCTAAAAGGTGGTGATGAAAATTATAACAAAATTTAGTTGGTCCCTTCTCTGGTACTGACATTTCTAACATTAGTCGCATAGTTGAAAAGTTTGGATCAATTAAACAATCTGGCACCCACTTTCCACTTTATGACATAGTGCTTCTATTTTGTAGTTTTTACTATGTCTCATAGGCTAAGATCCTTACATTTTCTTTATGTGACATAATGACCACCTTGGATCTTGCAAATATTTTATGGTGTAAATAACTTCAAGAACAAAAAGCGAAAAAGTGGAAATTTAAACAAATTCGAGAGAATATTCCAAATTCAAAACAACTGCCCACCCACTAAAATATTTAAAATACATAGGACCTAACACATTTATTTGGGATACAAAACTTACTTTAGTAAGGTTTTACATAGGGTTAATTTTTTTTTGTAAAACCAGAGAACCAAACCCTAATAAGCAAGACACACAACTTATCTAATTTTTACACCTAATTCTTAAGAAGATTTTAACTTGTGAAAAATCAGACCAATAGTGGCTCTGTCTAGGGACATTGAATACATTGAATTCAAATGAGGGCTTAGAATCCTTGGGAGAAGCAAACCACAAACCTAACTTTTTTTAAACATGACAACTTTGAGAGAGCAACAACAATAGGAAAAGGACTATGCACAAGAAACTATACAAAGACCAAAGGATATACAAATGTACAAAAAACCCTAGACTACTATTCATCGATAAAACAAGTGTTTCAATAGAAATGCCTCTTCAAGAACTATCCATAAAATAGCAGTTCAATAAGGTTACCTAATAAATCCTTCATTAAATAAGAATCCTATCCTCATGAAGCCTCAATTAGATAGGGACCCAAACATATAGGGTCAAATTTTCCATGCTTTCTCGTATCCTCAATCCTAACTTTCCACATGAGTACTAGATATTGAATTTCAAGTTTCTTACTCACTATTCTTTTATCATAAAGTGTTTTGACTTGTAGTTTTAACTTCTAATTCCTAAGACATGCATCCGTCCTAGTCTTAGTCAATCCTACCAGCTCATCTAGTCTTTCCTCCATGGCATCAATGATATCCTCATCATATTTTTGGATGTAGTTATAGAGTCCTACTAGATTGTTTAGATGCATCCTCACCTAGATCACATACACAATATCAAAGGGTGCTATTCCTAATGCCTTCTTTACAATCATCCTATCAGCCCATATTGCTAACTATAATTTAAAATCCCAAGCTTTCTTATTATCGTCTAATGTCTTTTTTATTATCTTCAATAAGCTCTTATTTGTGGACTTAGCTTGTCCATTTCCTTATGGATGATAAGGTGAAGATGCTAATCTTGTAATCCCATATTTATCACAAAATTTTGTGAATTCCTTAGATTTGAAACACATTACATTATTTGTCACAATTTGTTGAGGACAACCAAACCTTGATATAATGTTATTTAGCAAAAGGTTGTTAACAACCTTACTAGTTTCATTTCTTGTAGGGATTGCCTCTACCATTTTGTAAAGTAATCAGTAGCAACTAATATCCAAGAATAACTAGTGCTAGACTTAAGATAAATCTCACCTATAAAATCCATTCCCCATTACTAGAATGGTGCTTGAACTTTGACTAGTTTTAAGGGAGTGTTTTCTGAAAAATTTAGCTTAATTGAAAGTCTCTGATAGGCATCAAATTTTCTTACGATCAATTGAGCATCTTTAAAAAGAGAAGGCCACCAAAATCCAACTCTCATCACCTTGTGTACAATAGTCTTGGCCATATAATGTCCTCCATAGACTCTAAAATGCATTTCCTTCAATATTTCTTTTCACTTTTCTTGGTTAATACATGTTGGCAATACTCGTTCAGAATTCCTGCACAATAAATCATTCTGGACAATAACATATCTGATGGCTTATAACTTGGTACTCCTTTTTTCATTCTCAATCAAATGGGAAGGGGCTTCCATATTTTGCAAATAATGAATAACATTAGTATACCATTCACAATGGTCCATATCACATAAGACTGATCTTTGGTTGTCTGCAATGTTGATTTGATTGGAATCTATGTTGGATTGACCCATAAGCTTGGCTATTCCTTGACCTCTTACCAACTTGGTAATCTAATTTTCAATATTAAATTCTTGGATCTTGTTGATCCACTTGCACCTTCTACCTAAGACCTCTTGCTAAGAAAATATTTCCTTGACACCTACATTAGGTACAAAAGCAAAAATGATAGCACCTACCAAATAACAAATAAAAGCTTTAACAACCTTCACCAAAGCATATGCCTATTTCTCATTTATCTCACATTTTAGTTCAATGGGCTGTAAATATTTACTAAAGAAATAAATAGGTTGCTCATATCCTTCCTCATTTTTTTGCAACAAGACTATAGCTATAGTATGGAAAGATGCAAAAGAGAATATGTGCATTGGTTTTGTATAATCTGGAGTCCTAAGGATTGGAGCATTCTTTATGGAATTTTTAATATCCTAAAATGTCTATGAAGGTTCACCATCCCAATTGATAGTAGCTCCTTTCTTAAGAATTTTTGAAATGGGTCTACTAATTTCAGCAAAGTTTGTAACAAACCTTCTCAGAAAATTAACTTTCCCAAAGAAACATTGTATTCCCTTCACATTTTTTGTTTTAAGCAACTTATTAATGGCTACCACTCTCTCAGGATCTATCTTTACACCATCTTTTGATACTATGTGTCCCAGTAATCTACCTTCTATTACCCCAAATGTGCATTTCTTTGGATTTAAAGATACTCCATATCTAGGGCTTTGATAAAAATCTTCTCTAGGTGTCTACAATGGTCTCTAGCCTTCTTGGAATAAGCTATAACATAATCTTGGTATACTACCATAAACTTATTTATTTAATCATGGAAAGATACATCCATAGCCCTCTAAAAAGTTGCACCAGCATTAATCAACCCAAAAGACATTCTCACATACACATAAGTTCCCCATGGAGTTGTAAATGCTATCTTAAATTGTTCATCTTCTTTCACAAGGACTTGATTGTACCCTGAGAATCCATCCATCATAGACATCAACCTAGAACTAGTTACATGTTGCAACATGGCCTCCATGTTTGGCAATCCATAGTTATCCTTTAGAGAAGCAATATTTAGGTTTTTGAAATCTACACACAGTCTAATGTCTCCATTATTTTTTCTGACAGGCACTATATTTGAAACTCAAGTAGAATGCCTAATAGATTTAACTATCCCTACATCCCTTAGCTTCATCAACTCCTCTTGCATTTTGGGGGCTAGAGTGGGATTTACTAGTCTTTGTTTTTGTCTAAAAGGTTTTACATTATCTTTTAGTGGTATGACATGTTGGAACAAATCCTCCCTATAAGCCTTGAGCTCATCATATGACCATGCAAAAACATGTTTGTACTTCCCCAAAAAATCAATCATTATTTTTCAAATTTCAATAGGAAAGTTTTAGCCAATATAAACCTTCTTGGGAGCCTCAATAGTACCAATATTTACTTCTTCTAATTCTTGAGGCTTAGGGTCCCTAGTCTCAAGTTTTGCTCTATCTTGATTATCAAAAATATTCTCCAAAATCACTAACTCCTTAGGTGCCTTATTGGTTTTCAACTGCATAATCTTCTGGCCAAAAAATAGTTTCCTTACGATCAATGGTTTCAATTAAATCCCTTAAATCCATTTCTTGACCATGATATTTTTCCTCACTTAGCATGAAGTTTATAATGTCATTGTCATCTTCAAAAACTTGCCAATTTTCAATATTGTTAAGTATTGGAGGTCTATTTTTAACTTCCATTTGTGAGATTCATGTAAATCACATTTTCTTAGGCTTAATTGCTACATTTTCTAGTAAATTTTCCATTTTATTCTAACTTTTTTTCCTCTATGAAATGCTGAATGCATCAAAGAACTCTATCTGATCCCAGATTGCATTTCTGTACTATTTCAGCCTTCTTTTTTTGAAGCATGTGTCTCCCTTATCCATGAAATAACAATTCAAAATCTCCTATGACATATAATTTATTTATCCCATCGTGAGAAAAAAACTTTTAATCCTAAAAAATGGGCTTCATATTATACTATATTGTTGGTATAAGAAAATTTCAGAGTAAATGAATACCTAAAGGTATTTTTCTTAGGAGATATAAAGACTACCCCTACCCCTGAACCTTCTTTGGAATTGGCCCATCAAAATACATAGTCCATAGAACTGGCAAATTCATACAACATTCAACTTCATGTTCAATCACATCAGGCAATTTCTCTACTTCTTGAATGATCAATTCTAGCCTAAAAAAATTTACACCAGTGTCCAAAAAGAAAGTTGAATCTTTATCAATTACTTCTCCTATAATTTTATTAACTATTGTCTCTTTATCAACCCTAACTATCTTATCACCTATATTGAAAGTTGCATATGAAAAATCACACTGCAAGCTACCCCCCATAGCTGCACTCCATTTTCTCAAGAGAAACATCCCATAATGTGGGGGAATGTCAACCACGGGGACTAACATGGTCAATTCTACATTAGGATAGGTAGCTAACTTGAATGGTAGAGCATTAATGATTCCTATGACAGGGAATTCTCTAGCGTACATACCTCTACATCTTCCTTTCTTAGTATCCAACTTTAGAGCTAAAGCTTCCATGACTTTGAAGGACATGATGGTGTTAGATGCTCTTGAATCTATCATGCAGTTTTTTAGGGTTTTTACTTTTATAATCAAACTATGAAAAAATAGGTCAATATCTTCTATGTAGGCTACTAATGAATCATCAAAAAATATTTGTGGGATTTGGGATATAATACCATTATCTTCTCCCACTACTAGGGTTTGTTGAATACTACTTGGTTCAACCATATTACTATGATTTCCTATCCCACCCAACAATGATAAGGCCTTACTCTTATGCTCCTCAATTCTAAATAATTTTGACAAAGCTACTTTGACAATGATTTGTGACAACATAGATATCATATCAATAGGTTCTAAAATAGTAGGCTTCACAAACACACCTAGAGTTGAAGTCCTTTGAACAGTAGGCACTACAATCTTTTTCGCTAAATCAGATGTTGAATTCTTTTCTTGTACTACTATTTTATGGGTATCACTTGTTTAAAATTGCACTTTCTTTGTAGGATCCAACTTCTTGATTTTATTATCTTTGGCCTTTGTTGTCTCAATATGGGTTTTACTACTCTTATCCTTCATCTTATGTGTAATATCCTTGATGAATATACCAAAATATTTTCCAGCATCACTCCCAATTGTCCTACTCCTCAAGTTATAGTTATTGTGCACTTGGAAAATCATCTCTGCAGTAATTTTGTCAATCTCCTCCTTGGAAGGCATTCTCAATATTTAAGGGTACATTACATACCTTATCCTTATCATAATTTTCATCATCTAAGAATACTTTTTGATGATGGTGTTGGTAATTAATTCTCTAACTAGTAACATCATCTTCATGTTCCTCTAAATTAGAATCCACACAATCATCAACCATGCCTATGATATTGCAGCTTACATCATCATAGTTCTTTTCTTCCTCTTCCTCATCATTCTATGCACTATGATTTGAAGAAAATGATGAAGCAACTACATAATAGTCTAGGGAATGATGTGGTTGACATATGATGCACTAGGGTACATCATCATTCATATTTAGAGAGCTTCTTTGGAAAGGGTCTGGTGTACCCTTATCTTTTACATTCTGGGTTTGGTTGGAAATTGGTTTATCATCCTTCCATTGAGTGGTGCAGGGGTAATTCTACATTCTAGGTTATCTATTTAAATGGTTATTATTAGTTAGGGCCTTGTCACCTAAAATGGATTTGTTTGAACTGAAATTTGGTGGATTCATCTTCTTTAATAAGTCCAATACTTGACTTATTAAGGGTTCTTCAAGTTTTTTACTTGCAAGGATTTTGTTGTATAGATTTGGATCATCTCTCCT
Organism: Cupressus sempervirens; assembly: GCA_028749045.1. Classification (NCBI taxonomy): domain Eukaryota; kingdom Viridiplantae; phylum Streptophyta; class Pinopsida; order Cupressales; family Cupressaceae; genus Cupressus; species Cupressus sempervirens. The sequence continues at coordinate 277,057,042 of CM053784.1, read as the reverse complement.
CCCACACTTACCAAATGATTTTCTTTTATTTTCAATATTTATTGCAATTATAAAAGCATCCCTCAAAGTATTAGGTTCCTTATCCCTCAACTAATAATCCATCTTGCTATCAAAAGCATTAAAATATGTTGTAAGACATCCTCATTCAATCTCGTGACCTAAAATAACTTGTACATTCCTTTCTGGAATCTTGTGTTGAAATAAAATGTATATTCATTAGGTTTATTATTAATATTATTGAAATCATTTAACATAAAACCAACATTGGTATTGTTACCATATTATTCTTTGAACAATTTTTCCATATCACTCTAGGAACTAATGCAATCATTTGCCAATCTCCTAAACCAATCTTTGACATCATCTATTAATTAATGCATAAATAGTTTCATCACCACATCTTCATGCTAAAATTCAATGTCATTCAAGATGTCTACAAAGACTCTCAAGTGCTCCTCTTTAGTGACAACATTGTTCCTAGAGAACTTGACCACTTTATCTCTTAGATCAAAAGATATGGGATGAGGGAAACCAGAAACCCTAGGAATGATATGTGTCTAATTTCTTACATATATATGGGCCTTTTTTGAAAACTAATAGCATTAGATGTGCTTTCTATATTGGCCTAAATTTGTGTAATATTGTCTTGAGATTGTTGTATTTGAATAGTACAGATTGGGATGCTAGTAGTGGATGAAGAGATATGGGTAGACTGAAACATAGCCTAACTAGATATTACTGGTCCACAAGTAGGCACAAAAGTTTCTATTGGAGTAGATAAGTTGGGTCAAGAAGCTAAAGTAGAGCTAGACCTAATGAATTGAATCTTTCTCCTCATTTCTGCTACTTGAGCTTCATTTTCAACCTTTTCAAGTTCTTTTGTTAGGTCTTCTTTCTCCTTTTTGGTGTTCTCTAGATAAAGGTCTAGCTTAAATATGGAAGGATTCACAAATTTTCTTAATGTAGGTCAGGGTTCATTTATTTGAGTTCTTATGGCTTTGTCCTTTCCTTTATTTGTGGATTTCACACTAGGTTCTATAGGATCTTTTTGGATAGGCTTGTAAGCTTGGACTTCAAAAATGACAGGTTCTTACCTTTTTCTTATGAGATTTTCTTGTTCTAGAACCTTAGATCTTAAAGTATCTACATCCCCAAACACATCAACATGAAGGACTAAAGACCTTTCTTCCAACTTCTTGTTTTGTTCTTTCAAGGCAACGATCCTTCTAAGCAGGTTATCTCTCTCAATAATAGCATTTAGGGTGGCTTTTTCTTTTTCCTTCTCCAAATAGATATATTTGGCCTCCTCTCTTATGACCCATTTCTTTAGAACTTCTATTTCTGAACATACTTCCTTAGGATCTGTAGAAAAAGCCTCTGAATTAACATGGTCATCAAGGTCTATAAGATTTGGTTCCATAAATGGAACTATTTTAGGGTCTTTCATGAAATTCCCATATCCTAGCCTATGGTTCATATCTAATATATGAAAAGTATCTCCTACTGAGGAAACATTCTTATCATGGTAGACTTGGTCTTCTTGTAGCAGAGTACTAAATATTCCCCCAAAAGCCTTGTATTTTCTTACTCAGTGCTTAGTGAAGAAGACTCCCTTCCTATGACTGGTTGGTATTGAGGATATAATGATGTATTACTTCTAGGTTTCCAAGTGGATTTGGACTTTCTTTCCTTTTACCTTGGTTTTTCCTACCACCTAGGGGAAAATCAATATATAAGGGTACATCAGAATTGACCCTTGTGTAAGCTCTTGTATTCTTCCTTTTGTCATCCATTAGATGGAAATTCTTGTTAAATAAGCACTAGCTTCAAAACCTTGACTGAGTTGCCACCCTATTATAGGGAAAATATGATAGTAAAAAAACCTTTGACTTCAAAGGTGAAAGTACAAGAAAATACCAAAATACTTTAGAATAATAAGGGATCAATCACATAAAAACATGATTGTAACTTTTTTTGACAGATAAGACACTTTGTACAGGCTATGTGGGTCATTGTACACCTATAGAATTAGGGTCATTTCTCTTTTTCTAAATTCTCAAGCAGCTCAACTTTGAGGCAAAATACCTATCAAACCTGACAAAACTAGCATTTTTTGCACCCCAAGTCATGTCTGCACTCCACAACTAAACTAGCAGAGTCTCTCCCTCATTTTCCCTATTCAAATCCATTTCATTACCAATATATGTTGCTTCTTTGAACAAAAACATGTGCATCAGGAGAGAATAATGACCGAAAGTTTTTTCAATTTTGCCTTTGGTAATTCCAACCAAGCCTTTATGGATTTCTTTTGCTAAGTAGGAAGTGAAATAAAAAATAATATCAACACCAAAAGAAGAAGTCTAAGCTATGATATATGTGAAACTTATAGGCATAAAATTTTGTTCATCTTCCCCAAAAACCCTACATAGAGTCATGTATATTTCCACAGCTTAGGAAGTGAAATATTCTTTCTTGAAAGGCTCCCTAGAGGAGGCTATAATCATTGGCAAGTTTCCAATTGTGCCTATATGTGCCCTTAGTGCACCCTACCTAATCTTATCCCTTTTAGAAAAATATTCTTTTTCTAGACATTGTAAGTCAATGGGTCTTTGATAATCTAATAGTAGCACTAGGGAAAATACTTTCCTAATTTCCTTAGGGTTTGTTGTGATCAGTCATTGACCCTCTATTCTTCTTACTACTCTGATTGTTGGGTCATAGCTTTTGGCAATAGTCATTAATAAATCAACATCCATGAAGACACTGGGGATAACTAGCTTTCCTAAGTCAAAATTCTAGACATTGGCATGAGAGGAAAATAATTTTCTTTTTGAGAACCATTTTTAAAAAAAGGGTGAGCCTTGTTCGAGTAGTTTTAGCATCCCTAACCCAATTTCCCTTATCAAACAATTTTTCAGCAATCTTGAGTCTAGGGTTTAGAGGGATTAACTTTTTCACCTTGACAATCTCATTTGTAGATTCAGGCAATAATTTGAGAAGATCATCATGAACATTTCTAGCCAAATAATCCTCTTGACACAAAAAAAACTTTCTTTGGAGGCATGTGAACGTCTTTGCAAAAAACTAGAAAACTATAATGTAAATAGTGAGAACAGGGACTTATTTGATTCTTCTACCCTTTTTGCAATTCTACAATACTTTGGGAACAAGTGGAAATTGTTTCATGTCCTGATCACCTTAAGCATAAGTTTTTAATAGCTTTGAGTTCTTTTGGAAGCCTAAAAATTTGTTCACATATAAAAAGATAGCAAGATCTCTATAATATATCCTATTACTAGTTCACATGAGGAGCCTTCATTCTTCATAAATAAATTGTAAGGAAAATAGGGTGGTACCACATTTAGATTTAAAAATATGCCATCAATCTCCAAAAATTTGACGATCTAGGAATAAAGCCCTAGGATGACTCATCTTCCACTTGCCAAGCTGGAAGTCAATCTAGTATGCTTTCTCCACATAAGCTTTTCTTTTACTACTAGTGGCTTGCACTGGACCCACTTAGCACTTGAGGACACATGTCACCATGTCACCACATTGCCATACATAAAAAGTGAGCAGTTTGTCTATGTAAGATAATGGCAGTCATTGATTCCACTTCAATCTAATGATATGCTTTTGATTAGTGTTTTATTATAACTATGGTGGGTCCCTCCTCTTTCTTTATTCACTATGTCATTACCCTTCAAAAATGAGAAACTCCTCATAGTAATGTAATGCCTACCATTGATGTGAACTTGATTTGACAGTGAGGAATCTTTGTTTATTTTACTTCAATTGTGTTGGGTCCATGCATTCTTTCCTTTAGTCATGATGTCACATTAAATAAATAGCATGCAATTCTTAGTAGCAACATGGTGAAAATCATTGATTTAACTTTAATCCAATGATCATGATTCTTCATCTACCCTTTGCTTTCAATATGGTTTCATGTTACATGTGACTTGGAAGTATTCTAACAGGCTGGCAAATTAATTAATATTTTAATCCTTTCTATAACACCATAAAACTAGGCCCCATCGTGTTTCATATTTTTCAATAAAGTAATAGTCGCTACCAACAAAAAATAAGAACTTTATAATTGCAATTCCCTTATTTCTTGCAAACTCTAGTGCATAAGAAACACACATGCTTAAATTATGCCAACCTTTCAAGGTAATTACATGGCATATTACTAATGAAGAAAATACATGGGACCCACCTTTTGGAATTGTTAACACATTCCCTTTTTGTTTCAAGGTGCTATGTTGCTACTAATGGGATTTCTTCATTTCCTGATCGTGACATAGCAACCTCCGAAAAGATTTTGAAATTTTGGTACCGAGAAAACATCAACATTTCCACGCTGATTACTGCAATCAATATTTTTGACAAAGAATTGAAGTCACACAACAACATTAACAACAAGGAACTTTACGATGCTTGTTTGTTTCATAATTTCCTTCCTTTCTTAATCTCCATAAGGCACTATGTCACTACCAATAGAAAACATGAACTTTCTATTCATGACATAGTGAGCTACCATATTTCTAAAAGGAGGTGACCCAAATTATAATAAACTCCAACTAGTCCCTTCTTCAATACTAATGGTTCTGACATCAGTCACATTGCCAAAAAGTTGAGAGCAATTAAACACTCTGGCACCCACTTTCCACTATACAACACTGTGCTTCTATTTGTTGTAGTCACTATGTCACATAGGCTAAGATCCTTGCATTTTCTTTATGTGACATAACAACCACAATAGATCTTGCAAAGATCTAATGGTGTAAATAATGTTGGGAACAAGAAGCAAAAAATTGGAAATTTAAATAGATCTGAGAGAATATTCCAAATTCAAAACAATTTCCCACCCACTAAAATATTTAAAATACATAGTGCCTAATGCATTTATGTGGGACACAAAACTTACTTTAGTAGGGTTTTTACATAGGGTTTTTTTTTTTTAAAACTATAGAACCAAACCCTAATAAGCAGGCCACAAAACTTATTTGATTTTTACACCTAATTCTTAAGAAGATTTTTAATTGTGAAAAACTAGATCATTAGAGGCAATCCCTACAAGAAAGTCTACTAGCAAAGTAGCAATGTATTTTATCTTGAATAATATCACATTTATGTTTGGTTTCCCTTAGAAGATAGTGATAGACAATGAAATGTATTTCTAATCTTAAGAGTATAAGGTCTTTTTATGAAAATATGGCATTAATAGGTCTACTTCATCACAACACCACCCCCAAGGAAATGGGAAAGAAGAATTAAGAAATGTGAGTTTACTAAAGATCATTAAGAGGAAAAGAGATGAAAACAAAAGAGCTTGGGATTCCAAACTGATATTAGCACTATATGCTAATAGGACAACAATAATAAAAGTCATAGGATGTGCATCATTTGATCTAGCATATGGCATACAAGCCAGATTACCCCAAAATAATTTGAGGGGAATGTACCAGTTTTCCCAAAAATATGATGGAGACATCATTTATGAAATGAAAATCAAAATGGATGATATTCTACAATTGGATAAGACAATAAGAGATGTTTTTGTAAAAAATGCAAATTTACAAGTCCAAATTAAACATTTATATGAAAAAAGGACAGTAGAAAATGGAAAGCATGGAAAATTTGATCCCATTTGGTTAGGTCCATACTTGATTCATGAAAATTGGGGAGAGGATTCTTATTTTATCAAAGAACTATCAGGAGATATTCTAGAAATGCCAATTCATGTACAATTCATGAAAAGGCATTTCTATTAAAATACTTGTTTTTCCATGAACAATAGTCTAGGGTTTTGTATATCTTGTAAATCTCTATAAAATCTTGTATTTCTTGTTTGTTCTGTTGGTTTCCCCTATTTTTTCAAGCATTGCTCTCCAATTTTTTCATTTGTCTATCATGTGTATGGTCTCCTTAACATAGAAATTTTAAGATTCTCTCATGGACACAACTTATCCATCATCCCCAGACAAAGCCACTAATGGTTTGAATTTTCACTCAATTTAAAATTTTGGTATTTGTGAAAAATAGTAAAAAATATTCAAATGCTTAGGTTTTCCTAAAATGTTGTCACTCAAAAAAAATCCCTAGAACATTAATCATACCTTATAGTTCACAAGATAATTCATAAATTGACATGTAAGTATAAAATTGGGATACAATAAAATTTTGGTTATACGTTTGATCTTTCATATCCTTAGGTTCTTGGCTTTATTTCATATATTATAAGGTTGTGGTCTTAAGTATTTTAAGTTGTGACATAAAAAAATAATTTTGATCACTTCATCTTCATTATGATGTTTAACTATTTTGAAAATTGTGAAGTGGTAAAGCAGTTAATTACAAGGTCATTTCAACATCATGGGTAGCAAGGTTGAATTTCAAGTTAAGGAAATGAAGAGGAGATAAACTAATAATCATGGGGTCATGACTTATGTTTCACTTAGTAGATTTTACGCTGTGAAGTTGTAAAGTATAACCATGATTGTCAGGTTTTAGGTCATTGCAATATCTCTTGTGGTTAGGAATAACTTGTGATTTAGGAGGAGAAGTGGAGATAGCTTGTCATCATAGTATCATGAGGTTAACAGATGAGTTAAGTTTCATGGTCATGAAGCCACAAAAAGGATGATAGTTAACTTTGAAGTAGTGTTCACTACATCGCATGATCTCAAGATGTTATGTATCTAATAGTTGTGAAATGATGAGAAGGCTTAAGAAGAATTTTTTGTAGAATCACAGATATCATGAATGTTAAGTCATAAACCATGGAGAAGTTGTGAAGTGTCTAGTAACAAAGGTTTTGCAACTTTTTAAGGTTAAAAGGTTAGTTAAGAATATAAGATCTGAGGTGGAGATGGATAGTTTTATGTCTTCATGGGTGTTAAGCCATGATTAGAATTTAAGGATGTGATGATGCAAAAAGGGGCCCAAGTGAACATTTTATTAGGTCATTGTAGTTAGTAAAATGAAGATTAGAATAGTTATGAAGTCATGAGATGGTCAATAAGTATAAGTTCTTTACTTTGTAGAGTGTTCACAAGTAGTTTAATTTTATGTTGCGATGCAATGATAATGTTAGTTTAACAATTATCATTATATCTATATGGTCTTCAGTGGTGAGCCCTTAACTAAAATAGTGTTGTGATAAAGGGTTAAATGAAGACCTTTCTACTTCATAGGTCCATGAGGTGAATAAGAAAATAAGGTTTTGAAGAAGTGATCAACATGAAATGCAACATCATAGGGTTAATTTGGTAGTTAGAAGATCAAGTTGCTAAGCTGCAAAATGGTCAAAGATAACCATTTTCATGTGGTCACAACTAGAAATAAAGAAAGATAGGAATCCATCAAGAAGTAGAGATAAGAATTTTATTTCCACTTCACCACTCTTAGTTTTAAAGGCAAAAAACAAAGCTAAAAGCGCATGTTTGAGCTAGAAAAGGATGATGAGCTAGAAGTATGAACAATGAGAAATATGAAGATAAGGTAGCTTTTGAAGGACTAAAAGGATTTTAAGCATGTAATTCTAATGCAATGAATGCCATGCTTTGAGTTGTAGGAAATGATAAAGGGTAGAAATAATATGTATTTTCATTACGAGTTGTATAGTGTTTTAATTTTTAGAGTAGAGTTCAACTTGTAAAGAAATTTCCACCATACACAACTCATAGTTGTTATGATAATTTGGAGCAATGACATAGAAAGAAGGAAATTAATTGCCCAAGCTTATATTGAAGAAACTACATCAAAAGGGAAAATCCCTAGCCTTTCCACTGATTAATGGTTACAAATATTACTAGGTTCATCAAACCTTCAATCTACAAATGATCATGCTTTCAAAGACTTGTATAGTTTCTATAGAGATCCAAAGGTGCCACATAGGAATGGGACTGAATTATTCTAGTACTTCTACAAGAACAAGGTAGAAAAGGTTCCTATATCCAACCCTTGGAATAGTAATTTGGGTAAATTGATCATGCACAAGGTCTTCATCAATGTTGATCTAGTAAAAGTATTGATTAAGGATTACAACCATGTTAGTAAAACATTCCATAAGAAAGATAGAAGTATACTCTGTGTGTTAAATAAAGAGAATTTCATTGAAGCTTTTGACTTAGGATGCTCTATGTCATAGCTAATTGACCTAGATAAATTAAATGAGAATTTCAAAAACCAAAAGAGTTTCTACACTAGTAGAAGCATGACAAGACATATCCCAATGTCAAATAAGGAGAAGGGAGATATACCAAAAAATTTGGGAGATTTTATGCCTCTAAGGTTTTTCCAAATATATCTTATGAACATGGTTTTTGGCTTGAATAAAGCCTTATGTTTTGATGGAACTATGGATGCTACTTGTGCACATGTCATGGCACTAAATATTCAAGTCCCCTACACCAGTGTTGGATATGACTACATCACTTACATAGCCAATTAAATTCATGATGAAATAATTGCATTCTAGGAGAGAAGATTGGAGAACTTTAAATTTCATCACTACTCCTTTCTCACGCATTTGATTTTGTACAACAATGTTCAATTCATTGACCTTGAAGCTTCATTGAAAGCATAGAAGAATGAGGAGAGAAAACAACCACGTAATGGTGGACAAGGGTATGGAAAATATTCTACCCCTACTCAAATACTATTTTATTTTATAATGATTTTGTATACCCTATTTTGAATATGTTGGGAGCTATAGTAGAAAGGGTGCCTAGAAATGTTAGAAATTTGAATAAGCCCAACAAATGTTATGATGAAGGAAAACAATTAGGGCATAATTGAGGAAGTGTATTTTTTGTTTGAGGATTACATAGTCATTAGGGTTTTTGGATGCCCTTAGCCACCCCATCATCTCCCAAAATTTGTCATAGAGAGATTAGTAATAGTGGAGTTATTTTTCCAATTACTTTTATTAAATATTTAATACTTAGGTCAAAATGTCATGAAGGGCACATTTTTTTATAGATGGTCCAAAATTGGAGACTTTGAATTGCAAAAAAGGCAATTGAATAAATAGATGCACTACCAAGAAATTATAAATTGCCAACTATTCCTGTAATAACATATGACCCTTTCAATTCAGTTAGGAATGATTTAAAACAAATGAGGGGATACAACCTGCCACCAACCAAGGGTTTATGGGAGGAAGATGTAATTGCAAATTACCTAGATTAAAATGTATGTAGAGAAAGAATGATAAAATGGAGAGATGTGATGATATTTGAAGAAGAAATGAAGAAGATTGATCCATCCTTCAAAGGTTTTTATCATGAAGAGAGATACTGACCAAGGTTTGATAAATGTATTGAAAATTTTGATGAGATTGTAGCTTAGGTTACTAAAGAGATCAAGAATAGAGTAGATCCTATGTGTCTTGGAGAGAATATTATTATAGAATTGAGTGATGATGAGGACCAACCAGAGAGCTCAACATGGGCTCAATAGAGAAGGAAAAGACAAAAAATGGTTGAGATTCCTCTAAAAGAAAGAGATAAAGTCTTGCAAATTTTACCAAGGAATAGCCAATATTTTGACAATGGAAGGTGAAGCTTCCTGATGGATCAAGCTACTAAAGATGAGCAAAGGGAAAAGAAGTTGGAGCTTCAAACCAAAATGGTGAATGATAGAATTATTGAAGCTAGGGAGTTTATAAAAGATGAAACTTTAATAAAAATAGAAGAATTCAAAAGCTTCTTATTCAAATTGAAATAAAATGAATTTTGATTACAACTAAAACTATCAAACTCTAATGAAAAGGTAGAATAAATGGTAAAAATGCTACAAGATTATGATCCTACATGTGAAACTCTAACTGTAGAAGAGGCAAGAGATCTGATATAGAGAAGTGGTAGGATTTTCTTCCCAGGATGGGAAATTAATTACTCTTTCTTGCTTGATTAGATGAACAGACAAGAGAAGACTGTCTCTTTCGAGGATGTAAACAAACAACGAGAGTTGAGAGGATTTGGTTATAGCATTGATACTTAGACCGTGTCCATATGGAGCTTGGCTCTAGAAAATTAAAAGCCTACTCTCATGGAAATAAAATATCCCCTTAGTGAGAATGTGATCTTTTGGAATGTCCACTCTATATCTAGTAGCCATATCTATGGATTAATGACTTCAACATCTCTAATAGGAAAAAAAAGAATTGATGGGTTGGAAAAAAAAGTTAAATAGAGCCTATGAGAGGTATGTCACAACAAGGAGGAATTATGAAGATGAGTTGAAAAAGACCTATGTCCTAGAACAAAGGAGTCTTTAGTTGGAAAATAAAATAGTTTCCTTAAGAAACATTGCTAGTTTAGCCACTTAGATTGAAAATTAAGGTGTTTAAATAGATATCTATGCACTTGATATAGGGGATGTAATGGGATAGGGCATGGCTATTGATGTGGACAAATTGGAATCAAGAAGAGAAATAGAGATCAGGACTATCAAAAATTTGTCAATTCATAAAATAGATTTTTTGAAGTATGCCCCATAGAATGTACATAATAATTACATTATTTTTCAAGGGCCATTGTATTAGTGTACTAAGGAAATCTCCTTATTGTCTCCCTTATTTGCCACATGGGGCACATACACTCAATTTTTTGAAAGCCTTATACCCATGCTGACACAGAAGAATGATTTACCAAAAGGGGTAATTATTTTTGTCTAGAAACTAATAACATATGTTATTCCTATAATAACATATGACCCTTTTAGTGTAGTTAGGAATTAAATGGTTTCTTTCTAGGAAAATTGTAAGCAATTCAAAATAAGATGAAAATAATTGCTATAGGAACTCTAAATTTTATGCCTAGTATATTAGATGAAAATGGAGGAGTAAAGGAGTGACCAGAATGTTCATACTCTTTTGGTGGTAGTTTGAATTATGTTAATTTTTTGGTATATTGTACTGACAAGGCAAATATTGTGGTAGTATATGATTTAATTGATATTTTGTATAAACTAGAATCAGAAATGGATAAGGTATTTGAGAGGTTAAAGCCATCACATATGCTAAGTGGAATAAGTGCCTTGAGGAGTTGAATAGGATTAGAGATCCCACCTAGCCATATGTTGAAATTGACATAGCCATATAGGAGGTCATAGCTGGGATAAAGGCCTTACCATCTAGCGATAGTGATTAAATAGTTAAAGTCATAACTAAAAGGAAGAAAAGACAAAATAATGAAAGTACAATGAAAATGATAAGTTGTTAAGATGTAGAAAGACTTATATTTGCGAAACCTAAAGAAAGTCACCACCTACCAATTTTAGAACTATTCCCCCAATTTTGTTCAAGTACAAAGAATATTTATGGAAAAAAAGTATCTAAAATATCTTTCTATTATTTTTTGAATCAAATTTTGACATGTGTCCTCCCATCTAGAGCTTGTTGCAATCCTTTCTATAAAAGGATTTCCAAGATGTGGAGTGAGGATTTGAGTTATGTTTTTTTTTTGTGCTTATGTTATTTACAATTGGTCTAGTCTTTATTTCAATCATATGTTTCTCAAATTTTGTATTATGAGAAAATAATGAATATTGAATGATAAATCTGTCAAATTCTAAGTTACTCTAAGTTTTATATTAGTAATGTATTTTTTTCAAGGAAGATAAATAAAAGAGGAAGTTTTGAGTATATGTGTCTCTAAATTTATGTCTCCTTTTTCATATATTTGTAACTTTTAGACTGAATGAGCAAAGCTCTTTCAATTTAATGCAACTTGGATAAGCTATATGTTAGTTCATTGTTGCTATTAATTCAAGCAATTAAGTAACTATTTTGTTAATTGATAGGGTTTCTAAGTGCATGGGAGGTATATCATAATATTGGGATTTACAATTAATAAATGATAAATTTAATTGCAAGTTAATGAAATAGATCAAGATTTACAAATGTGACTCTATATAAAAATAGATAAGGAATTGGTCATTAAGTAAGATACAAGTTGGTACAGTCTTTTGGTTTCATAATCCACACTCTAATCAAAATTAATTACCTAAAATTTTGTAATAGAGAATTACATGTTGGTCATTCATGTATTGTAATAGCTTTCTTTGACCTTATACTTAGCTGATGTAAATCAACAAGTTGATTATAATTTCTAGAAGATTTTTAACCATTTTATGCTATAAGGGATGAATATTGTGTAAGGAATGTTGAAATTCTTTATAATAACTAAGAGGTAGGGTGAATCAGTTATCCAAGGTCTAGATGTATAAATAGAACTTTTCACAGCTTAGTAGGGCACATAAAACTTTGTAGGGCACTGCCAAATAAATTTGTAAAAACATAAACATGAAATATAATAGATTAAACAACACATTTTACACAATGATTTACATGGAAACCCAATTTGGGAAAAATCACCAGTAACATGCTACTCTTTTTCACTCTTTTAAAGTGATGCCCTGTGAAAAGCCAACCTTGTTAAAAGTTACAATATACATTGTTAAACGTGATCAAGTTATAAGATTTCAATCACCCTATTAGGAGTGAACCTTGTTAGAGTACTTTAGACCATTCACTTGGAATGTCACCCGGTTAAAGAATTTACAAATGAATTTTAGGTCAACCTTAATACAAAGGATTTACCCTATACTGATACAATAATTAGAGAGTAATAGTGAGGCTTGATCTAATAAAAACTTAAAACTCTACTTGTAGATTATAGATCTTTGTTTCAGTCCTCCTTTCTGATAGGATTTCACACATTTCAGCCCTAATATCTTGTTCATCCTTCAAGAATCCATACTCTTAAGCCTTCTTTCTTAACATGCCAATGCAAACTCTTCTCTTGGGTCACTTCATGAAGCAATGTCCTTGACTTCTTTTCTTCCTTAGGTTCTCACTCATGAAAACCTTTGCTTCTGATCAACCATTCCTTTAAATAGAAAATTAAGATATTTTGTCATTCATTCTTCATCATCCAATTTAGGGTTAGGATAGATTAGGTAAGATTCAATGAATCTAACACATATTTCATATCTCTTCTAGAAACCCATCCTTCAACCCTCTTTGAATTTGTCTCAAAATGGTATACCATGAATTCTATGCCACCGGCTCATTAATCTTATCTTCCACCTAGTTCACACAATCCAAGAAAACAAACTTGTTAATTCAGATCCATCAAATTTATGATCTTTCAAATAATGTAGCCACTTGGCATTAACTTGCTTCTAATGCTTGGCACACACTACGTTGCTCGACATCCTCTATAAAATCACTCGGCATGAACTAAAGTTTACTAATGGTCGGCATCAACTAAACTTTACTTGGCATCCACTTTTTTTCTTGGCATACACTAGAATAGACTTTTACTCAACTCCAACTAATTTTTTGCTAAGCTTGCACTGACTTTTCTTGGCACCTACTATCCACTTAGTTAAGCTTTGCAGACAAACTTTGTTTAACTTGTTTTTCTAAACTTGTTTAGGGTAACCAACCTTTGCAACCTTAAGTAGATTATCAATGCACCATGTTATCACTGTCTTAGCTGATTCTTATACTCCTTTACATAACATAACTTGACCTTTCCTCTAGGTTCTATTGTTACATCTTTTGATCGAATCCTCTTCATCAGTCAAATAATTGATAGTACTTAAATTATATAAGCAGTTGTCTTATGTGATATCCCCATTTTGGTATATAATTTCAATAATAAATATTTACTATATATAAAATAATATTAATAATGATATTAAAATAATAATATTTTCTAAGTAATAATATATTATAATCATATAATAATATCATATTATATATATTGTATAATAATAATATTATTATGATGATTAAGATATATTTAAATGTAGCAATAAAGTATTATAATATTATAATATATAGTTAATAAATTATTAAAATATATGTTATAATATAGTTATTAATATAATATACATTATGATATTAATTAATTTAACTAAGCTTATTGATGTAAATATATAATTAATTATATTATCATTAATATAATTAATATTAAGGAAAGGACATGATTGTATGAAATGCATGTATATATATAGAATATCAAATGTTGAGAAGGATATCATATAAAATATTATCAAAATTTGTACAAATAAAAGGGTAAATAACTAATGCTCTAAAAAGGGACATTACAAGTGGTATCAAAGCATCTTTCTTGCCAGCCTATGGTAAGAATTTAATGTAAAAACACTAGAGGGGATTAAAAAGCACTGGAGATGAACCAAAACTCACGAGAGATGAACAAAAACATTCTGTCATTTTGAAGATTTTACCGACAACAAGTTTAGGCTACTGATATGATAATCAACATCCAATTAAGAAGACAAAGGAATTAATTCCAAATGTAGTTAATGATAAGATTATTGGTATTAATAGAATGAAATATTTTATAGAAAAAAACATTAATTTTTTTTTTGAGAATTTCTCCAGATGAAGAATAAAATCTCAAACAAGTCATTGAGCGCTGAAAATAAGAAGGTGCGATGGAAATTCTTGAAATCCCCTTCTCTTGCATACATCTCAAGAATCCTACTAATTTTTTAAAACTTCTCCAAATTCACTAATTGGGGCTTGCCAATTTAATTGCCACAATATTTCAATAGGTAGGAAAACCTTTAGCCAACCCTTATCTCCTCAATCCACAACCACAAACTAAAATTGATGGAAAATATGAACTACACATGACTAGTAAACCAATGAATCAAAATAAAAATCCAAGCCAACATTAAAGAATTCATCAATTTCCATGAGTGCACCTATTGAACAATTCAAGCATAAACAATCTGCTCCTTTTGACTGGATCCTCAATACCAATTCCACAACAAGAAACATGAGTAGTAACATTTCAAAGCTCATCAACACATGAATGAAATCAGCAATTCTCATGTATCTATTAGATATTTCTAGATGGATGCAAAGAAATGAAGAGTATTGCTGATCACAGGTCCAACAACACTTTGAACTAGGTCAACGCCTTGAAAATTTTATCAGAATCCACAACTTGTAGTATTGCAGGTTTTGATATTTTACACATCCATTTCCACACTCCAAACAAGAAAATTATTTTCAACAATGACAAAATGTTTTCAAAGTGACAAAAAATGGTGGTAGAGTAAAATGAGAGGAGGGATATTGATGACATAAACAAACGTAATCATTATATGACTAGGTTGCCACTCGCAGGCTAGTCCAAAGACAATTTCCATTGCAGGTAGTTACATATCAGTGAAATTTTAGGGTTTTGGGGTACATCATACAAAGGCACTATCTTTTATATGATGATCAGAGAGAGATGACAATAATGAGGGAGAACAGTGAGGCCCATGATTGGGTAATAGGGCACCCTATTATAGTTTCTCCTCTTGTACTCAGAAAATGACGAGTTAATAAATAAACTATAATTTTGATTGACAAGACATAAATTGAGACCATAAATACCTTGTTAGGGGATTGATATAAGGAATTCCTAAAAAGGAAACTTTATATATAAATGTGTACTAATGCTTTTTTGTGGTTGTAGGTTCATTATCAAGGAATCACATAACGTATATATTTTGTGTTTATACCATGTTTACTTCATGTCTTGAACTATCTACATCGTGTATACTTTGTGTCTTCATGCATTCAAGGGTCTACCTTGTATCTACTTTGCCTCCTGTTTTCATTTGTTAAAGTTATATATCTCATAAATCTTTTAGACCTTTTGTATGCAAATATGTTTTGTGTCTATGTAGGAGCTTATGTATGAAAGATTTTTCTTGAGAACAAGTAAATTCGAGGAGGGAGGACTATTATATCCCCATTTTGGTATATAATTTAAATAATAAATAAGTATTATATATAAAATAATATTAATAAAAATATTCTATAAGTAATAATATATTATAATCATATCATATTATATATATCGTATAATAATAATCTTATGATGATTAAGATATATTTTAATGTAGCAATAAAGTTTTATAATATTATAATATATAGTTAATATATTATTAAAATATATGTTATAATATAGTTATTAATATAATTGTTAGTGCTTATAATTTCTCTTGCACTCTAATATGTTTTTAGTCCCAAGTTTTTCCTTTCTCAAAGTTGAACTTGAAGTTTTAATTTACCTCAACTTCAAGTTCAAGTCTGCCTCAGTCTTCATGTGTCAAGTTTGATCTCTTTCCTCGAGTTGGTCTTAGTTTAAGTCAAAGTCGAAGTTGAAACTAGGTCACCCAATTCTTCAACTTCAACTTTAGTGTCAATGTTGCACACTAACTAAAGTTGTATGCAGGTTTTAAATCTTTGAACCAAATAGAGGTGGGTCCCAGTGCAACATTTCCTAGACATGCGAAGTTATGAATGAAAGGATTTAAGGTAGTACATGTTTGGTTATGGCAAGATTTGGTTGAGGGATAAAATTGTCATGTTATGATCACCTAACACAACAACATATGTGCAAATTTGATATAGTATTTAAAACAAAGCACACGCAACATCTTTTCAAACCCATGCCGCATGAGTGGGTAATTAGTGCACTTACTTACCAAATCTATTCCTACGATCTTCTACACAAATCATTCCTTAAACGCATTCATTTTGGCCCTTTTATACTCATTTCATTTTCTTTGAAGAAATTCCTAGTATTGTCGGGTAAGAAGGGTGAGTTGCAAGCTTTGTCTCTGTTAAACTATAAGTGCATCCTCATAACCCTTTGCATTTCAAATTGTGTTTGCTTTGTTTTGAGGTATTTCAAGCCATATATTGTAAAGCCTATCTTTATTAGTAGTCATGACACTTTTTCACCCAAAATTGCCTAAGCTAGAGAAACCTTCTTTGCTCAATTCCCTACCTGAAATTCGTGACACATTCATGGTAAATAAAAGTTTATTTGAGTTAATTGAATGAGCCAAGAATACCTAGTCAAGCCCCATTTATCAAAGGTTAGTTGATTGTGGATTAGTAGAAGCTGCCACTTTTCCTACTCCTATCACATATTCAGAACTTGTCCTTGAATGTGCAAGCCATTATGACCCTATTTCTGGATGTATCAAAAAAGCCTCAGAGGAAGTGATTGTTAGAATCAACAAAACCAATGTCCATTAGGCCTTTAGGATTCCCCACAAGGAACCTTATGAGCCATGGACGTTTGAAGAAGCTAAGCACTTGTATGCTGAAAAAAAAAACAACTATGATAACAAGATAGCTCAGTCTTGGCTCTTGAAACCAGCAGAGGGAGGTTCTAGACTACCTAAGCCATTGACTATTGAGCATTTTATAAAAGAAATTATGGACATCATTCTTTTGCTGAATAGGATAAAGGGAAATCAGCATGCATTCCATTGGGAATCTTGGATGTAATTTTTCATACAGAAGATTGTTGAAGGGGTTAAATTCATTGATTGGTTTGATCTCATAACAGAAAACCTGCATAGGGGTTTAATGGCTATTAACAACTGTGGCCCATTTTTCTTTTCTTCTTAGCTAATTTACATCCTAGCTGCATCTAAAGAATGGGACTATCTTCCACATGCACCTTTGGTCAATGACATACCCATTTACCAATATTACGATGATCTTCAAGAAGCTACAGTATGCAAAGAGTTCAAGAGGGTCAATGATGTCTTTCTAGGGAAATTGGTATTTGAACTCTGAGGCCAGGAGAATGATAGGATGATATAAGAAGCTATGCAAGTTGTGCAAATCTATGGTTGCTATTACATTCAATTTCCCAGGTTTACATACATCAAAGTGGGTGGTTTTTTTGGTGAACCTTTAAAGCTGCCACATTATTGTTCAGATTCTATAGTGTTGTCTGAGATCTGTAGGCAATTTGTTTCTGTCATTGAGTCTTTTCAAATTTTGAAAAGATCATATTCAGCATTCTTCCCAATTGAGATTGGACACTATAGATGCCCTAGTCTAAAATAATCCATATTGTCAGCAAAATCATTAACCCACTTATGCTTTAAAACTTTCATTTCTTGGTTAGATTTTGACTACACTGGCTTTTTCAAAAACCATGTTAAGAATACGATATCCCTAGTTCACTCCCCACAATTAGAGGATTTTTTGGGAAAACTGTCTTAATGAACTTGAGGTAAGGAAAAGACTATGGTCTCACTTGACCATTAAACAGATCACTATATTTAATGCGGAGTTGGATACTTATGGAATAAAAGATGATGATTTTGAAGAAGTGCTTGATCAGTTTTACATTGACCAAATTAAATGCATGCCCATTCCTGAAATTGATTGAGAAAAGAAGGAAGAAAATGATGTTTATTCCTATACTAAAGATGTAATAGCTAGAACTTCCAAGTGGGTAAAGTTAAAGGCCATGGACACTCCAGATCTTTCTGAGAATTTTTCAAAATGAAAAGATAAAAGGGATGCTAGGAAGCAAACTAACCGAGGTGTTCCTGATTTTGTTGCCTATCTAGCAAAAGTTGAAGTTGAAGCAATTCTTGAAACAATTCAACTTCAAGTTTGAGAAGAAACTCCAAAGGGAAAGAGAGTAACCCGCTCAAGCATGAAGAAGACATCAGCCGTCAAAAGTAAGAACACCATAACTGTGGACTTGGAGACAACAGAAGGCTTACCTATGGTGGATAATGTACCCGAATCCTAGAATCTGCCAATGTCTATAGAGAACTAGGAAAGTAATCTCTCCTTGGTTAAATGTTCCCCTACTACCATAAAAGATTAAGCTATGCCTAAATGGTTGGAGACATCAATGGAGGAGAAAAGGATTTTAGTCCCAATATCTATGCCTATTGATGATCTGGTCAGTAAGTGCCTTGGTAAGGCACCTAAAGTGAAAAAATCAAGCACTGAAGCAAGAATCAATTTTGATAAAAGCTCAAGTTGATGGGCAGTAGAGATAGCTACACCACCAGAGGGAAGCTCTCATGATTCCCTAGTGCCTCAAGACTTTCATTTAACAAAGGTTGATTTGGGAAAAGGGAACCGTGAAGTAGATATGGAATTCTTTGAAGTTTCTAATAAAAAGATCGCGCATAGAGTATGGAAAGATGGAAAAGATAAGAAAGAAATGAAGGAAACAATAAAAAATATGGTGCAATATATTAACGCTATCTTGCACCTTGAAGCAAAGACAATCCATGAGATGTCAGCCATTATTGATGTATCCTCTGCAACCAATCAACAATCATTGGAGAATCTACATAAGTGCAAATCAGTAGCTAAAGTAGTAGGTGAATGGGTTTAGGATGTTCTACATGATACCATAAAGCGCATAGGTCACTTGGATCATGCTTCAAAGGAGATATCAAACATCACTAAAAAGGTGGAATCAAGTAATGAAGGATATGAAAAAGAGAAGAATAAGTAGGAAAAAATGGTGATGTGGTTGGAAGATGTGCAAGAGCTTGGCCTACAGAAATTCCAGGCTGAATGTCCCATAGCTGGTCTAGATGAAAAGGCCCTTTACATCATCAAAGATTGGATCTAATGGAGAAATGAGGCACTAACACAAGGAGTAACTAAAATTAAAGAAGTGTTGCAAGAGCTTAGGGTCATACACCAGATCATTCAAAATGGTCTTAAGTGGTTTGCCAAACAGTTCAAGGGAAAAGAAGATGACTCTATTGCCCAATCAGATGAAATAATCAAAGAGGTTCAGAAGAAGTTTTAGGAGTGGCAAGACAAGAAAGCACCAGCTAAGAAAGAGTTTTCCAATGTGGCACATACAGAGGCTATGTTAATCATTAATTTGAAACATTTGGAAATGCATGAGGAAAAGGTTGCTAAATTGAAGAAGATGAAAGAAATCTGGAAGCAAAGGTTCGCCTATATCAGTTTACCACATCAATTTGTTATCTCAGCCTTTTCAACTACCTATGAAACATGGAAGACAATGAAAGACATGGCGACAAGGGATAGCATTATTTGATCAAGACAGGTGGTTACACTTAATCGCTTAGTTACTTTTTCTTTTTCAGTTATCAGTTACTTTGGCAAAAGACAATTAACTCCTAGCAGGGTAATTTTGGAAATGGTCTAGCCCCATGCCTATATATATGTAATAATTAGTATGGTGAAGGGGTTAGAATTCTCCATCAAATCAATAGACAAAACTATTTTTGTTTATGGTTTTATTTCAAGTTAGAAGTAGCATTTCAAAATTTCTGCAGATACAATGAAACTCTATAGTTTGATTTATGGTTAAAAGCTTTGTAAGTGGATACTATTGTCTGCCTATTTAAATTAGTGTTTTTGAAGATATTGTTTAAGCTTTTAGCTGTGTCTATTATTTGTTTTGAAATTGCCAATTCATACTTGGATGCTGTGAGAAATTAGTTTTATCAATTTTCCTACTCGATGGTTTTAATTTTCAAATATGTGGATCATCTTGATAATTAAAATCGAGTGGTTCTTTTCAATTAAATTTTATTTTGTATTGATGAGATAAAATAAGTTGATTCAACATTTTCAGCAAATCATTTTCCTAAAAGGGTCTTTCTGTTGAGCTTTTAGATCAAAAATCTCATTGCAATAAAGGTAGTTGCGCCTATTTTTAGTGAAGAAATATCAAGCAGAGAATTCCTCAATCTCTTCTATATGAATTCATTTGTTAGTTAACATGCTTTTTCTCTGTTTTTACATATGAACATATGTGGGAAAAACTGTTTACTAACAATAATATACATTATGATATTAATTAATTTAACTAAGCTTATTGATGCAAATATATAATTAATTATATTATCATTAATATAATTAATATTAATGAAAGGACACGACTATATGAAATGCATGTATATATATAGAATATCAAATGTTGAGAAGGATATCATATAAAATATTATCAAAATTTATACAAATAAAAGTGTAAATAACTAATGTTTTGAAATGGGACATTACATCTTACTAGCAAATAACAGGTTTAACATCAATGAAAAAATAATGATTAAAACATATTGATCATACTTATATCAATCTATTCTCAACAATCTCCTTCTTCAACAATGAAAACTAGTAAATAAGAAATCTAATCCCTAGGTACACCTGCCTTGGTCTTGCAGAGCCTAAAGTGTAGAAAGCCCTTTGTGCTTTGTTAAGTTGGTCTAGATTTGAATGAGTTATTGCTGAGCATGGGAAATGGCTAGCTCCTAAGCATCCACTTTCATCCTACATTTTGGAGCTATTTTAAGGCCTGTAGTTTTAAAACACTAACATGTAGGATGAAAAGAAAGTTGATTGCATCATAGATAGTGGTTGTTCACATCATATGATATAAAATAGGACATTTCATATTCTAGCCGGGTAGTATACCTCTATACTACTCATTCCCATAAAACCCATAGTATGGATTTCTCTACCAACATCAATATATATTTGTAATTTGAATTTGATACCATTTTAGTTCCAAGGGACCAGCTAAGACTTAATCTATAATCTTGTATTTCCTATGGGAGTCCTCCAAAAACTTTCTTCTTAATAGTCATGAATAGTGATTGTTCTTCCAATGAAAGCCCAACCTTTTTTTGCACTAATTATAAAAAGATATAACCACTACTATTACTAGATTTCCTTGTGTAAAATATACCTCCTCAAGTGCCCACCAATGTAAGGAATCTAAAATTTAGTTATATTATAAATAATCATAAAGACGTCAATTGGATAAGCAAATTGGTCATTGAGAAATTGTTTTTAAAATTAAATAAAAAACTTTTTTATTAGCTCTAATACTTAGGGTATAATTTTTTAGAGAAAATAAAAAATAAAGCACACACTTCATTTGGATTATCTATAGTACTAAGTTACATATGTCATGAAGGTTTGAAGGTTTTCATAAATCTATTTTATGTGTTTGGTACAACCTTGGTGCCCATGAGACCATGTTTTGTTGGCTAATTCCATTGAAATAAAATTATACACCTTATCATACTAGAGAAACTCTAGTAATAATATTTGACAAATATCCCTTATTGTTTCTCTTTTAGATGTCTATATCTTGTATGCACATGCCCTTTTCCAAAGTTCTTTTTTGGATTTCCATGTAATTTATTTTTATTTTACCTGATCTATTTAGTGCATAATTTTCACTTGTGATGTCCTAGTAATGGGTTGTTGAATCTTCTCTTATAAATAAAGTGTAGAGTACATTGTCTTAAAGTATCTAAATTCCTTATTAATAAAATATGTTATTCCACACTCTAAAGTAGACTTTCATCTTTCACTAGAGTATAATTCACCTTCACACTCATTTACCTCCCCTCAAACACCATTCTTATCTAAAATTATTGAAGCTCAATTTTTTTTTGTTGACTTACCCAATGTGGTAATTTTTGAAATTGAATTTTTGGATAAGAACTAAAGATGTGATAATTTTCCAACAAGGATTCACCTTGATAATAGCTTATCAACTAAATTAATATCAAAATATTCAACAAAACTACTAGTCTCCAATATTTCACTACCACATAATCCATACCCTTTGAATTTACATGCAAAGACAGTGACCAAGTTTAGAGGAAAAATAATTAGAGTGAGGAAAAATGAGATAGGATTAATATCAGATTCATCCCTTATATGTTATTTTGTAGGCTTGATTACTAAAACAATTGTATTTTAAATTATAGATGTGATAATAGCATTATAATGTGATTTTTATTTACTAAGAAATATTACTCAATTACTTTGTAAATATAAATTAAGATTTATATTTATTAATTATTTAATATATTATTTAATAAACATAAAACATGATAAAATTATATTTTGCATTACCATGTTGTAATTATTATTTACAAATTGACATGTCATAAATCAATTAATAAGTATTAACTTTTATTATACAAAATAGAAAATATATTTTTGTAATATAATGGGAAATTGGTAGGCAATTTTATTTTTTGAGACACTATGGAGCAGATTTATGGAAAATGAGAGTCTATTATTTTAATGTACTTAATTAAGGGAGAAGATTTTTTATATTTTGAAAGAGTTGAGGGGAATCATAGATAAATTTAGAGACAACTTGTTATTAGTTGGGGTGTAATTTAGTTTATGATTAGCTAGTGTCCTTTTTAGTTTATTAGTGAGTGTAATAGGCACTTGTAATAATTGGGTATAGCTCTGATACCATGTAAGAATTTTTCTTAGGGAAAAATGATGCCAAGATCAAGAAGCTCAAGAAAAAAGCACAATATGGGCCAAATTGATGAGGACACAACCCAACAACAGAATGGACACAATAGAAAGGGGGAATTATATTAACTGAGAAAATATGCTAGTACAAACAGTGCAGAGAAAATATACTTCAAAACATGCCCTACAGGCTTACAATAGCATAAATCTGGAGAATATTTCTCCTTTTAGCACCTCCTCTCAAGCTCCAATCCGAACTGCCTTTTACAATGCCAAAATCTCCTTAAATAGACCCCGGACGGTTAAGGACTAGGAGTACATTCTAGAAAGTGCTAGTAGGCATCCACCGACAAAATAGAAGGTTCCAGAAGCCGCGTTAGAAGTCGGTGCAAATCTAGAAGAATCCAGAAACGGTAGCCAAACTTTCGAGAGGCATAACTTTTGAACCGTAGCTCCGATTGACGAACTGTTTACATTTTCAGAAAGCTCTCGAAGCGCTCTATAGCCCTATGGACAAGCTTTGCTTGACCCCCATTTTTCGACCCTTTTCGAGGTCATTTAATGCCCCAAACCTGACTTTGAAGCATTCTTAGGAGGTCTCCAAAACCCAAAAAATTGCAATAACTTTCAAACCGTGGGGCCTTTTGACCTGATTCTTTTTCTGGAATGCTCTAAATCTCAATTACATTCATCTGGCCAAGTCGCACCTTCTAGGTCACCAAAATGATGGTCAAATTGCATGCTCCTATTTTTTTGGGATTTTCAAATGCATTGATAGTTGAACTATGAGAGTTGGAACCTTTATTTGAGCCAAATGGGTATCCAGAAATGTAAAGACATAAAACAGAAACTAAGTCTAAGTACTTTTTTTTTTTTTTTGGGTGACACATGATTGCCCTTATACCTCTAGATGCTCCTGCATCACAAATGATGTATGACCATAATAATAATATGAGAATGAATTAATGTACATGTACACTAGAAGTGCCTGTATATAAAGGCCTCTAGAATGACTGGGAATTAGCAAAATGGCAAGCCTTGCAACTAAGCACATGTCCACCAAGAATGGATTATTCTCCATTGAGCACAGAAGTTAATGTGATGATGACATGACAAGCTTACATAGGTTTACCACATAAAAAGATGTTGTAGACACCATGTACTTAATTAGAGTGTGGACAACTATGTTGTCTACATGAAAACTCACTTGATTATAAAAACTCTTGAGTTGTAGACACCATGTGCAAAAATGAGTTGCTAACTCTTGTGTTTTCAACAAGACAACTCATATGAGTACACATACTCCTAGGTGTCTACATGAAAACTAATAAAATAATGCATTTAACCTACGTAAACTTAAGTTAAGTGCAATAATAATTAATTATTTACACTAACACCCCCCCTTAAGTGCAACTTAGGGGAATGCACTTAAGCTCACAAAAGCTTTGATGAAAATTCATGATGGGTCCCAGCTACTAGGTCATGCTAGGTACCCATGTACAAATGCAATGATATACAAACAATATAATGCAATGCAATGCAATCTCTCTAAAAAATGAAGAAAGAGGGAAAACCTTATGGGAAATACCCTCTCCCAAAAAGAGAGATAAGTACAATAAAGAAGAGAAGAGTCATGTGACCCCCTTGGTGAAAAATCTCACACCCCTAAGAGATCTAGCAAATGAAGATACTTGACCTCAGTTAAGGGCTTGGTGAAGATTTCGGCAATCTACTACTTTGTAGGACAATACTACAATGCAATGACCTACTCATGAATCAACTATTTGATGTAGTGCATATGAACCTCAATGTGTTTTGTCTACTAATGTTGAATTGGATGTTTTGAGATTTCAATGGCACTCTAATTATCAAAATATATGATTGTGGGTCTAGGTATGTCAAAACCAAACTCCTTCAAAATTTACTATAGCCAAATAGCCTATGTAGCCACATTGATAGCTCCTCAATACTCAACCTCAGTTGATGAAAGAGCAATAGTGTTCTTCTTTTTACTCTACCAACAAATGGGGTTGGAACCAAGATGAAACATATATCCTAAAGTGTATTTGTGAGAATAAATATCTCCTACATAGTTTGAGTCTATATAACCCACTAACTGTAGTCTAGTACCAATTGCATATCATATCCCATATGTATGTGTACCCTAGATATAGTGCAATATGTTTTTGGCTTCCTTCTAGTGAAGTTAATGTGACTCTTGCATGAAGCGAGAAAGCATGCCAACTACAAAGGATAGTCAGGGTGTGTATGTGTCAAGTAGATGAGACTTCCAATTAACTATCTATACAAAGTAGCATCAACAAGTGGAGTGGAACAATTTTCTTCTAACTTAACACCTAAAAGAAATGCAGTAGATATAGCCTTGTAGTCACTCATGTGAAATTGAGCAAGTAAATCAAGAGCATACTTGAGTTGTGATAATGTGATCCCTAATGAAGATTGATGTATCTCAATGCCAAGGAAATAATGAAGTAGATCCAAGTCTTTCATCAAAAATATGTCCTGCAAAGTAGACTTGACACTATCAATGATGGATGTTGTACTCCCTATAATGATCAAGTCATCAACATAAAGCACAAGTAGCAAGTGAGAATCATCCCTATAAAGAATGTAGACATTTAGATTGAAATGACATCTGGTGAACCCTATTGAGAGAATAAAAGAATCCATCTTGGCATAACAAGCTTGGGGAGCTTGTTTTAGTCCATAGATAGACTTTTTCAACATGCAAACCAAGGTAGAATCTTGAATGAATCCTTGCAACTACTCCATATAAATCTCTTCATAAAGATCACCATTCAAGAATGCACTTTTCACATACATATAATGAACAAACCATCTCTGAGATGTTTATATAACTTGTGTCAAATTAATGGAGTTCATTATTGCAACTAGTGCAAAGGTCTCTGGTTATTCAATGCCAAGTACCTAAGAGAAAACTTTTGAAACAAGTCTAGCCTTATGTTTATCCACACTTCCATTTGCTACAAACTTGGTCCAATAGATCCACTTACACTGAACCAATTTTCTTTGCTTAGGAAGATAGACTAAGTCCCACATGTCATTTCTCATAAGAGAAGTATATTCTTCCTCCATTACTTTATCCTATTTCAGAATACCTAAAGCTTTTTTGAATGATTGCAGATTGGAAGAAACTATAATATAAGCATGAGGGAGTGTGTTGTATTGTGATGTTTACTCCTAGTATCTAAAGGATTCCCTACCAATAGTACAACTGCATCCAATGTCTACTGAGCCAATTTAGGTCTTTTGGAAGAAGATGCAAAAGGGATATCCTCAACCTGATCTAGTTGATGCCTCTATTTGGGTCATGGATGTACATCTTCAAAGTCATTATCATCACTATCATTCTCTTCAATGAAGGAGGAAGGAGGAGTTGAAGAAGTAAATCTTGGACAACATTCTTCAAAGTGTACACTCCTCTCATAGAAAATGTCATGTTCCTTTAGATCCATCAACTTGTAGGCCTTATGAGAGTCCCCATATCCAAAAAAATGCAAGGTTTACTTTGAGGTTCCAATGCCTTGCATTTCTACAGAGGTATTCATGCCCATGCTAGACAACCAAAGACTCTAAATTTCTTTAGAGAAGGTTTCCTTCTAGTCCCTGCTTCAAAAGGAGCTATACCATCCAAAGCTTTATGATGACTTTTTATTTTGGAAGTAGTAAGCACAATTCATTGCTTCAGCCCAAAAGACTTGATCAAGAGACTTATGTAGTAGCATGCAAGTGGTCATCTCCTTGAGGGTTCTATTCTTCCTTTCACTGACACCATTCTATTGTGGCATGTATGGTACTAAATGCTAAAGGTCAATTCCCTCTTGAGTAAAAAATTCTATAAGTCTTGAGTTTTCATACTCCCCTCCATTATCTGTTTGAAGTACTTTGATAGCTTTCTCAAACTACTTTTCAACTTGAGCCTTGAAGTTGAAAAATCAGTCAAACACTTCATTCTTATGAGCCATGAAGAATTCCCAAGTATAGTGAGAGTAGTCATCAATGTAGGTGAGTGCATAGTGAGACTTTCCAAATGATGGCACTGGAAATGGGCCCACCACATCGCTATGAACTAGTTCAAGAACACATTGTACTCTCCAAGACTTCCCCTTGTCAAACATTTTTTTTGGATGTTTCCCAAGTGTTAAACCTAAAAAAACACCTTCCAAAAAATAGACTTGAGGTAGACCATGATCCATGTTATTGCTGCTAAGCT
Organism: Cupressus sempervirens; assembly: GCA_028749045.1. Lineage (NCBI taxonomy): Eukaryota > Viridiplantae > Streptophyta > Pinopsida > Cupressales > Cupressaceae > Cupressus > Cupressus sempervirens. The sequence continues at coordinate 277,029,683 of CM053784.1, read as the reverse complement.
ATTGAGGATACCTATAGTTGAGATGTCCAAATCTCTCAAGCCATAATTTGCTTTCTATATTTGAATGCATTAACAAGGCTTACACATTAGATTTAGGCATGAAGGAAGAGAAAGTGTAAAGCCTTTAATCATTATTGGTTTCACCTATTGCAACAATAGAGTCATCTTTGATGCTTTTACATGAATCTAGAAGAAATTCAACTTTATTTCCACCTCCATACTGAGTGATTTGGTAGACTAAAAGAAGGTTGGAGTTAAGATTAGGAACATAGAGAACATCCTTGAATGCTCTACTTTCAATCTCAACTTCACGTTTTCCTTCAACTTCAACTTTAGTATCATCTCCTAAAAAGATGTGAGGTACCTCTAAATGCATCATGAAAGAAAAATCTCTCTTTGAAGCACCCATGTGATGTGTGGTACCTGAGTCAATAATCCATTCTCCCTGACTAACAATGTTTGTGAGAAAAGTTTTCCCTTTGCTCTTAGAATCTAAAGATGAAGATCCCCTGTCCTTATAAGCATTAGGTAATGGAACATTATGTTTCTTAATGATGTTTTTAATTCATAAATATTTGTGTGATAACACTGATGTTCATCATGACCAATTCTTTTGTAATAGGCACACTTCTTCTTTTCCTAATTATTGTCCCCCTTTTGTTGGTATTAGGAGAAGACTTGCCTTGTTGTTGATTTGAACTAGGTGTTGACTTTTTTGTGTCCCCTTGTTTGTTATCTTTGCACTTTTTCTTTTTGCTCTTTCCTTTGTTTGAACTTTCACCAGCTAAATTTTTAGAATTCTCATTGCTAGCCACCAATGCCTTAGACTTTGAAGACTTGAGAATCCCCATTTTTTTCAACTTAGCTTGTTCATCCTCTAACAACTAAACATAGTCATCAAAAGTGATTTTTTTATAGAAAGTCCCTAAGGTAGTTTTTGTGGTGTTGAAAGAAGAGACAAATGTGGAGTATTTAGATGGCAGCCTATTGTGAATTAGATAAATTAGCATGTCACCCTTAATGGGACTACCACAATGGTTAAGTTTTGTTCTCAACTCATTCACCTTAATGATAAAATACTGGATAGAATCAAAGCTCTTAGGATCTAGGGTGATAAGCTCATCTTCAATCTTGTAGACATCCTCCTCAATCACCTTCCCATATAGGTTTTTAAGGGCATCCCATGTTTCTTGGGATGTATTATATTTTATGATCTAATCGAGGATCTTTCTATCAACCCCTAACCTAATGAGTCCTAGGGCTTTCCTATTTGTTGTTTCCCAAGCATGAATTTCACTTTCAAATATTTGATCACCTGTTGGTTTTGGAAAAGGGCCATTTGCATATTGAGAAACTTCTTCATTCATCATTTCACACCATTTTTTAACTGACCATGTGGCATAGTTATGTGGTGTTAATTTTGGAATCTTAAGATTTCCCATAATGCAAGGAAAGAAAGATAACAACAAGAAAAGAGGAACACAACACCAAGAGACACCCCCCCTTTTAACTCAATGAAACCACCCCCATCCCACCCCCCTAAATGAATGATTTTGGCACTTTATACTTAGTGCATTTATGATAGGCACTTGCCAATTTAGGTCTAAGTGGGCTTCTAATTATTTTATATAGTGCATTTATGATAGGCACTTGCCAATTTAGGTCTAAGTGGGCTTCTAATTCTTTTATATACAACCTCCTCTTGGAGTTAAAATCTGGTACTTAGCATTGTAGCTCAAATATACAATGATTTTGAAGTTTCATCAAAGCATTAAAATGTAAAAAAGAACCTATTTATGAAAGTGGTATTTCTATCCACACAAGCCTATAGTTTGATTGTAGATCTAGAAAGTAGATGGAAAATTATGCACTTTCAAAAAAATGGAACCTAAAAATGTGTCGAGATGGGCCCATACAAAGCATTTGAAGTTGCAAAATGCAAGATTGGATAGGTATAGTCACCAAAAACTGAATTTTCTAACAAATCCATGCACCAAATCTAGAAAATAATAGCACCACTAAAAAATTTAGGAAATTCTAGCCAAAATAAATTAAAAATGAACCTAATTTGGAGTCTAGATGACTGAGGTATGGCCTCTCAAATTTGGACTATCAAATCAAAACTACATATACTAAGGGGTTTGCAGAGGAAAAAACTGTGTTAAAATTGATGTCCAAATAGCTATCATAGTAGTGCAATTTTGCCTACTTGTGATGGTTAGATGATCATCAAATTTAGGCTCATGAAAAAGATGACTTTTGCAAAAATCTAACTAGGCAAGCTGACATGGCAATATGAACAGGTGAAATCAACAATGTACAAATTGATGATGTGTCTACTGATGGGGACATTGATTTGTCATCTATGTGGTAGTCAATTTGGCTATTGCAAGTGCTGACTATGATCTGATTATGCATCATGACTTATCAATTCCAGAGTTACTAATTTGGTGGTTGGGAACTTCATGGGAAGTGACCAACTAATCTCGGTGGTGAATCTCAGTAGATCTACATTGCTTGAGGTAATCGACAGTTTTAGTAGAAGTGGTCACTAGTTTTGAAAGCCAGTGGGGAGGAGGTTAGTGAAGTTATCATTGACTGTGTAGTGGGTAGTAGGATTCAATGATCACTGGTAAGTGTTATGTGTGGGACTTTTAGTCCCACATACTCTACGTTAGAGAAATTTGCAATGTTTAAAAAACTCTATCATCAAGAGTTGTTTCAGCTAAGAAGCTGCCAATATGTTTAACTATTTGTTGTATGTTGTTGATGGAGTATGGAATGACCACTAGTTATAAGGAATATTTCACCATGTTATATTCCATGGGCACCAAGATTTGACCACCCGATTAGCCTACAAAAAATGCTTCTCTATAGCCCAAATTTTTTTGAAAAAATGTAGAGATACAAATCCAAAAATTGTAGAGAAGAAAAATAAATAAAAAATACAGATCTGAAAATCAAATGCATAGATCTAAAATGATCATACCAATTTCACAAATCAGGCCTTCAGGTGTTGGTTTACAAAAAAAAAAAAAAAGCCTCAAATTTTACTATGGCCTAGGATAGGCAAATTTATAGTCAAAATTTACTGAATTGACACATCAAACACAATGGGAGGTCCTCCTTGGCTCTAAATGCTCCTAATAACTATGATACTCTAGATTTGAATCGAAGTCCTCTAAGAGGTGAAGCAAAAAGTGGTCTCTAATGGCTATGAAATGATGCTCCTATGGCTTTGATACCATGTAACAATTTTGTATAGCTTTGATACCATGTGAGAATTTTCCTTAGGGAAAAATGATGCCAAGATCAAGAATCTCAAGAACAAAGCATAGTATGGACCAAATGATGTATGATCATAATAACAAAATGAGAATGAATTAATGTACATGTACACTAAAAGTGCATGTACATAAAGGCCTCTAAAATGACTAGGAGTTAGCAAAATGATAATGCTCACAACTAAGCACATGTTGACCAAGAGTGGATTATCCTCCATTGAGCACAAAAGTTAGTGTGATGATGAGAGGATAATATTACATAGGTGTGTCACATAAAAAGATGTTGTAGACAACATGTGCTTAATTAGAGTGTGAACAACTATGTTGTCTACATGAAAACTTAGTTGATTATGCAAAATCATGTGTTGTAGACACCATGTGCAAAAATGAGTTGCTAACTCCTATGTTGTAAACAAGACAACTCATATGAGTATGCATACTCCTAGGTGTCTACATCACAACTAATAAAATAATGCATTTAATCTAATTAAACTTAAGTAAAGTTTAATAATAATTATTTATTTACACTAACAACACTTTTTGTAAAGAAAGCAATTAAAGTAGCCAAAAAACTTACTTGAGTAGGTTTTTATGAGGGGGTTATAAATATATGTATTATGGTCAAATTTGAAAGAAAAAAGAATATATGAGAAATAGTCATTTATACCAATAATTACAAAAAGTGAAAAGCATTAATTAGAACATATAAAAATGAAAAAATATCCATCCATCACTTGTCTAGTCATTTGTTTGGGTGATTAATTTTTATTTTTATTTTTAAGACAAAAGTGGGCTAGCCACTGAATATATTTATCAATAAAACTAGTTCAAAACGCTCAACTAGGAATCATCGCTTATATACAAATTTACATAAAGATATTTGTCGATATTTACAATAGATATTATATCAACAAAATTGAAGCACATAAAACTATACCATTTTCTAAATTCTACCCATGTAAGCCACTTCAAAAACCTCAAGATATTACAACATTAGAGGTAATCAAATTAGAAAAAAAATATTTACATTCAACCTATAGTAATCACTCCTCCATATCAACACAATCACCTTCAATGGTACAACCAGAACCTGAACCCTCTTCTTGATGTGGCTGAATAAGAACCATCAAATTTGCATCAACATTACCAGTGTTTTAACTTTGCAATACCCCAATCACACTTAGAGACCCAATCTAAGGCTTACCCTCTTGAGAAAAAAAATAGGATTGTTCCTTTCTAGCATGAATTGATACACTTTCATGGCCTAACACTCGAGAATTGACACTAGCACTAACATCAAAAGTAATTACCCTATGGATTGAGGGCACATTTATGCAAAACATTACCTCCAAGGCAACATCATTGATATGCAAGGGCAAGACTTCTTTGTGCAGACTCGACTCAAATCTAATATGATAATTCTTTGACATTATTGACCTATGAAATTGATTATAGGTATCACATTTGAAACTAATTTTTTCCATTCTTGACATATTGAAGAATACTAGTCGAATACAGAAACCAAAATGATAGTTCTGAATGCAAACATCTCCACCTTGTGCAAATTGCAATACATGTAGGATTTGATATGTGCCAAAAATTTGAAATACTCAGTTCCATGTGATTAACACAACTTATCATATTCCACTTAGCACATAATAATTAGTCCACATATTCTATGTTAAATAGTAGCAAAATGCTTCTTTTCCATGCCAACAATCTCCCTCACTCCATAGTGTGAGTAACTATAACTGGCAATGAGCTTGAAATTTGATCAAAATCTACCAATGTGAAACACAGAGTAGTAGTCCCTATACAGAGCTACAATAGAGGCTATGATTTCAAGAAATGAGTTGACAAAATCTTGTTGACCTCAAAACCATTAAGTGTATCACATCCAAATAGTTCATGTAGTTTCTCATCACAAATAATTCTCCTCTTATCTGAAGGGTCCTATAGATTATTATCATTTATATATCCCCATATTCACTTGACCACCTCTGCTCTTGACAATTCACTTTCACCAGTTCCAATAAATGTTACAAGAGCATCTGAGAGGGGAAGAGGTAAACACAAGCCTGATGTTTTTGCTTTGGCATCTACTCCTTTCCCTTTTCCAACATCCATTTTTTCAGGTTTCTACCATTTTTCCTTTGGTTTTGGGTCCTCTAAACATTCATTTTCTTTATCAAGTCAGAAAATATGATTTGAGAGTACTTTGCTCATCTCAAACATGTCAATAGAAGAATTTTTGAATACTATACATAATTTGTCATCACATATTATTTTTTTCTTATTTTGTGGATCTTGCAAAATGTTTTCCTTAATGTAAACCCAAATTTATTTGACAACCTATGTTCAAGGCAATTCTGATACCCTAGGGAGTGCTTGAATTATTAATGACTAGTTATTTAGTCATTTATTTGATCATTCATTTGGCCACTTATCTTTACAAAACCTTGCAATTTTACTTGGTGACTAAATTAGTCATTTATATAGTCACTGTTATTTATAAATGCAAACAAAATTCTAAAAGTTGATCACTTTTAGTTGTGTAACTAAGATTTGTATTCTTGTGACTAAAAGCATTAATCACGTACTCATTTATTGCTTAAATTCTACTAGTGCACCTATATTCAATATTGTCAATATCTACGAATACTTTGAGTTTGATGATGAGATAGTTGACATTATTGATTATGCTAAGAAGAGAACATAAGGAATTGAGAGAATTTTTTATATGAGAGTTAGGAAAAGCACTAGAGGTAAGGATTATATGGAGTATCTTGTTCAATAATAGAATATACCTTTTGACAAGAGGATATGTATTGCTCAGTCTATGTTGGATCATTATAGTTTTTCATAGAGTGGTCATATTTCATTCTATGGAAATAATTTTCTTATTTAGCATAGGTATTTAATGCCTTAAAGCCTTGGGATACTTGGCCATATTGCATCAAATAAAAAATAGTTTCTTCCATTTGTTCATTTAGTGTGGTGATTGTATAGATATTCTTTTTCTTTGTGTTTATCTCATCTAGAAAAAAAGTTCCTTGGCATGAATTGATATTTGATTTCATGCCTTTTTAATAGATCTTGTTGTTTCATTTATTTTAATTTATCATTATTTATTTCTTGAGATGTATTCATAGGTAGCACCTTGAGTAATGTGTGGTAGTTTCGATTGATTAAGTTCATGTGTTCTTGCAACCTTCCATGGTTTTGGTAGTGGCTTCTTGGATCATGTGTAGACCTATTTTTAAGTTAACTAATCATAGTTGGTTACATGGTGTGGTCTCTGATTTTTTATTTGATATAGTACCTATATTTTTAGTAAATGTATCTATCCACTTATGTATGTGTCCTGATGGTTATATATTGAAATCTAGTTTTTCATTAGAGGTAGTGTAAGGAGGAGGATGAGAAAGGAAGAAAAACATATTTAGAATCAACATTTTATAGCACTAAAGCTGAAATTTTATTTTCCATTGTAATTAAAATCTGCAACAAGATAAGCCTTACTTTTGGAAAATTGTAATCATATATTCAGTGGATCTATATATTAGCTTCTTATTTTTGTGTTCTTGGTGTTGTGTTTATGTGTGTTACACTAGGAAGTATTCTTGGATTTGTTCTTGGATTCTCCATATAGCCTTTTCTTCATACATGTGCAACATATTAAGTAATGAATAACAACCTTATAGATCCTTCTATGTTTCCATTGTTTGTTATGATTACCAAGAATCTCCTACAACAACTTTACATAGAAACTTTAAGTAGAAAATATACAACCAATTTCAACCTAGATATATACTATGTGCTTTTGAAGGAGTTATATAAAAGTAACCATACTATATAAACATGTGCATGCTATATAATTATATGATATAAATATACATGTCTATTTTAGTGAATGGTTATATTTGGTCATAATCATGAGAAAGGAAAGGAATGTATTCAAATATTCATCTTCATATTTGGTGTATTTCTATGTAATTGTGTATTTAGAATATCCTATCATATCAATTATGAAATCCATTTGTCAAATGCTACATATGAATAATAGATCTTTAAAAGTCAAATATATTGAATATTTAATAATTTTCATTATAAAAGAATTATATATATTAACATCATTATGGGCCCTACAATTATCTCTCTAAAATTTAATTATATATGTTCATAACATTTTTAGATTAACATCTTACTATCATTATAGGGTTTCATATTCATATCCAAGCCAAATTGGATAGGAGGGAATTATAAGCGACGAAAATGATATCTTTATTTTTATTGAAGTGTTCCGTGTAGGTTGTTATGTAAAAACTAATGAGCCAATTTTTTTTTTTTGTTTCTCATGGCTTTCTTCCCTATTAGTGTCTTAAGTAAGTTAAAGTTTGATTAAAATGAGATTCAAAATATACTATAAATTATATCAGAATTTTTCATAAACTTCAATGAACTACAAAGAACTAGATTAATAGCTATAAAGAAAATATTTCTTCCCTCTAAAATTTCTATGTCTCTCATGCTTTTCCAAAGACCAACATATTTAATCATATATTTTCCAATATAGGGATTAATAATAAAAAAATATATTGTAGCCTAAGTAGGACCCCTTGGATATTGAGGTAAACACTCTTTAAAGGATGGATAGTTCATGGAATATGAGAGGTGATGTTTTTAATGATAATTAGAGCCTATGATAGGAAACCTGACAACTTGATTTTTTTAAAGAATTCAATTTCCAAATAACCTAGTATGTTGAATTCTCAATGGATCATGATAAAAATTATTCTCACATGAGTTGTAGTTTGTCTGGAACTTAAATTTTAAGTTGCATTTCTTTGGTTTTAGCATTCCTTAGAGTTTTGTTCATTAGAAATGGGAGGTAATAATAGAAAATTTGAGCACATCAATTATACAAGACTAAATACCAATAATAAATTAGGAAAATATTCAATAAGGGTGGTCTTTTGCCATATCTAGATTTCCTTCATGAAGGGACATAAGTATCATGTAGAGAAATTTTCTTTCTCTTGGAATGTTTGTAATGTTGTTTTATGTAGGATAAAGGTCTTTACAAATGATAAATAGTGGAAGAGGTGATGAAGCTCCTTTGGACATAAAATTTTGTAGGGACAACAACTAGTTGGACTTTACTATTCAAGGTTTTAATAAAATAAACAAACAACAAAAAAAGTTGGGGATGAATAGACAAAAGAAGATCAACTATGAATTGTCTAATTTGAAGAAGGTACATATCTAAATCATTAAAGTATTAAAGGATTAAATTAATTTGGATGTTAATTTAAATTATGTCTTTGGGAACTATTTTGAGTTTTTAAATAACTTTCACCTCAATGTACAAGTTTATAAATATTAAACATTTAATATTTGGTTGTTAATTAAGGATAGCTTCAAGGATCGTAGGAATAATCTTAAAAATATACCTACTCTACATGAAGCTTTTCTGGTGATTATTAATGAAAATTATAGATATTTTCAATTCCCTTATAATCCTATCACTTTCTCTAAGTAATATGATACTACTCTTACAGATTATCTATAAAATTCTTATGAAGTTAAGGAGTATACAAATTTTATGAAGGAGAGTATGAGTCATCTTATGAAGTTAATGAATCCCCTACATTTAAAGACAAAATTGGTTGAAGAAAAATATACTAATTTAGAGGAAGATAACTTTTTCCCAAAGTGAATTTAGTAAATGACTACAATCAAATATAGCATGATGGTGTGTAAATCTATGAAGGATCATGAAAACCCTTGCACTAGGATTCAAAATTGCATAAGGATTTTGAGTACCTATTTGAAAAAATTTGTTAAAAATGCCCCTATAAATGCCTCTTCATGTATATGTACCTGACTATCATTTTGAGACCTATGATAAATTTTAGTTGTTCCACTCCTTTAATTCAATATATGCACATGTCTCATGGTTATCAATTAAAATTTGAACTCATTTCATGGTCCAAGAGCATCTTGGGTTGCACTGTTATCTTATATGTTTCAATTTTTGAGTCATTTTTACCTTGCTACTGGAACTGTATTTTTCTAGTTTTTGGATGCCTATTGCAAGCCATGTAACTAATTTTTCACAATGAATGAGAGGATTCCCATTTCAAGGACTAAAGAGGACCTAGATTATTTTTATCAAAGGTGCAAGTCCTAATTTATTATAAGTTGGGAGATATGGAAATTCTCCTGGAGTATCAATTTCTAGTAATTTTGCATGATAGTTTTTTGTGCTTAAATTTTGGGTTAGATGCACACTTGTCCTTGGTGATTCAGACCTTGTGAATTTAAGGAGTTGTAGTGGACCTAAAGTACTACAATTAGTTCAAATTTTAGGTTCTAATTCAATTGGAGCTAGGAGATATCATAATTTTTCTTGGGCATCAATTTTTGGACATTTAATTTCTGTTGGAGGTCGACTTGTGTCTCTTCAAGCATTTAATGTTAGATTTTAGCATTCTGGGCTGACTTTTGGCTTAGATTAGTATAATTACAGGTCTTAGATAGAATTTTAATCATTAATTTAGGTGGAGGAGTCTGACGTAGAGTAGCTTGAAGGTAGAAGTTCACATGTGTTTGGAAATCCAAATTTGAATGTATTTTGTATCTGGTTGTAACCTAGAAGGCCTTAGAGCTAGGCATGTATGATGATATTTTCATGAATCAATAAAGAATAATATTCTCTATATTTTTGGTGTTTTTCTCTTTTTTGTTTTCTTCTATTTTGTTAACTCTTGCAAGGTGGTTTGGATAGCTGAGTGTGCCAATTGGCCTTTGTTACTCACATCTCCCTATGTTAGGTGATATTAGAGCTTGAGGTTCATCCTTGTGGAGATTCGATCATGTAGAACCCTAATTCAAATTTGGTTGTAGGGTTGTAGATCTATGAATTTGACCTATAACTTGTAGAGCATTATGATCTTTCAAGAACTTGATTTGTAAAGATGGTTCATGGCAGAGGAAATGTGGATAATGTCATGTTACATGCATTGAGACAAATTGTAGCTAGATTAGATGTTGTGGAGAAAGCCTAGAGAAGAGGAGTGCATCTTGAGGAAATAAGTAATGATGAATTAGTAGCACCAAACCTTAATCAAAAACCTAAAGAAGACCAAAATGAGGCAAGGTTGTTGAGAGTGTTGTCTAGGGAAAATTCAAAGCCTACTGTAGAAGTAGTTCCTCATGATGGAAAATTGGATAACAATGTTGTGTTGGATTGGATCTCTTATATGAAGAAGTTCTTTGAGTATGAAAACACTCTTGATAATAGGAAGGTGAAAATTGTAGTTACTAGGCTAAAAGGTCATGCTTCACTATATTGGGAGCATTTGTAAACTGATAGACAAAGGAGAGGAAAGGAGAAGATCAAAACTTGGGTCAAAATGGTAAACAAGGTAAAGAAAAAATTCCTTCCTACTAATTACCAAGTTAACTTGTTGCAAAAGATGCAAATTTTGAGACAAAAGGACATGATTGTGAAAGAGTATATTGAGGAATTATATAGATTCGATATCAGATTTGGACATGTGGATGATGATGTTGAGAAAATTACATGGTACATAAATGGATTGAGATCTAGAATTCAAGATGAAATAAGTTTTGTGAAGTTGGAAAGCATGGAAGAAGCATATCAATATGCTTTGAAAGCTGAGGAGATCTTGACAAAGAAGCATGAACAAAGAGAAAGAGGTAGAGGTGGTAAATTCTAGAGAGGTAGAGGTAGATGTTATGGTGAAGGTGGTAGATCTAATAGTTTTATGCAAGATAAAGACAAATCTAAATGAAAGAATGATAACAAAGATAAGACCGAATGGAAAGGTCATAGTTCTTACCAAGGAAGATGTAATTCTTATTCTAGAGGTAGTTTTCATGGTAATTGTTTTAGATGTGGTAGAGAAGGGAATAGATCATTTGAACGTAGATCTTTTGAAAATGAGTAGAATAATAGAAATGTTGTGATACGAGAGGATATTAAGAGTTCACCAAGTGGACTTGAGGCTAGAAACAATCTGATCCTGAGAAGAACCTTATGTAACAAGGGAAGCAATGAGGAACCTATTTTGAGAAGAAGTCTTTTCAAGACCAGATGCAAGATGGCTGAAAATTTTTGCAAGGTGATCATTAATAGTGGAAGTTCTACAAATTTTGCATTAGAAGAGCTAGTTACAAAGTTGTAGTTATAGAGGCTGAAGCATCCTAAACCCTATCATGTTTCATGGATCAAAGATGGGCATAAGATATTGGTAAGTTAACAATGTATTGTGAAGTTCAAGATTGGACATTAATTTGATGAAGTGTTGTGTGATATTATGACTATGGATTTTTGTCACATTTTGTTGGGTAGACCTTGGAAATATGATAGATATGTTGTACATGATGGAAGATTGAGTCAATATACTCTTTGGGTAAATGGGAAGAAGAAAATATTGTTGTCTTTGATTGAGAGTCTAGATGAGGTTAGTTTTATTGCAATAAAAGTTTTCATGGTTAATGGAAAGAAATTTGAAAAGGAAGTAAAGCATAATCAAATTTTTTTTGCTATAGTTCCTAGAGGACCGAGTGTTGGTACTAATGACTGAGTCCCAGAAGAAATTGCAAAATTGTTGAATGAGTATAAAGAGATTGTTACAGAGGACATACCTAATGGTTTACCTCCAATGAGAAGTTTACATCATTGTATTGATTTGATTCCTAGAGCTATTTTTTTGAACAAATCATCATATAGATTGACACCTATAGAGAATAAGGAACTTAACAGATAAGTGCATGAGTTGTTGTAGAAAGATCTGATTGAAGAAAGTTTGAGTCCATGTGTTGTACCTACTATATTAGCACTTAAGAAGAATGGAGAATGCAAAATGCGTGTTGATTCCAGAGCTATTAACAAGATCATAGTGAAGTATAGGTTTTCTATGCCAAGGATGGATGACATTATGGATTGTTTGAGTCGAGAAAGATATTTTATCAAGATTTATTTGAAAAGTGGCTATCATTAGATCAAAATTAGAGAAGGTGATGAATGGAAGACTAATTTCAAGATAAAAGATGGTTTGTGTGAATAGTTGGTTATGCCTTTTGTGTTAGTCCTTAGATAGTTTTGACATTTGAGTGTCAACACACTTAATCACTTTTTGTATTGAAGCTAAGTATACTATGTATGTCAAGCCACAATGTGTGCCAACTTAGTATTTCAACAAGTGTCGAGTGACTTCAAGTGTCGAGCAATATATAAGTGTCAAGTGACATATAGGTGCCAAGTCAAAATTGATGCCAAGCAAGTCAGAATGTAGTATATGTCGAATGAGCCAAAATCATATATGTGTTGAACACAAGTAGTCTAGTATATGCCAAGTAACACAGAATCAACATATGAGTTTGTGCCCTCACAAACTCAGATGTAAACCATTTTTGGAGCTAACATAGAGAGATTTCCAAAAGGAAAAAGGATAAGGACAAATCATTTACATTCCCTATGCGATCAACATGTAGCCAATCAGAAAAATGGAGAAGGCATGCAACCAATAAGAAAAATGCAAGGAATGAGAAGGAAACTTGAGATTTAATATGGATCATAGATCCATACCTAACCCTAAGTCTTCACAATCTTTAAAAGGAGGTCAAATACTCAATTAGGTGTGTGGATGAGAATAGTCTATGGGAAGATTATAGAAAAAATTTAGTGTGAAGAAGGTAAGACTTAGAGGAACAGAGCTGCAATTTCATATCCAGTTGATTAGAATAGCACAAGGGACAAGTAACATGATCATATATCAAATCTTAGAGGATCAAGGTCAGAAGGAGTAGAACAAGTGCCTAAAATCAGCAATTAAGGATTGTATGCAATCAGGTCAAAGATTCCTAATACTTCCTTGTCATTGTATTAGATGCTAAAATCCTATATTGATAGGTTAGCTTAACAGCTAGGTAGGAGAACCTTTTGGAGGAGGTAACTAAAAATCCTATGTATTAGGTGGGTTTAACAGCCTATTGTAAATCCTTTAACACTTCTGGTAAAGTGTTTGTAAATCCTCTAACCAGGTCATTATTGGCATAGTGTAAAGCCTTTAATAGGGCAGACCATTATAAGTGGTTGAACATTTATTGTTGTAGTAATTTTAGTGGCTATCATCCCCACCCCAGTTTTATCTTCTTATTCCTAGAGCGTTTTTGGGTTACCAAATCTAGTGTTATGTGTTATTACATGTGATTTATTTTATGTTCATTTATATGTTTACTTGCATGCAATTTTCTTTTTAGTTATATGTTTAAAGGATTGTAAAATGGGGTTAAAAGTGTTGTACTTCTTATTTACAACCCCCCCTCCCCCCAACCTCAAAAATAATCTTCCCATCTTTGAAAATTCAAAAAATTGGTATCAGAGCCTTCAGCTCTCACAAGGAGAAGCCTAACAATGTAGAGAAAAGGTCTAAGGATGGAAGTCTTCAAAATTGGGAAGATCATAGACAATCAAGTGATTGATGTGCACCTAGCTCTACATAAAGTGGAAGAAGCCAGAGAAGAATTGAGAAAGTCATTAAAAAGAAGGAAGGAGATAGCCATAGCTGAAAATGACATACACTACAAGGAGATTCATACCACACAAGTATTTTCTAAAGGAGATTCCAAGGAATTTGATGCAGCAATAACAGAACTAATGGAGAAAAATAGAGCACAAGTTGAAGAAATCAGATTACTCAAGCTTGAACAAGAATCACAAGCTATAATGCTTTTTGAAGTGACTAAACAAAAGAAGAGAGCCATTGAAGATAAGGTCATGATAGAAGATGAAAAAAGAAATCTAATCAATAGACTGGAGGAGAAGACAATTGAGTTTGAGAAGATTTCAAACATGTAGCTAGTTGCCTTAAGCTAGATGATGAATGTTCATCATGACCTAAACATGAAGGAAATTGAGATCTCCACCTTGAAGATGTAGAATGAAAAATTATAGAAATAATTAAAAAGAGAAAAGGAGATAGCAAAAAGCTACAACAAATGTAATGAGACTATCAAGTACTTTAAAAAATTACTGAAATCACCAAGGGCTAGTAATGACACTTTAGGACTTGGCTACACCAACATTGAACAAGGAGAATCATCGAAGACTACAAAAGTAAGGAGAAACAAAGGTAATAATACTAAACCTACTTTTCATTTAAAAGGGCCATACCTCTAATGTGTGCATGACCAAGAATAGTCATCAGCATAATAAGCCCACCAATGTAAGCTTTTGTCATAAGTACAAAAAGCAAGGACATCAAGCACATGAATGTATAACTAAGACTATGAGGACATCAAGATTTGAAGGTCACTACTACAACTACAAAAATTATGGACATAGAGCATTTGAATGTAGATCAAAGCCTATGTGTACACCTAATCAACCTGCAAGAAGAACCAATCATACACATCACTACAACTAGGGTTACAACACCAAGTATAGCTGTCATTATTGTCAGAATTATGGACACATCCCTGAGAATTGCATAAGAGTACATTTCAAAGGAAGATACAATAGATGGTTAAGCCAAACTACATGTTTTAGTTTCTTGAAGATGGTCATATCAGTAGGAATTGCCCAACAAAGTCAAAAGCATCCAAGACAAAAGTCAACAAAGGAAAAGAGAAGGTTGATGTTGAACAAATAAGAGGACAAATGAACAAGACTTGAAAGATGAAAGGTGAGTGTAACACATCAAATGGAGAGATCACTTCATCCAACTAAGACAAGGAAAATGTATGGGACTGATATACTAAGTCAAATCATACACCAATTCCAAAAGAACAACGAAGTGTTGCCAAGAAGAAACTTGCATGAGAAAAGATGCCAAGTTAAAAAAAAAATGAAAATTTTGGAGAAGTTGCCAAGTTACCCTTAGATGCCAAGTGAACCTCCAATGGATGTCAAGTTTTTAATAGCTATTGAGCTGATAGTTGAAGCCGAGTGAAGTAGAAGTCTAGTGGAAGCCAAGTAAATGAACTACACTAGAAGTTGAGTCATATTGAATCCTTCAAGTGCCGAGTTTTATAGCTGTAAGCACAAAGCATTTAATGGTAGGTCTTTGATAGGTATAAGGTAAAATTTTGTTCATTTTCACATCATTCAAATGTAGATCAAAGACAAGAAGAGTGAAGAGATGATCAAGCAGCCACCTTATAGTCATTTGCATCAATTTCAATAATGATTTAGCATGAACTCATCGATTCAAAGGTATTTATCAAGTGCCGAGCTATGCAAAGTTAAAGTTTTTAATACATTTAAAGCCCTAGTTCAGTAAAATGACATCTAGCTCTAGAAATCCTAAGGCTAAGGAAGATCATGAGATTCAACTTGTTAGTAATGAAGTCAACCAGCCCAAATTTAGGCCAATCTCTAAAGTTGCTTATAAAAATGACCCGGTTGGCGCATTAGCTATCATTCCACCCAAGGTTGTCATAGTCCAAGATGTAGGAAAGTGCTACAATTGAAAAATTGTTGACATAGGTGATTTAGAAATCTTCAATGCCTATGATAAGTTGTGTGACAATGGAATATTGAAGGATGACTTCCAAATTGTTGAGAAGAAGGGTCTAACAAAAACCCTAGTTTTTCTTACAAAGTTCAAAATAGAATGGATTCGCATTGTTCTGAGTCAAATTCATGATGGATATCTTTGGCTAGAGATAGGACCTATCAAGATTACTAAGAGGATAGTGCATGGGGTTACTAGTCTCCCAACCCTAGATTGGCCAAAGACTTTGAGAAGTGATAGAAAAGGACTTAATTGAGAAGAACACAGATGGAAAATGGAACAATAGGGGAATGACTATTGACACTATGATTGAACCCCTACTTGAATTTGTTGTGAGGATAATTTCACATAAATTCTATCAATCCAGCAGATTGAACAATGCACCCTACATAGTTGTTGATGTGGCATATAAGTTGGTGAAGAAAAATCACACCTATGATCTAGCGAAACTCATGTTGTAGCAAATCAATGAGAACCTAGAAGCTATAAGGAGATCCAAAGGTGCTCAATGAAAATTTGGCTTAGTTCTTATGTGCATATTCTTTTATGTGATGGAAGAATTCCCTTCAATTGCGAAGGTGAACTAGAATTCTAACAAGTTTGTTGTCACCCAAATCAATGAGTTTATTGATCATATGGGAGACAATTTTGATGCCTAGATGACAAGCTACTTTGAGGACTTTAAGAAGTCTATGAAGTAAAGAATGAGAATACCAATCTCATTAGTTGAAAAACATGTGAATGATATATATTTCCTAGCTGATATTGATTTCACCTACATTCAATCAACAATTCTAAGGGTAAGATGGCTAAGGCCATTAGGATATGAATTGGATGTTTATGAAGCCTCGGCAGTAATCAAATCATTACTGATAGAAGAAATTGATAAGAAGGCTCCTCACTTTGGGACATATGATGTTGTTGAGTCCAAAGTTGAGATTGAGTTGAAAATTGCTTTAGTCATTAAAAAGAAAGATAAAATGGAAAGGAAAATAAAGAAGACATTTAGAGAAAACATTGAAGGAGAATGAGGAGAAGAAGAAGTAGAAGAAGTTGAAGGAGAAGAGCCAAGGCAAGGACCAGTTGAGTTGACACAAGGCCAAAGAGAATATAAAGAGGAAGGTGCCGAGGGAGAAGAAGCCAAGGAAGCACCTACACCCATTGAGCAAATGAAGATAAAGGAAAAAATATAGCCTTCAACTCAGCCTAAGCCTAAGAAGGTCACCAAACAAGCTCAAACCAAACTAGCTCCAGCTAAGCCAATAGCAACAAGGGCCACTACAAGGGCATCTACCCAAAAGGCTAAAGAGACATCAAAGGAAAAGAAGAAAGACATTGCCTAGCCTACTAAAGATCCAAAGAAAAGAAGAAGATATGTGGCTCAACCAGACATAGATGATGAAGAGAGGATAGAGTCATAGGACATAAGCCAATTTAAAGCGGTAAGTCATCCTCCTAAGTCTACAATTGATAAACTTTGTAATAAGATTAAAAATGCAGATTTAAATGATTTAAAGTCTCTCAATTTTAATAAGCTTAGTAGGGAAGAGAAAAATAAAATAGAGGAATCTCTGTATGCCATGATGGCAGAATTTAAAAACACACCTCTAGAGCTTGATAACAGTCTGCCAAAGGAAAAATATGAGATAGTTGAGAATATATGGCATTATTTTTTGAAGATGGAAAGGGATATTAGAGAATCTACCTTAGCACATGTGAATCTTGATATGACAAAGGCTCAAATAACCAAAGCAAACAAGAAACATAGTGGGAAATTTGCACCCAAATATAGAGCCTTTTGCATTCTTCAAAAAAAAATTGAAGATGTTGTAAATAAATATACATAGATATGGAAAACAATATACAAGATAATTGATGATAAGGTGGAAGAAACAAATAAGGTAGAATCTAGTGCCAAAGAAAAGGTGGAAGAAAAGAAAGTAGAAGAACAAAAAGGAGAGGAGAAAGCAAAGGAAGAAGAAAAGAAAGAGGAGGAAAAGAAAGGTGAGGAAGAGAAAGGAGAAGAGGAGAATAAGGAGAAAGAAGAGGAGGAATCAGCAAAGGGAAACTATGGCAAAAATTGACCAGCAACAAGAAGATGAATAGAGTGTGCAAGACAAACAATTGCCACCTCTCAGTCCACCTCATGTAACCACTACACCTGTAGAGAGAGTAATCATAAAGGATGTTACTGATAAAATAGATTAGAACATCAATCCACTTAGCATAGAGGATCTCTCAAAGATCCTTCACCAATCTACTCTATAGGCATAGTTGTGTACAAGCCTTGTATTGGTGAGTATAGATGAACTACAAAGAGTAGTAACAACACCACAAAAGGAAAAGGTGAAACCAAAGGATACAACTTTTACATAAACTAATACTAGAACTAAGATTATGATGCTTCCACCACCACCTCCACCAAGTGAAACAAGTGAAACTATTTAGATGCTTAGTATAGAGGAGAAGAAATTAGATGAAAAAGTGAACGTAGCAAAAGAAAAGGAATAGGTTTCCATTCAGACATTGGTAGAATTACCAAAGATTGGCACTCCTACTAAGAACATTTAGAAGCCAAGCACTGATGCTATCCCCTTGCAATTTTCAACACTAGGCTCAAGTACAACAAGAGTGGCCAGGGTACTTCACTATGGAGACCCTAAACTAGATGAAGAAATTGTGATTCCAAGACTATCACAATAGCACAAATGACTGAAATGGAAAATACATTGGATAGAAGGATGAGGCAAGAAATAATAAGGAAATAATTCAAACACAAGGAAGCACTTCATGATATAAAGGACATCTTCATGGATGCCTTCAGCTTGCAGTCACTAGATGAAGGAAAACCAATAATTAAGCAACTATTAGACATACTTGACTAGGTGACAAATTAAGACCAAGACACCAATGCTAAACTCATGGAATGGTTAGAAAGAAAATTTCAAGGAAAGGTGAATGAGAAGATATCAAGTGGAATTACACTTGAATAGGTAGAGTTGGCCAAGACAATAGATAAGGCCAAAATTGTCCTTGAAAATATTTTTTCATTGTATAGGAAGTTGTGTGACTTTTCAAATTTCACACAAGAAACTAATCAAAGAATAATGAGCTTGGAAAGGAACTTGAAAATATCTAGCATGCAATTACCTAGAGATCCAACTCAAAGTGACAAGCATTTTGCACAATCGCTTCACACACAAAGAGAGTTAGCTATACAAACAATAGAGGAAGAAAATATTAAGGGAAAATTGATGCAGATCCAGTCCTCCATAACCCCTCATTTAGAAGTCCTCCACAAGGAACAATTTTATGTTGAGACATTATTAAAGAAAGATCCAAATCTTTCTACCCTTGATGGACTTGTACATCTTGCTGCAGAGACTGCCATCTAGCACAAGTCACTTGACATAGCTTTACAGAATTGGGATGCAGCTCTAAAAACAATAATGGAGGTAAATAATGCTTTCTTGGCTAAGTATGGTAGTACTCCTTAGAGCCCTTTGACATTAGTGTCAAAAAGGGGGAGATAATAAGATAGGGGGAGAAATAATAATAATAAAAAGGCGGAGATATATGTTTTAGGGGAGATACAAAATTTAAATTTTGGCTATAATATGGAAAGTTTCTCTGATGCAAATGTAGAAATTTCATAAGCTCTTATAAACCAGATACAAAGACACAGGTATAGAATACAGATATAGGACAGAAGAAAAAGAGCATCAGGCACATTCAACATAGAATTTTGATTTCAAGATTGACAAGGCACAATTAGCTAGGGGGAGTTAAGGTATTTTGATATAATTTTGAACAATTTTGAAACTTTGTGGATAAGTTACTCATAAGGATAGATTAGCAATGTCTAGTTAAGTTTTTTTGACACTCATGTCAAAGGAGGAGATTGTTAGTCCTTAGATAGTTTTGACATTTGAGTGTCAACACACTTAATCACTTTTTGTATTGAATCCAAGTACACTATGTATGTCGAGCCACAATATGTGTCAAGTTAGTATTTCAATAGGTGTCAAGTGACTTCAGGTGCTGAGTAGTATATAAGTGCCGAGTGACATATAGGTGTCGAGTCACAGTTGATGCTAAGCAAGTCAGAATGCAGTATATGTCAAGTGAGCTAGAATCATATATATGTGAAGCACAAGAAATCTAGTATATTCTAAGCAACAAAGAATCAACATATGAGTTTGTATCCTCACAAACTCAAATGTAAACTATTTTTGGAGCCGACATAGAGAGATTTCAAAATAGAAAAAGGATAAGGAAAAATTATTTACATTCCCTATGTGATCAACATGCAGCCAATTAGAAAAATGGAGAAGGCATGCAACTAATAAGAAAAATGCAAGGAATGAGTGGGAAACTTGAGATTCAATATGGATCATAGATCCATACCTAACCCTAAGTCTTCAAAATCTTTAAAAGGAGGTTGAATACTCAATTAGGTGTGTGGATTAGAACAGTCTATGGGGAGATTATAGAAAAATTTTAGTGTGAAGAAGGTAAGACTTAGAGGAACAGAGCAACCATTTCATATCTAGTTGATCAGAACAGCACAAGGGACAAGGAAAACAATTAGATATTAGATCTTAGAGGATTAAGGTTAGAAGGAGTAAAAAAAGTGCCTAAAATTAGCAATTGAGGATTGTATGCAATCAAGTCAAAGATTCCTAATACTTTCTTGTCATTGTATTAGATGTTGAAATCCTATATTGATAGGTTAGCTTAACAACTAGGTAGGAGAACCTTTTGGAGGAGGTAATTGAAAATCCTATGTATTAGGTGGGTTTAACAGCCTATTGTAAATCCTTTAATAGGGTAACACTTCTTGTAAAGTGTTTGTAAATCCTCTAACTAGGTCACTATTGACATAGTGTAAAGCCTTTAATAGGGCAGGCCTTTCGCAGGGCAGACCATTAGAAATGGTTGAACATTATTGCTACAGTAATTTTTGTGGGTATCACCCCCACCCTAGTTTTCCCTTCTTATTCTTGGAAAGTTTCTAGGTTACCAAATCTGGTGTTATGTGTTATTCCATGTGATTTACTTTATGTTCATTTATATGTTTACTTGCATGCAATTTTCTTTTCAGTTATATGTTTAAAGGATTGTAAAGAGGGGTTAAAAGTGTTGTACTTCTGATTCACCCCCCCCCAGAAGTACTCTCCCCATCTTTGAATATTCCAACATTTTGATTTGACTAATTCACTTAGTACTTTCATGAGGTTGATGAATGAAGTTTTGAAAAGATTCTTGGATAAGTTTGTGATTGTTTATTTGGATGATACCCTAATATTCAACAAGACTAAGGAAGAACATCTTGAGCATGTTAGACAAGTATTGCAGAGATTGAAAGAGGAAAAGTTGATGATTAATCTGAAAAAAATGTTCTTTTATGCAAGAGGAGGTTATGTATTTGGGATATTTTATTTCTACTGATGGTTTGAGAATGGATCTAGGGAAGGTTAAAGCAATTTTGTAATGGCCTACACCTAAGAATGTGTGTGAGGTAAGATCATTTCATCATTTGGTTACTTTCTACAAGAAGTTTATAAAGAATTTTAGTTTTTTTTATAATGATATGACTGAGAGAATGAGAGGAGATAAAAAGGAATTCAGGTGGACAGATGGAGCTGATAAGAGTTTTGAGACTAAAACAAAAGGTTGTTGAGTTACATGTATTGGCTTTGCCTGATTTCAATAAGGTATTTCATGTTGAACATGATGCAAGTGGTAGTGCAATAGGAGATGTATTAAGTCAAGAGGGTAACCTATTGCTTTCTTTAGTGAGAAGTTGAATGATGCTAAAATGAAGTATTTTGTGTATGATCAAGAGTTTTATACTATTGTTCAAGCATTGAAGAAGTGGAGACATTATTTGATTCCTAAGGAGTTTGTGTTGTATACTAATCATAAAGCTTTATAGTACTTGGGAAGTCAACATAAATTGAATCATGGGTAAAAGTACAAAGATGTATCACCTTTTATGCTAACTTATCAAAACAACTAAATTTGAGTATTTCTATCTAAAAATATATTATTTTAAGCATATGATCTAGATGAATTTATTCTAGCTAAGTTATATATTGTCTCACACTTTTCCAATTGGAAATGTCTATTAATCACATGTTTTATACTAGTTTGTATCCAATTACTAAATAAATAAAATTATTTCAGAATAGTGGTATTTCAATAACTCTTACTATTTTTTATGATTTTTTTAATAATATGTAAACACCATTTTATAGAACACAGAGTCAAGAATATTCTCATATAGAGTTTATATTGTTTTAATTAGATATAGCATATTGTGCTTAAAAAATTCTACAACCATGTATTTTAACACTCGAAAAGATATCAATTTTGAGAAAAAAAAATAGATTATATCAAAAAAATCTAAAAATAGATTTGTTTTGAAAAATGTGGTGGGAAATGAAAACTATCGATTTGAGGTGAGTTGAGATTTCGATCCTTATAAAGGATAAAATATAAGTCTAAAGCCAATTTTTATTTTTGATTATTTTAGATATATATGTTATCTATAACATAGTCTAAGATCAAAAGGAAATAAGTTTATTTCCATATAGTTTTGTGGTGGGAACTACACCCCTAATTTTTAGCATTTTTCAACACCTAAAAAATTATCTATAAAAAGTAAGAAAGTATATTAATTCTTATTCTAAATACTTATTAAAAATTATAATCATGAACTTCATCCATTTTTACACATTTCATTAGTTTACTTCATTTCCAAATTAAAAATATTAATACCAATTTTATGTCATTGAAGGTGAGTAGTTACACTTTTGTTAGCCTTTTCCTTTATAAAAGGGTGAAACAGCTTTATGCTTTTACCCATCAGAGACATATGAAGTGGGTTGAGTATTTGCAAAGTTACTAATAGAGTTACTGATACATTGAGTAGAAGACTTTCTTTGTTGATTGAAATGAAAGTTGAAGTTCTTGGTTTTGATGAGATGAAAGAGTTATATGATGTTGATACCAATTTTTCTAAGGCGTCAAGAGAGTGTAGAGCACCAAATTTGACAGATCACATCAATAAATATGATGAATATTTTATTCAAGAAGGTATGTTGTTCAAAGGTATTCAGTTGTGTATTCCTAGAAGTTCTATAAGGATGAATTTGATTAAGAAAAAGCATAGTGGTGGATTGGCCGGACATTTTGGAATTGATAAGACATTAAGTTTTCTAAAAGAGAAGTATTATTGGCTAAAAATGTATAAGTATGTTTAGAAATTTGTAAAGAGTTATGGAGTTTGTCAAGTTACAAAAGGAGCAAGTCAAAATACTAGTTTGTATACACCTATTACTATTTTTGAGAAACCTTGGAGTGACATTAGTATAGATTTTGTTCTTGGATTGTCTAAAATAGAAAAAGTGTATGATTCTATATTTGTTGTAGTGGATAGATTTTTTAAGATAGCTCATTTCATGCCATGTAAGAAGACATCAGATGCTAATCATGTTGCTAATTTTTTTTTAAAGAGATTGTGAGATTGCATGGATTACAAAGAAGTATTATTTCTGATAGAGACAGCAAGTTTGTTGGTTATTTGTGGAAGACTTTGTGGAAGAAGATGGGTATTGAGTTGAAGTTTAGTTCTACATTCCATCCATAAATAGATGGATAGATAGAAGTTGTGAATATAAGCTTGGATGATTTGCTAAGATGTTTAGTTGGGAATAAGGCAAGTAATTGGGAGATGGTATTGGTACAAGATAAATTTTTATAAAATAATTATGTGAATAGGAGTACAAGGAAGACATCTTTTGAAATTGTTATTGGAATGCAACCTAGAGGCATATCAAATTTGAGAGATATTGCTAATGAAGAAAAGAGAAGTGATGCAGAAGAAGAATTTGCTAATTATATGGAATCTTTACATAAGGAAGTGAAGTTGAGGATAGAACAAAGTAATCAAAAGTATAAGGAGAACATTGATCATTCTAGGAGACATCATCATTTTTAAATTGGTGATGAGGTGATGGTTCATTTAAAGAAAGAAAGATTTCCTATTGGAACATATAGTAAGCTGAAGATGAAGAAGTTTGGACCTTGTAAGATATTGAAGAAGTTTGACAGTGGAAATGCTTATGAAATTGAGTTACCTGATGACATAGATATATCCCTTGTATTCAGTGTTGCTAATTTATACAAGTATCACGAGTCAAATGATGAAGTTATTCTATCAAAGGATTATCCTAAGAAGAGAATTAAAGAAATTGAATGAATATTGGATTAGAGAGTTGGTAAGAGCACAAGGGGGAAAGATTATTATGAATATCTGGTGAAGTGGAAGAACATATCTCTGGAAGATGCTTCATGGATTTTCCAATCTGAGTTGGATTCAGCTCAAGTTGTGACATTTCAATAATTTAGGAAAAAAATTTCTTCCAACCCTAGTTGTTTGATGTAGGAGCATCCTGGGTTACATTGCTATCCTGCATGTTTCAACTTTTGAGCCATTTCTTTTTTTATGCCTATTGTGAGCCATGTAACTAATTTTTATAATGAATGAGAGGATGAAAATTTCATGGATCAAAGAGGACCTAGAGTACTTACTTTTTTCAAAGGCACAAATCCTAATTCATTATAAGTTGAGAGATATGGAAACTCTCCTGGAGTATACATTTTTGGCAGTTTTGCATGATAGTTTTTTTTTGCTTAACTTTCAGTTTGGATGCACACTTAGCCTTGGTGAATCAACCCTTGTGCATTTATGGGGTTGTATTGGACCAAAAATATTACCTTTAGTTCAAATTAGAGGTTCTAATCCAATAAAAGCTAGGAGATATCATGATTTTTTTCAGGCATCAATTTTTGGATATTTAATTTCTATTGGAGGCTAACTTGTGGCATAGATTAGTATAGGTAGGGGTGTTGGGTAGAGTCTTAATCATTAATTTAGGTAGAGGAGTCTTAGATGGAGTAGCTTGGAGGTATAAGTTAAAATGTGTCTAGAAATCCAAATTTGAATGTATTTTGTATCTGGCCATAACCCAGAAGGCCTTACAGTTGGGTATGTATGATGATATTTTCATAAATCAATAAAGAATATTGTTCTCTTTATCTATGGTGTTATTCTCTTTTGTGTTTTCTTCCATTGTGTTAACTCTTGCAAGGTGGTTTGGGTAGCTAAGTGTGCCAATTGGCCTTAGTTACTCACATCTCCCTGCATCATTTCATGAAGTGT
This sequence comes from Cupressus sempervirens, assembly GCA_028749045.1. Classification (NCBI taxonomy): domain Eukaryota; kingdom Viridiplantae; phylum Streptophyta; class Pinopsida; order Cupressales; family Cupressaceae; genus Cupressus; species Cupressus sempervirens. The sequence continues at coordinate 277,004,622 of CM053784.1, read as the reverse complement.
CATTTGGAATAATTGAGAAATTTGCTAAATTGTCTAAATGTCAAAAAACATTCAAAAGCATACTTTGGACTTGAATATCTTATACATAGTTAAGTGTCACGATTCACCACTTTGGGAGTGTTTAGTATGCATTTCAAAGAACCTATGTTATCAATTTCAAGTCATTTTGACATATTTTGATAGGGCTTTGAGTTTCTCAAAGTTGGTTGTTTATTGTTATCTTGTTGATGCTCTTTGTTAAGAAATATGGGAAGCCTTGTTTGGTGTTGAACATCTTTGATCTGATTGAATAAAGTGAGAAAATTGCTTCATCACTATATTATAGGGGTTAGAGACATTCTATGTTTCAAGCTTTAGCTTTTTACAGATCTATTTGGTTGGTTTTGAAATGCAATTCCAAATGCCATTTCAAAGGTTTTACTGATAATCAGATGCGTAGATATATTGGAAGCCCTCCTTGTGATGATTTAACTTTAAAACTATGATTGATGAGCCTAAATTGATTATACCACTATGTTCTACTCTAAAAATACTTCAGGGGTGTCAAATCTTAAGTCTTGATGAATCCATTTCTACACTTTCCTAAAATCATTTCATTTGTAAAAAGTTATTGTTTACCATGCTTCCCATTTTTGCAATTCCTAGAGGCCAACTTTGCACGCTTACCAAATGTGACCTTTTATTTATCATGATCCAAATATATGCATTCATACTCTCCATATCAAAGTGAACATGTATCCCAAATTGCAATTTTCCAAGTGATTATTTGACTTGTTTTTGAAGCCGATATTGAATACAATTTTCTATTTCTAACATGTTTGCAAGATTAGTTTTAAAAGAGAAATTTTGTCAGTGAATATCTTTTGATTTAAATATCTCCATAAGCTAAGAATGTGCATAATCATAGTCTATGTAACAGAGAACATGTCGAACAAATGTTTTGACTCGGTTACTTAATTCAGTCAAATTTTATGGCCAATTTGAGGACCCATTAAAGAAAAAGTGATAATTCTTAGAAAATGTGTAAAATGGGTTTTAATTGATGCATAAATGGTTTTTTTAGAATCCAATCAATACAAGGATGTTGTTTGATCATTTTGAGGTGTTCAGTTGATTGGTTTTGAAAAAAAAAAATTAGGCACAGGTCCACCAGGGACCCAACTTGACCAACCCATGCTTTTGTTCCCTCACAATGAAACTATTTTTTATCTGTTTTAAATCTCTTCTTCTGCAAACAAATTTTGTGATTCTGCGGGTTGGAATGGGTACATATCTAGACAATATTTTGGAGGTTTGAATGAACAATGCTCATAGGGTAGAAATGTTAAATAGTTTGATTCATAGTGGATACCATGTTTATTGTGGAGCTACTACCTCAGAAGTCACCTATACCTATTTTAGATTGCAAGTGCAAATAAAAGGGGTTGCATGTTCAACATGAATTTGGTGATCAAGGAGGCCAAAGGAATCAGTTACAAAGGAGTTTGAAATTGGCTACAAAGAAAGCAACATGGTATCACTTCAGTGGGACATTGCTTTGGAGAATCTCCAAATAAATTTGAAAGTGGGGTTATATTTATTATGCATTGAAATCACCAAGATGTTTAACCACTCTTTGGAAGTTTGAAAAGGTAATGGGAAGGTGAAAGTGATGTCCAATGTTTTCTCTCATGAGATAGTATTGTTGGTAAATAGATTTGTTCTTTTGTTTTGACTCTTTAAATCCCAAGTTTCTGGAACAATATCTAATTAAGCCAGTTGAAAAGCCATCTTTTGATTACCAACTTTTCTCTGAATTTGTAGGTACAGCTCCCTATGTGAATGATGTTCAAGGAATTATGTTTTATTCCTAAAACTAATGCGAGGTATGATCTTAACTCGAGAGCAGAAGAGGCAAATTGAATTAAGCCTAAACAAGACTTAATCCAAGCAAGGTGAGCTATCTAATCTAAAACCAAGCAATAAGACTCACAAATCCTACGAATTCTTATGCTTGACAACTACCTACAGAAATGTAAATGAAATATAAAGAGCTTCTAATTAGTTCCTCTCTAAAAATCCCACAACATATCTTACTAAGGTTTATTCACATCTTTGCAACAAAAGAATGAAACATCCTTTCCTTCTTATTGTAACTCATATTAAGAGAAAGAACTATCTAATTAACTAATTGGAACCAAAATTATTGAGATAAAACACCCTTTATTGACTCTACAATATTAAGTCTTGTTACATCAACAACTTTCCCTCTACTCCAGCTCTCCGACTATATGTAGCAAAAGTCGAACCCCCTATCCTAAATTCTTTACAGAATTTATAGATCTTTACAATACTAGGCTCGTAGGAGCCAATGACCTTTCCTCTTCTTTGAATACAAAGAGACAAAACACAAAGAAAAAGACTTTTCAAATCTGAGAACTCGAATAGTCACCATGGATGAAGGAATAAAGAAGACACAAGAATAATGACTTCTCAATTCTAAAACTATTCATTTCTAACCAACATTTTAGCTAAATCCATTGGGCTTCTGGAGTCGCATCATTTCCTCTGCTCATATATTTAGATTTGAAATAGATCATCAAATAGAAAGTTGCCAATCATCAATAAACAATCAGCATCTTCATCCTTGGTTGATAAGACTATTGGATCATTGGAACAAGGCTCTATCTGGTATCATGATAAACTGAACTTATTATAACTTACGGTAATGATTTAACCATATGCCGTGTCTCTTATATGCACACACGTAAAATAGAAGCATTGAATTCAATCCTTTTTCTAACTATTACTCCTCCATTCAGATAACTTCATCCATCATAATTCCTGCTCAAACTCGATAGTACATACTATTTTACAAATATTCTGAAACATTGCAATGATTATCATTAGGTCACCACAAGCTCACTCTTTATATAAAACTCAACTTGTCAACTAATGTGTATTAGGTGGTTTGGATTGTGTTTGATCTCTGACTATAACATAAGATGTAATAACAAAACCATTTGACTTCTATTCTGCTATCACCATGTTAACATATTGGTTGAGCACCCTTGGAGCACCTAAAATGGGATTTTTTGCTCTGAACTTTTGGAGCACTTTTAAGCTTTACTTTCAACACATCAAATGTTCTTCAAATCATTTAAAAATGACCCATTTGATTATAATTCAAAAAGGACTCAAGAATGAGGAGATAGAAGCTAGTGGGATTTTGTCTTTTGGGTGCACAAATGGCTTTGGAGTAGCTGATTTCAGGATTTCCACCTTGACTTGTTGCACACGTTTTCAAACCGAACTTTCTTTTGATGAAATCTTCTACAAGAGATTCTAAAAAAACATAGATGAATAGTTTTTAAAAAAGATTCTAAATGGTGCAAGAAATTTTTCAGCGGATTTTTGCAAAACAAGTGTGCAACTGGTAATGGTGTAACTGAAACTAAAACTCCCACCTTGACATATCTCTACCATTTTTTAATCATTTTACACGGTGTTTGTTGCAGTAGTTTCATTTAATCTCAAAGAACAGAGATATGCATCAAAATAATAGAGATCGAAGTCTTTAGTGACCGTAAAAATATGCATAAAAGGTGTCTTAACTCGATTGTGTTATATCTTTTAATGGTCCTTTCTTCTTCAAAATCACATTACAACTTTTCAAATTGCAACTCTAGACACTTTAGACATTGTTATTGATTGCAAACAAATCAAGAATGACCAAAATCTTTCTAAAAATAAAATAAATCGAGGCTCTATACTTTGATTGTTACTTGGGCAATGGCGCATTCTACAATTCTCTGTTGCATATTAACCAACACATCAGTGAGATCTTTTTTGAAACATTGTGCCGTCATGAGGATCGATCCATCAATACACACCAAAGGACTAAGTTTATATTCAAAACTTGATAAAAAAACTAAAACTCAAACTTAGATTATGATATTTTAGAAGGCACGGTCATTGCACATTCCATCATATAACTCTATTTCAATGATATCTCTAAGCCAATTATCATCATTGTTTCATTCTTTAATATAGTTTAGGGATCAATTCATCATCAAAATAAATTCTATCAATAGAGGCACTTTGTAGCACTTGAGAAGTCAAAACTCTATTCAACTGATGCTATTAATCCTTTCAAACCTTCCACGAAAACTTTTCACTATATTTTGAATCCAATTCATTTTGAAAACTTTCAAGAATACCTTCATTTCCTTATTGAAGACTTTGAGATATCAAACCTTCAATGATTATTTATGCAAGAAATCCGTCTTTTATACATTGATATATGGGAATAAACTTCTTTGAATGTTTTACATCAGCTTTTATCATTGCATTACCAAATAAGAACTCTTTTCTGATTCCTTGTAACATCTAAATACCATTGCCTGAAAAGAAACATCCATTGAAACACAAGTCTCTACCGGGTTAGGATCTAAAACCTACCCAAAATAATGAAACTTTGATAGCAACCCACCCGGCTAATCATGAAGGCAAGGAAAGGGGAACCCGACAAAGATTCCCTATCCTAGGGAAGACTTAGACCTAGACACCAGACTGACTAGACTAACTTGACATGACCATATGATTCCAAAAATGCCAAAAAAATGGGTGACTAAAAGTCAGACAACAAGTATATTGTGAGTTTCTTCATTAATGGAATGAAATGTTTTCTCACAAGGTACAATATGCTTCACTAATGTTACAAGTGTAACCTACTTTAAGACCCTTTTCCATCAATTTTGTCCTAATATATTTGAAAGGTACAAAGAAAATAATGATTTTTTTAAATGGATGCTACCTCAAATACCATCTCTGATTTAGAACACTGTAATTACATAAAAACAAGAGTTGCAGGGCAGCCAAGTTCCTGCCAAAACTAGCAGGATGATTTTGGTTAGTTATGAGCTATAGGCAATGTCTAGTGAGTTAAGAATGAATTCTAGTACTTTTTAAGCATACATAGTAAAGAAAAAAAAGATACACATTTTCTTGCACAAGGGAAATGAAAATTAACATATAACACACTATTGTTAGCCAAAGATCTCGGGCTTTAGGATAGATATACCATACGAAATTGTAAATTAACATGTAACACAATAAAGTCAGCCAAAGACCTCAAGCTTTAGGATAAGTATAGTGTACAAAATTCATGGTAAAAAATTCTATTGATGTTGCTACAATAAAGAGCAATGATCTATTCTCCAAAAGTTCAAATCTTTTGATTTAAAAGAGTGTGCTGCTATAAAACTGTCCTATATTTTTTTGAGAACAAAGTGAATTGATTCATATACACATTTTTCTTGGGACTTCTCAAACAACGAGAAAAACTCCTCCATGGCCCATGACATAGTTTGGTTTAAGCTTTACTAAAATCTGCTAGGAAGTTAGTGGAGTATCAGCAGACCAAAACCTATTGATTCTTTCACCAAAAAAAAGAAATGTAGAAGATAGTCATTGCATGCTCCCTCTATAGGGGTTCACAACTTTAAGCACAATCCAACCAATCCTATCAGATGGGTTGTCCAAATATGTTAGTTTAGAAATCATCAAATCCCATAAAATGAGCCGAAACCGTGTATCGCTACATATTAGTAGCTAATATTTTTACCACTTCCACCAAAATGTGACGAAGGCTTTTATTCAAGAAAATATGAGAAATCCATGTTATTCGTGGAGAAATATCCAAACTGAGAAACAATAAAGGCATTAACATGGCAGCCATTTTCTTCAACAACATGAGCTTGAAAGCAAGGCATTGAAAGGTAAAAATAATGCCTTCTAAAAATCAATAGAATTTTTATATCATAAGTCATCGATTAAGGAAAACTCTTCAATGAAAATGTTCAAGTTTTGTTGTAAGCTTAGTGTACCAAATATTAGAGAATAGATATTGAAATAAACTTGCCAATAAACTCACCTTCAACTGCACCATATTAATTTAGTTCTTGTCCAAGTGAAACAAAACCTATTTTATTGTTCTAAGTACCTAGCAATAATGAGAGAAACTAGTACAATGTGCTTGGCATGTCAAGATAAGAACCCAATCTCATATTCAAACATTGATAGGGATAATAAACAAGTTGAGGTCTTATGTGAACATGTCTCACCTGCATGCCAAAATATTAACACATTTGCAATGTATGAAGGTTGACCTGGAAGCTATAGGTTGTTAAAATTGGCAAGATTGAAGAGAGCCTGTGGCTGCCAACTCAATCCTTGGCTCATTGAGATTGTCTCTGAAGAATTGGGCATTTTTAATGCTAGAGTTCAAATTAAGGTTTCTTAATAAAAACAAATAACTTTTGAGCCTTTTGCACAACTGGCTTGAAATTCAAAATAATCTTGTACTTTATGACACTTTGAAGAAGTAATGAAGAAAGAACATGGCAAAAAAAACATGGCCCTGACACATTACCATCTGAATTTCAGCACTAACTAGCTTAGCTCTATATAACAATCTATTCTACAAATCCAAACAATGATCCACCAAAAAACTAGCACATCATCCTTGAGCTACAGTCAAGTCTAAAGAATATATACTCAATAAATATATACAAATAAATTCAAACCTGCTCTTGTATTGACATAATAAAGAATAGTGATGTTGTTGTTAATTCCAGCTCCAACATATAGTTAGCAGTTGATTTCCCTAGACATGCGTAGCTTTTTCTTATAGTTTCATTCTTGGATAACTCAATGTTATTCCACTGCATATTTCTAAATAAACACCACCGATTCTCAAACTGTTGTTTCATGCACTGAACTACAGTTGAAAGTCATGGTAGGATTTATTTTAATTGAACATTGTTTGCTATATACATTGTGGGAATTGTGGGGGAATTTTTATTAAAAAGGGTTGCTCAGAGACTCTTTACATTTATCTCCAAAATACAGAGTTTCCTCAATTCAAGAACATGGACATTTTTCTTCTTCTTATTGTATGAGAAAAATGAAAGCTCTGATGGCAAGAACAAGCAGACTGAAAAATTTGTTGCAGTCAATTTGTTTTGATTATAGATGTTGACAGACATTTAGATCGAATAGAAGGATTAGTATTAACAAATGCATGCAGTATGGGACATGAATATGAAGCCACGCCTACACTATGCTAGTAGACTTTGAGCATTTTCATCACCAGAACATTGGTTAAATATGCGGTCATCAAAAAAAATTATATTCTACATGGTAGTCTGCCTGACACCATTCTAAAAATCATTTTGAGATGCCAAGTGTTCCTTTTGACCTGTGCGCTACGGCTATTCCGAGGATTGGGCTTGTCAGGCTGCATTTTTATGTTCTTCTCAGTTCTTGTTACCAATGACATTATCGAAAATCATTTTTAATAGCTTTTACCATTAATTAATATGCAACTTTTTTGATGAATAGTCCTTTTCAATTAATAAAATTTACTAAGATTACAATTCACAAAAAAGGGCCAGGGGATACAGGATCACCTCGCGAAATTTACTAAGATTAATATGCAACTTTGATTGAGTAAACATTAACATAAATATATCTTGTTAAAAAGCTGAGTGGTGATTGATTTATTGGATATGGATTAATCACTATTTAGTAAAAGCCCTCCGCTATAGTTGCTGCCATGCATGGCAGGAACTAATAACACATTACACCTATCTAAATATACAAAAGCATTTTGTCACTTAAGATCATTTCAAAAACTTGAACATCGAACATTTTTGGTTGGACAAATATGATGTCGTCCTACTCTTAAACCTGAAAATTGACCTGTTATTGGTACATCTCACTTCAATAGTATATTATAAATTCTCTTTAATTATTAGTGTATTGTATGCATATTAAGAATAATCGTAGAGTGTGTTGCATAAAGCTTATAATGCACTGCAAACTACAGGGGCAATCTGTAAGGCTAACTTATGATTACGATAAAAGAAAGAACCAAACAACTTTGCAATCTAAATGAGACAGAATTGCAGAGGCAGGAGAAGAGCTCTTATTATTTACCATATTCACAAAATTCCCCAAATTTAGACGGGGTTATGATTAACTAATGCATAGATAAGTTCAGATCTAGGGACTCATTTACCATACACGATAGGTAAAATCTTGCACAACATATTTCTCGGCAGCTCTACAATTTACGTACAGTACATCTAAATGAGAGCTATTTTTTGAGACAAAGAGACAGAGACGAAGGTTGAATAAGAACCTGTTACATTTGGTATCTTCGAGAAAGTTAGCAGCTTTGTATAGTTATTTAAAAATGTATTTCACTGCGGCCCCAAGAATTTGTAATTTGTCACGCATGCAGTGTAGTTTTACAAGATATTCGTACCAGTGTTTTGATGAGGAGATGTGGAATCCTATTCAAAAGGACTCTAGTTTGTCTTGATGTTGAAAGAGCCATAGGCTTCGATTGGAAAACCTTTTGTCCCCAATCTTAGGAAGGGGGATTTTTCTCCCGTGGAAGAGAAATTCATTATGGATCATAGTTGGGTATGTGTGTGCGGTGCTTCTGTTAAGACTTGTGCTTGTTGGGTGCTCTTACATTACGTGCAGTTCTTGCAGGGCCGTCTCTGATAGTGTTAAATCATCGACTTCTCTTTACAAGGGGCATCAAGAGACAAATGGGTATGAATAACTGATGCTTTTTGAAGGAAGTGAAGGACTCACAATTGGTCATATTCTGAATGCAAGTGGAGAACCACAGTGCAAAGAAATGGGGAAACGGTTACACTTAAAGGTTGTAGCACCCATATATTTATACATAAATAAAGCCCAATTGCACTTCCATACTCCAAATTTAGATGAATAGAAAAAAAAAAAAACAAGAAGATTTATATCAATTTCCATTAGCAGAAACAAGGACGTTGAATACAGAGGCCACAAAACGAGAACGTCAGATTTGGAGTTTTAAGATATAACAGGATTCATCCAATTGGGCTTCTAGTTTAACAAGGACCAACTGAGCCCAAGATTAGTAAATGTGGTTCTTGGGCTCAAATATTCATTTATTACTACCCATGGAAGATGACAATCACCAAATGGAGGAAAAGGGGAATATATGATAGGGTGCATCAAATTATGGAGATCTGTCGATAGATTTTGAGAATTTGTGTACATTTCGATATAGATATATAATTTCAATTTTTATTTTTATTTTTATTTTGATGGAGGTCATCCACAAACAAGTTTTAGGTATCTGACATGGGCTCACGCATGGCTGAAATCTCTCAATTTTGAGATAAAAATGTATTCACAATTTTGAATATAATGATGACATTTTTTGGCTTTGCCTTCTCTTATGGCTTTCCTGGATAAATGATATGCTCTAAGGGCTTGTTTGACTAAAAGAATTTGCCAAATGCGGCATTCATTCATGCTGGTATAAGCTTTCTTTCGGTATTTGTGCATTCTTGACAAAAGTTATGGAATATCATTTGGACCTATTTCATTGACCTGAAAGATGAGTCGAAATATGCATATTCTATGTTTGGTTGCAAAAATTGAAATATGAATTAGTATAAGTTTTGTTTTACAATTTTAATAAATATTTTTTTTTGAGTTTGGTAATATTTTAAAAATAAACATGATTTCTTATTTATAAAAACTGATTTTTTAAATTAATTTTTAAAAGTCAAATTATTTTAGTTAGTCTTTATTTTATTTTTTAAATTGACTTTATAAGTGAAAGATATACCACAACCTTTGAAATTCATCGAAATTCAAAAGACATATTATATTGTTTATTATAAATTTAAATCTAAATTAAGTCAAATTATTTTAATGAGTATAAGATCAAAAATAAAATCATTTTATTTTTAAATATATTAAAGAAAAATAAAATAAAAATAAATCGAGATCATTAATATGATATTTAAATGATCTTTCAATATAGTTTGTTAGAGAAATAAACACAAGAATTATTTGTAAAGATAATCTTATGAAAGTTTAGAAAATATATCACGTCTGATATTAGTCTTTTTTATCATTTAAAAAAAATACATATTAAATGTTAGATAATGTTGACCTAGTTTATATCTTATGATGAACATAGAAACTAGTCCAAAATTGCATTTGAGTGGCAAAATATAATAAACAACAAAGTCATAGACCCAACAACCCATCAAGTCGGGTTTGTTAAAAATTAGAATAAGAATAAGATGTTCTTATTCCACCATTTTTTAGGAATTCCACTATGCTCATTTTGGGGTCAAATTAGGATAAGAAAATTCTAATTCTAATTCTCTATCTTGCAAACAAACATCAAATTGGTGAATGCAGGTATTTAGATATTCCTATTCCAACCCAATTTGTGCATCCAATTGAGACCTAAGAGTTGGATATTTTTCTAGAGAAATAGCTTTTTATATCCTTTATGAATTTGGGCTTCCATAGATTTAATCTCCTTATCAAACACTTTCTACTAGGAATCCTCGACATAATATGACTTCTAGTAAGTTATTGAGTTGCTTTAGATTGGGTTAGGAATTAACTTCTCTAATGGTAATATTTTTGCTATAGTGAAGTTTTTAGATCTTAGGAATTGTTTCATTATTCTTGTCGATATTTTCTTGTAAACTTATTTAATAGTTTTAAAGATTATAACAATAACAATTTTACAATTGATAAGCACAATGGTAAGATTTTAGATTTCCATTGGTAAGAAGAACAATAATCATATTCAAGATGATGCCCATAAAAAGTAAATGAATGAAATTCAGAAGATTTTTTCTAGAACGACACTGCATAAATATTCATTGATTTAATCATCATTCATCTTAACAAATAGAAAACAAGAAAGAATGTGATCCATTTGCACTCTTTCCTCCTTTAGTATATTATTTCTCCAAATGATTCTATATGACTCCCAATTACCTTTTTTACATTAACATTTCAAATTTACAAGTGGTACCTAATATTGAGTTTTCTAGTTGTATGAATTGCTTTTCTTTTCACAGTAGAATATTTTTGTGAAAAAGATTTCACATGAGTTGCTATGGAAAATTATGAGACTAAACTGCCAACATGTCTCTATTTTAGGTTACTGTAAAGATCTCAAGTGAATATGAGGTTTGTTGGAAAATTTGTTTGGGAATCATTTAAAGAAAAATTTTCCTCATATGAAGATGTTTGCATCACTGATATGGGTTTTCTAGAGAAGATACATACTACACGGGTCAATACTAATCATTTGTGGCACATAACAAGGTGAGAAAATAGTTTATTGTGTATTTTCTTCTCAATGGAGCTTTTTCTTGGATAGTTTTGTTGAAAGTTTTTATTAATCTTGACATGCAAGTATTTTTCATTAATGTTTAGCCTATCGGTTGACTATGTTTTATCTTGAGATGTTTACATACTCTTTGAACTCAAATTAAAGCATTTTTCATGTTTTAGACTTCTTGTTTTGGACACCTCACCTAAAGATGCATTACCTATCCTTTATTTCTCATATGCTTAAAATAGATATGATATATATTGTAATGTCTTTGAATTCTCAACTTATAAAAAACCATCTATTTTATTTGTAGGCATAAATGGAATTGTTGATCTTGTGGCTGATTTCTCCTACAATCAGGAGGGATATGTTCCTTCATTAGGAAGTTGTGCTTGTAGACTTTGGGCCTTTCCTAGGCTTATGAGATTGTAGGCTTCAAAAAGAAAAATATGTTGAGATGGGATTAAGACCTCTAGTGTGTTCTTGCAGGTTTCAAAAAGTGAAATATGTTGAGATGGGATTAAGACCTCTAGTGTGTTCTCAATAGTTAAAATGGGAAGATATCCTTAGTAAGTGGAAAGTGGTCCTTGTCAAATTGGACTAGGCTAAAAGCCTGAATTCTTAAAAGAATAAAAACAAACAGGTATGTGTAGGATGATGGTGTACCAAACTATGGCCTTAAGTGGCAGTGAAAAATCAACAAATCAGGGTTATGTCAACTTGGCACATAATTTTAAAGTGGATATGAACTTTATATCAAAAAGTTATAAGAAAATAATCTGTAGGAAATTGAATGTAGTTTATAAACTACTAGGCCTTATCTGGAGAAAAAAATAATTGATTGGTCAACAGTTTGGATTTCCATGTAGTACTGCAACAATTTTAGGGCAATAATAAAAAGTAGGTGTATCTTTGACCACCTTAATCAAAATCAAATTATAATATTTTTAAAATATAATTATAGATATAAAAAGTAGACTCATGCTTGGATGTGACGCATATTTTTGGGTATTTTTATTCTAAATAAATAATTAAATATGAATTATCTACTAAAACTTTTTCAGAAAAAAAATATCTAGTGTTTGACCACCTTAACTAATAGAAAATTTTACCATTTTTTTTTAAATTTTTAATTTTCTTATACTAGGTGAAGCATAGAATGTGATGCAACTTTTGGATTTAAAAAATGTTATACCATTTGAAAGTTATAGTTATTTTTCAATTAGTATGTCAATCAACACTTTACAATAATCTTCATCGAAAATTAACTAATAAATACTTATCGAACTCAAAATTTGACAGCAATTATATCGATGGAATCTCAAGAGCGATATAAAAAAACCCTTTTCATTTCATTCAATTTCGATCAAAATAACATTGTCAGATGGCTACCCGAAGTCTAAGTGTCACTAAAACCCTTCTCAAATATGCTTTTTTGGGTTGATCGAATAGGCTTGGTAAATTCGATATGAAATCAGATATCCGATATGAAATTGGATATCCGATTTTAAATTAGATATCCGATCATGGTCGACAATTTTCCACACCAATTTGGAGGGAGAGAAATTTAATATGAAATAAATTTAAGAGGGAAACTTTAGACTGTTTTAGAGGGAAATTTATTTTGGGAAAGTGTGGACATTAACATTATTATTATTATATATTATAATTATTATTATTATATTATAATAATATGTATGATTATTATTATTAAATATATATAGTAGCATTATATGACTAAATTATTATATATAATAATATATATGGCTATTATTATTATTAAATCTATAATCTAATAACATATATGACTATTACTATTATATAATCTAATAATATATTATTATTATATTCAAATATACAATATTATATAATTATTAAATATAATATTGTGATAAAATGCATCATTTTGATGCATTTCATGACAACATATGCCCCTAGGGTCCTTAGTGACCCCTTTCGACACATTCCCAATCGGTCCTTAGGGGTCCAAGGGATATACATTGTCATGGAATGTGTCAAAAGGACCTATGACCCCCTTCAATCCATATGAATGATTCAAATATGTCCTTAGGGGTCTTAGGACCCCTAGGGACATATGCAATCATGTAATGGGTTGAAAGAGGTCATAGGTCACCCTATGACCCCCTTTGACCCATATGAATGATTATAATATGTCCTTAGGAGTCCTACGACCCCTAGGGACATATGTCATCATGGAATGGGTCGATGGGGGTCATAGGGTGAACTATGACCCCCTTCAACCCATATGAACCATTCTAATATGTCCCCAGTGGTCCTAGGACCCCTAGAGACATATGTCATAACAGAATGCTTCAAAAGGTGGCATATGACCCATTTCCACCCATATGAATGATTCTAATATGGCCCTAAGGGTCCTAGGACCCCTACGGACATATGTCATCATGGAATGTGTCAAAGGGGGTCATAGGACCTATGACCCCCTTCAACCCATATGAACAATTATAATATGTCCTTAGGGGTCCTAGAACCCCTAGGGACATATGTCATCATGTAATGTGTTGAAGGGGATCATAAGTCACCTTATGACCCCCTTTGACCCATATGAATGATTCTAATATGTTCCTAGGGGTCTTAGGACCCCTAGGGACATATGTCATCATGGAATGGGTCAAAAGGGGTCATAGGTCACCCTATGACCCCCTTCAACCCATATGAATGATTCTAATATGTCCCTAGGGACATATGTTGTCATGGAATGTATCATTTTGACCCATATGAATGATTCTAATATGTCCCTAGGGGTCCTAGAACCCCTAGGGACATATGTCATCATGGAATGGGTCGAAAGGGGTCATAGATCACCCTATGACCCCCTTCAACACATATGAATGATTCTAATATACCCCTAGGGGTCCTAAGACCCCTAGGTACATATGTCATCATGTAATAGGTCGAAATGGGTCAAAAAGTGTCATAGGTCACCCTATGACCCCATTTGACCCATATGAATGATTCTAAAATGATTTAAGGCTCTTAGGACCCCTAGGGTAATATTTCATCATGGAATGTGTCGAAGGGGGTCATAGTTCACCCTATGACCCGCTTCAACCCATATGAATGATTCTAATATGTCCCTATGAGTCCTAGGACCCCTAGGGACATATATCATCATGTAATGGCTGGAAAGGGGTCATAGGTCACCCTATGACCTCCTTCGACCCATATGAATGATTCTAATATGTCCCTAGGGGTCGTAGGACCCCTAGAGACATAAGTCATTATGGAATGTGTCGAAGGGGGTCATAGGTCACCTTATGATCCCCTTCGACCCATATGAATGATTCTAATATGTCCCTAGGGGTCTTAGGACCCCTAGGGACATATGTCATCATGTAATGGGTGGAAGGGAATCATAGGTCATCCTATGATCCCCTTCAACCCATATGAATGATTCTAATATGTCCCTAGGGGTCCTAGGACCCCTAGGGACATATGCCATCATAGAATGGGTTGACCTATATGAACGATTCTAATATGTGCCTAGAGGTCCTAGGACCCCTCGAGACATATGTCATCATGGAATGTGTCAAAGGGGGTCATAGGTCACCCTATGACTCCCTTTGACCCATATGAACGATTCTAATTTGTCCTTAGGGGTCCTAGGACCCGTAGGAACAAATGCAGTCATAGAATGGGTCGAACGGGGTCATAGGTTACCCTACGATACCCTTTGACCCATATGAACGATTCTAATATGTCCCTAGGGGTCCTAAGACCGCTAGGGACATATGTCGTCATGGAATGGGTTGAAAGGGATCATATGTAACGCCCCACACAGGGTTCCAAAAGAGTTAACCTAAAATTTTACTAAGTTTGCTAAGCATTTTTTCTCTAAAGAAGTAATAAAGTATAACATACACATCAAACACATATAAACAGAAGCAATAACATGTAATCATCAACAAACATACATAATAGGTTACATTCCTTAAGGATTCCAAGACGTTGAGTCACATTTAAATTTAATTAATTCTAATTCTATCCACTACCATATCCACATGAAAGAATAATTAGAAAGTCCAAAGTCCATTTAATATACATTTGTTCTGAATGCCTCTTGGAAAATTAATTCGGAATGCTCATTCATCCACTATACATGTCAAGGGTATGAACGGCTTAAAAGAATATATATATGTAAAGATAGAAATACATCATCCTCTCCGGATCCATGATATGTACAGTATTATAAATGAAATCATCCACCATACATGATATATCCATACATCAAAAGATATAACATCCATCATAAAATATAACCATCCATCATAATGATCCATGAACAGAATGAAGGTAAATGCTAACAAAGAATGCTCTAGCCATGGTGACTACAGATAGATCTGAATGGTAAGAGTGAAAAAGCACTACCACCCAACTGCATGGAACCTAAATGCTCTACTCCCACCATGCTGAGGAGATAGTCTCAAGTCCCAAACAGGATATCAAAACATGAAACACAAATACTCTCTAAGTCTAGGAAATCCTAAAAGTATACTAACTCAAAGGTTCCAACACATAGATTGACATCTAGACCCAGAGGCACACAAAGACATGTAGGAAACCTACTATGTAAGTGGAAAAGTGTCATTAGATGAATCACATTGGAAGTTACCCCAACGATCCCTTAGGAATCTCAGGTCGCCAGTGATTGTGCAGCCACTAGTATCCTATCGTACTGAGGAGGCATACTATGGAATGCAAGGTCTTAACCAAGTATTATCTCAACTCCCATCCTAGTCTGTACTAGCACTCGAGGCATGGATGAGAACATACAATTAGTCTTAATAGGTTCATTTAAGTCAGTATTTAGTATAATGTTATCACTTATTAAAAACAACTTAGAATAAGTCATCCCCAGAGCCACTTAGGGTCTCTTGTCCCCCATTGAAAGTCACTTCTTGACACTACACATAGATAACCTACCCTATGCTCATGAAATCACAAATCAAAAAGTCACCTCAGTCCTATACAAGTGACTAGAAAGCATCAAAAGATAAGCCACAATAATCACATCAGTTCTCCATGGGAAACTGGAAAGCATCAAATGATAATCATAATGATCACAACAGTTCTCTATCAGCAACTGAAGGAATCAATGATAATTCACAATATCCAATGGTTCTCAATGAGCAACTAGGAAATGTCCCAAAATAAATCACAATACTGATCGAAGACTCCAAAATGGTCAAGTCAAATATGTCACAACATGACATCATCAAGAACATAGCAAAACACTTCAGTCCCATCAAGGCGACTAGAAAGCAACCCAAGTATAACTGATCGAGGACTCATAAATGGTTAAGTTAGATGTCTCATAAACATACACCTCAGCTTCACACAAGAAGATTGGAAAATAATAACAACCATTAATCCACACACAACATAGAGCATGCCATCGCATTACCATGGTTGGGATGAAAAGATCGAGACCAAATCATCATAATATCACATTCACATAACCCTTGAGCCTCTAGTAAATGTCCTAAACTGGTCAAGCTAAATCAACCCCCAACACCCCAAAACATAGATAACACATAGAAAACATGATCATCTCATAGTTAGGTATGAATATATTGTTGAATTAATGTAAGGTTCTTTCAGTTTTTGTTTTCAAAGTACTTTATAGGTAAAAGATTCTCAGTTAACCCTTACTATTTCACCCATTCCTATATTTACAATTACAAATTATAAGATGGCTTAAAAGTAATAATAATCATTTATTAAATTATTAAAATAAAGATAATTGATTATTCAATAAAATAATCCAAATTTCATTAATAATTGATTTTTTTAATATTATAATAATATAACTATGATATTTATTATTAATTTCAGTTAGTCCCAATACCAATTTACCTTACTAAATTAATAATTAATTAATAATCAATATCTATTAACAAAATTCTCTAATTAAGGATATTTGCAATCATTCATTAATTTAATAATAATAAAATATGGTTAAAATTCATTTAATAAATAATATTTAATAATTATTAATTAATGAAATTTTTTTAATAAATGATAAACATAATTTAAAATGATTACAATTTAATAAAAAATAAATACAATTTTATAATATTAAATTTAAACCACATTACAAAATCGAATCTCAACACTGATTTTGGAGAGGCATATATTAAAGTTTGTTGTTTTTAAAAAAGGTTTCAAGCGATTATATATCATTGCCTGTGTATAATACTACAATAGTAGTCAACCTGTCATAGTAATTAAAGACATGGGTGGGGGTATTCCCCCCACCAATTAATTTTTAAAATATTTTTAAAAAGATTTATATGAATACTTTTAATTATATTAAATTTTATAAAAAAAAAATTTAACAATTTCATTTAACTATATATATATTTTTAAAATTTATTTATTATTATTTTTTTAAAATAAATATTTTATAAATTAAATAAAGTTTAATCCAATTAAATACCCTCCCCACATAAATTTTTTAATATATATATTTTTAAAATTTGATTTCCACATTACTCTGATAGAGGGAATATTATCAACCATCCAAAAAATTTAATTTAGAATTTCATCTTTAAATTCAATCCCTTTTTTATTAAATCCTATTTTCTTTAATCTAGGAAAACAAGGGTTTTTGATGACAAGCATTTAATAACTCACAATATTGAACTGTTTAAGCTTTCATCATACAGAATTCAGATTTACAATCCACAGACATGAAGAAGATAGAAAAGGATAATTGCATAATTAATCAGTGATCAAAACACAAGACCATACCTAAGCCAGATGCTAATGTGCAATCTCCAAAAATTGTGAGAGAATTCACTCCTCTTCAAAAACCTTCCTAATTCTCCTTCTAAAATTCATTTCCAAATTTTGCATCCAAAATTCATCTCCCAAGATTCTTCTCCAAAGATTCATCTCTCAAAATTTGTTGTCCCTCAAAAATGAACCCCAAAGTAGTGATAAGGAGTTTTCTCCTCAAATTGGGGCACTAATTGTGCATTCACCCGAGAGGACTCCTTGCTCACAAGACTCAAGCTCTAAATTAACTTTTATTTATCTTATCTTTTATATTTTCATGCAGATTAAGTGAATTATAAATAACTCCATTAAATTTCCACTTGAATTCTATTTTAAATTAATTTATTACTTTTAATCACATGCGCACTTAATAAAATTAAAATAACATTATTATTTTCACTTATTTTATCTTTTTAATTAATTTCTTTTATTTAATCTCATGCACGCATCATGCAATCTAGAATCTTTTAATAATTTAATATCTTTTTTTTACTTTTAATTTATTTTAGAAACTTAATTGATAAAATATTTATTAACTTAAATAACAATTATATTTAGCATTTATTTAAAAGTGAACTCTAAATATATTATTATTAAATTAAATAAATATTATCACATTCTAAATTTATCCTTAAACTTTTATCTCCTAATTTAATTCTTTTTATTTAATTAATTTCTCAATTAATTAAATATAATTAAATATTAAAGATATCATATTAATTTTCCATTAAATTAAATAATTAATTTAATCTCTTTAATTAAACTTAATTAATAGAAAAATACTCCAAGGACTCATAAAACAACATACAAAATTCCATCATAGCAAAACACTTACCAAATCAAACAAAAGGGTTATAATCACGAATTAACATCATCTGACGCATTCAAAGGGTACTTGACTCAGATACTTGTCCTAATTTTTAATTAGGGCAATGGCTTAAAAGTTTAGGATTTGGACTTGAGAATTTATCTCCCCTCTCTTACCATTGAGATAATGCAATAGGGTACACTCATCCTGGCAATTCAGGAGAGTCGATACCTGGTACCTACAACCTACATAAAATCCATGCATGTACAAATGCAATATATGCTAAGCTAAACAGGCAATGGTAGGAAGTGGTGCATCATGTAGATCTTGACTAGCAGGTGACTACGAGTCCCTTCCTTAACCACATCAGAAATGCTATACATAAAGAAAACAAACACACACACCATACACATGCAATATGGGGTAAGTATCCATAAGAAAACACATGATAATAAACCATCTAACTAATCATCATCAATAACTAAAAACATTGAATAATTATCATACTTACTTGATATATCGAGTACCAAGTAATCTCATCATATAATAAACTAAGTGTAAAACAATATCTAGTAATCTCCAAAATAATAGTACTAATCATCAAACATAAAATTGGCCTAAAAAGTTTGGCAATGATAGCAAAAATGTAACTTAGGGGCAAGCACTACATCATAGGTCACTCTATGACCTCGTTCGACCCATATGAACGATTATAATATGTCCTTAGGGGTCCTAAGACACTTAGGGACATATGTCATAATGGAATGTGTCGAAGGGGGTCATATGTCACCCTATGAAACCCTTTGACCCATATGAATGATTCTAATATGTCCCTAGGGGTCCTAGAACCCCTAGGGACATATGTCCTCATGGAATGGGTCGAACAAGGTCATAGGTCACCCTATGACCCCCTTCAACCCATATGAATGATACTAATATGTCCCTAGGGGTCCTAGGACCCCTAGCGACATATGTTGTTAAGGAATGTGTCGAAGGCCTATGACCCCCTTTGGCCCATATGAACGATTCTAATATGTCACTAGGGGTCCTAGGACCCCTAGGGACATATGTCATCATGGAATGGGTCAAAAGGGGTCATAGGTCACCCTATGATCCACTTCCACCTATATGAACGATTCAAATATGTTCCTAGGGGTCCTAGGACCCCTAGGGACATATGTCATTATGTAATTGGTTGGAAGGGGTCATAGGTCAGACTATGACCTCTTTTGACTCATATGAATGATTCTAAAATATCCCTAGGGGTTGTACAATCCCTAGGGACATATGTCATCACATAATAGGTCGAACAAGTCATAGGATGACCTATGACCCCCTTCAACCCATAGGACCCCTAGGGACATGTGTCGTCATGGAATGTGTCAAAGGGGGTCACAGTTCACCCTATGAATCCCTTAGCCACATATGAATGATTCTATTATGTCCATAGGGGTCCTAGGATCCCTACAAATACATGTCATCATGGAATGGGTCAAAGGGGGTCATAGGTATGATCGACATATGTCATCATGGAATGTGTTGAAGGGTGACCTATGACCCCCTTCAACCTATATGAATGATTCTAATATGTCCCTAGGGGTCCTATGACCCCTAGCGACATATGTTGTCACAGAATGTGTCGAAGGGGGTCATAGGATTGACTCATATGAACGATTCTAATATGTCCCTAGGGTTCCTAAGACCCCTAAGGACATATGTCATCTTGCAATGGGTTGAAAGAGGTCATAGGTCACCCTATGACCCATTTTGACCCATATAAACAATTCTAATATGTCCCAAGGGGTCCTAGGACCCCTAGGGACATATGTCATCATGGAGTGACCTATGAGCGCCTTCAACCCATATAAACAATTCTAATATGTCTCTACAGGTCCTTAGACCCCTAGGGATATATGTCGTCATGAAATGGGTTGAAAAAGGTTATAGGTCACCATATGACCCCCTTCGACCCATATGAATGATTCTAATATGTCCTTAGGGGTCCTAGGATGCTTAGGGACATATGTCATCATGGAATGTGTCGAAAGGGGTCATAGGTCACCCTATGACCCCCTTCGACTCATATGAATGATTCTTATATGTCCGTAGGGGTCCTAGGACCCCTAGGGACATATGTCATCATCGAATGAGTTTAAAGGGGTCATAGGTCACCCTATGACCCCATTTGACCCATATGTCCCTAGGGGTCCTAGGGCCCCTAGGGACATATGTTGTAATGGAATGGATTGAAGGGGGTAATAGGTATGAACGATTCTATTACCCTATGAATAATTCTAATATGTCCCTAGGGGTCCTAGGACCCCTACGTACATATGTCTTCATGGAATGTGTCGAAGGGGGTCATAGCTGTTGGCATAAAGCTATTTGCCATTAGTGACAACACTTTTCTCACAGTATTAACCGAGTAAAGAAGAACTCAGTGTTAACCGAGTTCAGTCGGTTAACATAGAACTCAGTGATAACCGAGTTCAGTCAGTTAACATAGAACTTAGTATTAACCGAGTTCAGTCGGTTAACTAAGAACTCAGCATTAATCGAGTTTGGTCGGTTAATTAAGAACTCAGTATTAACCGAGTAAAGACGGATGCAGTGTTAACCGAGTTCGGTTGGTTAACATAGGACTCAGTGTTAACCGAGCTCAGTCGGTAAACAAAGAAGTTTGTTCTACTGAGTTTGTTTTGCTATTTGGCCGACTCAGTTAAATTTTGTCTACTTTTATTCAGCCGACCATTGCATGAAATTTTAACTTGGATGGTATATATATGTAATGTATTGTATCATTCAAAAAAAAAAATATGTGTGTGATATATGCGAAGTATGTGAAGAATGTGTGCGAAAGCATGTAAGCTGAATTTTGAAGGTTTTCAGCAAAGTCAGTATTGGAGCAGAAATGTTTTATCTGTCATATCAAGGACAATCAGAGCGTAGCGGATCTTATCAGGAATCAGTTGTATTCAGATCCACTGTTTCATTCTAATAGGTGAATCAGTTTTTATAAATCCTTTAACAGGGTAGACTTAACAGTCTTTGTACTAAATCTCCTAACAGAGTGCATACTTATGAAGTATGTTTCAAATTCTTTAACAAGGTGGATATAACAATCCTCTATGCTCCTAACAGGGCAGATCACCAGAAGTGATCATTGTATGCCTTAACCAGCTAACTTCCTACTGCAGTAAAGAAGATTTGTGGGTTTCATCCCCACCCCAGTTTTACTTTCTATTTTGGAAGGTTTCTGGGTCACCAAAATCTCTGTGCTTATGTGTTATGAATGTTTACATACTGCAGATTAGATGATTAAATATTTTAAATGTTTACATACTGCAGATTAGATGATTAAATATTTTACTGGTTAATATGAATTGATTTAAGATTTTAAGTTTACTGATTCACCCCTCCCCTCTCAGTAAACTGTTATGTCTTGAATATTTCCAACAATTGGTATCAGAGCTAACTTGGTTCTCAGGACAAAGCTTGACAGCTTGAGCAAAGATCAAAGTCAATGGAGATATTCAGATTGGAGAAAGTTATAGAAAATGAAAAGTTAGATCTTGAAATGGCCATGGTTCAACTTAAAGAAGCAAAGGAACATCTTTCTCAATCCCTAAAAAGAAGAAAGGATCTTGCAAAACAAATGAATGATCATCAGTATGTTGAAGTGAAGATTGAAGACCTGTTACCATCAAGTAATTCAGAAGAAGCTGACCAAGCAATCAAAGAACTTCTAGAAAAAAATGGATCTCTGCAAGAAGAGGTAAGAAAGCTTAAGAGAGAACAAGAAATACAATCAATCAGGCTATGTGAAGCTTTGGATCAAAGAAAAAAAGCACAAGAAGAACTGGGAGATAGAAGTCATGAAATCCGCAATCAAACTCATTAGTATGAAGATCTCATAGACCAACTCACCAATGCAAATGAAGAAATCAGGATTCTCAGAGCACAAAATGAAAGAATAAGGAATGATTTGAACATTGAAAAGAAAATCAATGAAAGTCTACAGAATGACTTAAGATCAGAAAGACAAATCAATGAAAGCTTGAAAAATGACCTAATCTCTGAAAGGCAAGTCAATGAAAGGATGATGAAATCTCAGGTAGACGTAAATCAATTGAATGAGCAGAATCTTCAAAGACAAACAAGCAAAGCTGGTCTTGGATACAAAGAAGCTGGTGAATCCTCCAAGCAAGGTGAACAAAGGAATAAAAGATCCACTTGTAATCATTGTGGCAAGATAGGTCATACATCAAACAAATGCTGGAGCAATGGGAAAGCAAAATTCAATGGTAAGTGCTTCAACTGCAATCAGCATGGTCACAAGGCAAATGAGTGTAAAGAAAAACCAAAATTTGAAGGCAATTGTTACAAATGCAAAAAGAATGGTCACAAGGCATTCCAGTGCAAATCCAAATCATTCAATCCAGTTGAACAACTTGTCAAAGCCATATTCGGATGGGACTACAACACTTGGTGCAGATGTCACTATTGTGGAGAGTATGGACATACTGGCATGAATTGTGCCAGACATCACCTAAGAAAAAAAGACACAACTGTAAGGTGCTATACATGTACAGAACTCGGTCATATAGCCAAAAATTGCATGAATATCAAAAGAATTGAAGATGAAAAGAAAATCAAAGCAGATAACATTCGAAAGCAAATGAAGCAGCAATGGATTCCAAAATCTACCGAACAAGATAAGTCAGATAGGAGTGTCACTCAAGAGGTGGGTGACTCTACCATTTCCAATTAGTATTCATATAAGAAACATTGGAACTGCATCTTCCAAGATTTATCCTATGCAGCTCCAAAGGAAGAAGATGAATCAAATCAGTATTGTAGATACACTCTGACTCCAGGACGGTTCAATACTTTACCAAGTTTGGTTGGATGTAACAAAGCTTCATTAACCGAGTAGCAGTTACCGAGTTGAGTCGGTAAGAGACTTTGCCGAGTTCGGTCGGTCACAACTAAGTTTCATTAACCATGATTGTGTCAACCGAGAAAGGTCGGTTCGTGACCTAACCAAGTAAGGTCAGTACTTCAATATTTTCTTTCAATCGCCGAGTTAATAATATCTACCGAGCTAGTGGATGACAACCTGTCATTTTTTCTGCCATCGTACCAAAACATTTATGGCAAATTTGTTATCAAAAGGGGCAAAATTTGATCTAAATTTTTACTGCGAACAAAGAGCTAAGGTATTTTCTGCAATTTCAGAGCGAGCTTTAAGACATTTTCGAGCGAATTTTTCAAAAGAGCGAAAGAATCAATTCAGAATTTTTCTACACCTACCAAGTGACAATGGCATCCGGAAGTGGAAGCTCTAAGACTAAGAAAGGCTCAGAAATGCTGGTTAGAGGAGAGGAATGGAAGGCGCCGAACTTCAAATTAGCACCAGCTGTTGCAGAATCACTGGACCCTAATGGTGCCCAATCTCAAATTCCTTCAAAGGTACTTCTTGTCAATGATATAAGATTTCATTTTAAATGCTCTATTCAAGAACTTGGAAACCTAGAAATTGATAATGCCCTAGGTGAAATGAGCATAGATGGAAACCTAAAACCCGAACATAAGCATCTTGAAACAAAAGGGTTAACCCACATTTCGCACTTGCCAAGGAAATTTCAAGTTAAATGGGTTAGGTATGTACTCAGTCGAGTTCACAATGGCCAATTGTGGTTAGAGCAACCAGTGCTCATCACAAAGAAAATGATTAACAAAATTATTGGACTCCCCATGCTAAGCAAAGCCAAGACTACCAAAACCCTAGGTTGGGAGGAATTGCAGAAACTGACCCAAGCAGAATGGGATGGTAGGGGACTTAAGCTGAATACTGTAGCTGATGTCGAATTGAGATTTGGCATTCATGTCATTGCTCACAAAATCTATAGTTCAAGCCGTCCAAACAGTGTACCCTGTGAAGCTGTGGATCTGGCGTACAAAATAGTGAAGAAGAATTTAGAATTTGATTTATCAGAATTACTTTTATCCCAATTCAATAAGAATATGGAAAGCATTAGAATCTCCAAGAACAATCCCTGCAAATTCGGTTCGCTTTTGATTTGTTTATTCTTCTATATTCAGAAATCTTTTCCATCAAAGGGATCAGTAGTATGGAGAAAAGATATACCAATTCTTTATCAGATAAACAAGTTCATTGCAGAACTAGGTGAAAATTTTGATATTATTTTGGATAACTATTTTGAAGAATTTAAGGAAAAGATGAATCATAGGTTCCGAATTCCACCCAAACTGGTTGAAGAATACAAGGAAGACATATGCTTCATGGTAGATTGTGACAAGGTATACATTCAGGCAGCCAGGCCTCGAGTAGCATGGGTGAAACCTCTTCCCTATGAGGTAAAAATTGACGAAGCCAGGGATATCATAGAAGCACTGGTGAATGAACCAGTAGACCCAAGGCAACCAATTTTTGGAACATATGATCAAGCTAAAGCCAGAATTGAGCTCCAAATTAAAATCCCTCAGGCCATTAGCAAAGGAAAGAGAAGAATAACCCAACTGATAACAGAAGGCAAAGGAGAAGATGAAGAAGAAGAAGAGGAAACTGAGTCAGACAAGGAAAAGGAGCCTCAAGAAAAGAAAGGCAAGGTGATCATCACCAAACCTAAAAGGCAAGCCTCTGCAGTCTTCTCCAGGAGAACAAGACAAGGAAAGAAAGAACCTGTGCTTGTTAAGCCTCCACCCACATTTGAGGATAGATTGAAGCAATTAGAAGCAGGTGCTAGCTTCACAAACTTCAAAGCATTGAAGTTTGAAACCAGAACAGAACAAGAAAAGATGCAGATTGAGGAACTGATACTGAACAAGATGGGTAAATGGAAATACTCACCAGACCAGATAGCCTCCCAGATCTCCAAAGAACTATTGGAGAGGTTGCAAATCAGATGGGATGCTGCAACCAAGACTGTAAAAGACATCTATGAGCAGACACTGATGAATCTCCTGCCGAGTTTCACTAATGCTGAAGTGAAAGCATCACTGAAAGATCACGAAGGCAATATGATGATTAGATTCCACACCTATTTGATACTTGTCAAAGACATTGAGCATGTGGTAAATGATGCAACAAACATGTGAAAAAACATCTATCATCTACACAAATCCAGTGATGATACTGTTGAAATCAAGGACACTGACAACAGTGATGATGATGAAGATGATGATGATATTGAAGATATTCCAGAGGATCTTCATTCAATCATGTTAGAAGTAGAAGAAGAGGCTAAGAAAGAATTAGAGGAAGAAGAAGCTGAAAAAGAAATGGAGGAGAAAGAACAAGCAATGGTGGAAGAAGATCCAGTACAAATTACAGCTGAAGTCATTGCATCTCTTCCACACTCTCCATCCAAAACAATTACATCAACTATGGAAATAGCTTCTACTGGTAAGTCCTCTCAGCTCCGTGTACCATCTATGCAAGTGCCAATCACTTCATTAACCGAGCTGCAGCCACCTTCATTAACCGAGTCTTCATCAGTCTCTGCAGTAAGTTCATCATGCACATCAACCTCTACTGCAGAATGTATAATAAGAGTACCGACAGATACTACAATTTTGACTTCTCTTAATCAAATTTTGGCAACTATTAGCTCTTCCACTCCATCCTGTACAGCAACATCAATTTTTGATACCATTTGCACATCTCTTAGTCTTCCTTTACATAGTCCTATTCCAGTCTTATCAGCCAGCCCTACCTCATCAACTATAGTCTCAGTTCACAAGGGTCAAGATGAAGTCTTTGCTGGAAAAGAAAAAAGATACATGTTTTCCAGCAAGACACTGGATGAGGAAATTAATTTGGATAAGGACATTATTCTTCCTAAAATAGATCTTGATACAGCATCAGTTGATGAAATGAGAATGCTCAGTCAGCTATTAGAGCAGAAGGCTAGGCAGAAACAGCTACGGCATGAAAGAGATTTGGAATATAGCATCATTGAGAGTGCTAAAAATATTATAACAAAGGCTATAGGTGTTGAAGTAGATTCTACTCAACACATTTTGATTCAGTTGGAAGAGGCTGTAAACAAATTCAATGAGGATACCTCCGGCCAAGAAAAGTTGATTGAAAAGGCAGAGAAGAAATTTGACAATAAGGTGCTTGAGCACATTGCTCAGCATATTGCATTAAATCAGGTAGAATTGTCTACAATTTTGAATAATTTTGAGAATTCTTTTAATAATGTAACTTCACTTTTTGGAAAACTCTGTGATGTTACTAAGTATACCAAGGATACAAAAGAAAAGTTGAATAAAATTGATGAGGATATGAAGGTTAGTTCCCAAGTGCTGCAATCTGACCTCAGTACAAGTTCATCCCATCATCATAAAATAAAATTTTTGTCAGAGAAACAGGCAGAATTGCTGAGAGAGGAAGCAAGAATCAGGTCCACTCTCATAGATATCCAGAATATGATTCTTCCTGTCATGACTTCAATGCAAAAGCATATTGCTCATTCCAGAACATTGATTCATGACAACAATTTCTCAGTTGCAGATCATATGATTGAACTTTCTGCAGAAATTCAAATTGCACTCTCCTCCAGCAAAATTTTGCAAGAAAATTGGGATAAGACTTTGGCTCTTATTCTCAAGGTACATTCAGAATTTCTTTCTCATTTTGAAATCTCAGTATAAATATATGATATTTGGCATTATTGTCAAAAAGGGGGAGACGAACTTCAGAACTTCAGAGCTATCCGTGCAAAGATATATGTATTGATCTGTAAATACTGTGCATATTGTATGGGGGAGACATACATTTGTATGGGGGAGACATACATCTAATAAGATCTACAATTTTGGAAACTTTTTTGAAATGTATGTCAATTTCTGTACATAAACTTTGATACATAATTGTTTTTGTCACTAATGCCAAAGGGGGAGATTGTTGGCATAAAGCTATTTGCCATTAGTGACAACACTTTTCTCACAGTATTAACCGAGTAAAGAAGAACTCAGTGTTAACCGAGTTCAGTCGGTTAACATAGAACTCAGTGATAACCGAGTTCAGTCGGTTAACATAGAACTTAGTATTAACCGAGTTTAGTCGGTTAACTAAGAACTCAGCATTAACCGAGTTCGGTTGGTTAATTAAGAACTCAGTATTAACCGAGTAAAGACAGATGCAGTGTTAACCAAGTTTGGTTGGTTAACATAGGACTCAGTGTTAACCGAGCTCAGTCGGTAAACAAAGAAGTTTGTTCTACCGAGTTTGTTTTTCTATTTGGCCGACTCAGTTAAATTTTGTCTACTTTTATTCAGCCGACCATTGCATGAAATTTTAACTTGGATGGTATATATATGTAATGTATTGTATCATTCAAAAAAAAAAAAATATGTGTGATATATGCGAAGTATGTGAAGAATGTGTGCGAAAGAATGTAAGCTAAATTTTGAAGGTTTTTAGCAAAGTCAGTATTGGAGCAGAAATGTTTTATCTGTCATATTAAGGACAATCAGAGCGTAGCGGATCTTATCAGCAATCAGTTGTATTCAGATCCACTATTTCATTCTAACAGGTGAATCAGTTTTTATAAATCCTTTAACAGGGTAGACTTAACAGTCTTTGTACTAAATCTCCTAACAGAGTGCATACTTATGAAGTATGTTTCAAATCCTTTAACAAGGTGGATATAACAATCCTCTATGCTCCTAACAGGGCAGATCACCAGAAGTGATCATTGTATGCCTTAACCGGCTAACTTCCTACTGCAGTAAAGAAGATTTGTGGGTTTCATCCCCACCCCAGTTTTACTTTCTATTTTGGAAGGTTTCTGGGTCACCAAAATCTCTGTGCTTATGTGTTATGAATGTTTACATACTGCAGATTAGATGATTAAATATTTTACTGGTTAATATGAATTGATTTAAGATTTTAAGTTTACTGATTCACCCCTCCCCTCTCAGTAAACTGTTATATCTTGAATATTTCCAACAATAGCATCATAGGTCACCCTATGACCCCCTTCGACTCATCTGAATAATTCTAATATGTCCCTAGGGGTCCTAGGACCCCTAGGTACATATGTCATCATGGAATGTGTCGAAAGGGGTCATAGGTCAACCTATGACCCTCTTCAACCCATATGAACAATTCTAATATGTCTCTAGGGGTCCTAGGACCCCTAGAGACATATGTCATCATGTAATGGGTGAAAGGGGGCCATAGGTCACCCTATGACCCCCTTCGAGCCATATGAATGATTTTAATATGTCCCTAGGGGTCGTCGGACCCCTAGGGACATATGTCATCATAGAATGTGTTGAAAGGGGTCATAGGTCATTTTCTGACCCCCTTCGACCCATATAAATGACTCCAATATGTCCCTCGGGGTCTAGGACCCTTAGAGACATATGTCATCATGAAATGTGTCGAAAGGGGTCATAAGTCACCCTGTCACCCCTTTCAACCCATATAAACAATTCTAATATGTCCATAGGTGTCTTAGGAATCATATTGACATATGTCATCATTTAATGTGTCAAAAAAGGTCATAGGTCATTCTATGACCCCTTTCAACCCATATAAATGATTTTAATGTCCCTAGGGGTCCTATGAGCCCTAGGAACATATGTCATCATGTAATGTGTCAAAAGGGGCCATAGGTCATCCTGTGACCCCTTTCGAATATAAACAATTCTAATATGTCCTTAGGGGTTATAGGACCCCTAGGGACATATCTCATCATGGAATGTGTCGAAAGGGGTCATGGGTCATCCTATGACCCCCTTGGACCCATATTAATGATTCTAATATGTCCCTAGGGGTCGAAGGAGCCCTAGGGAGATATGTCGTCATAGAATGTGTTGAAAAGGGTCATAGGTCATCTTATTATCCCCTTGGACCCATATTAACAATTCTAATATGTCCCTAGGGGTCAAAGGTCATCTTGCGACCCTCTTCAACCTATATAAATGATTCTAATATGTCCTTAGGGGTCCTAGGACCCTTATGGACATATGTTGTCATCAAATGTGTCGAAAAGGGTCATAGGTCATCCTATGACCCACTTCGACCCATATAAACAATTTTAATATGTCTTTATGGGTCATAGGACCCCTAAAGACATATGTTATTATGAAATATGTCAAAAGGGGTCACAGGTCATCCTATGATCTCCTTTGACCATATAAATGATTTTAATATGTCCCTAGGGACCCTTGGACCCTTAGGGACATATGTCATCATGTAATGTGTCGAAAGGGGTCATAGGTCATCCTCTAACCCCCTTCAACTCATATAAAAGATTTTAATATGTCCCTAGGGGTCGTAGGCCCTTTAGGGACATATGTCATCATGGAATGTGTCAAAAGTGGTCATAGGTCATCCCATGATCCCCTTCGACCCATATAAACGATTCTAATATGTCCTTAGGGGTCATAGGACCCCTAGGGACATATGTCATTATGGAATGTGTCAAAAGGGGTCATAGGTCATATTGTGACCTCCTTCAACCCATATAAATGATTCTAATATGTTCTTAAGAGTCTTAGGACCCTTGTGGACATATGTCATCATGGAATGTGTCGAAAGACCTATGACCCCCTTCGACCTATATAAATAGTTTTAATGTCCCTAGGGGTGTAGGACCCCTAGGGACATATGCCATCATGGAATGTGTCAAAGGGACATTTGACCTCCTTTGACCCATATAAATGATTCTAATACATATGTTATCATGGAATGTGTCGAAAGGCATCATAGGTCATCCTCTGACCCCATTTGACCCATATAAATGATTCTAATATGTCCCTAAGGGTCATAGGACTCCTAGGGACATATGTCATCATGAAATGTGTCGAAAAGGGTTATAGGTCATCCTATGACCGCCTTCTACCCATATAATTATTCTAATTTGTTCCTAGGTGTCATAGGACCCCTTGGGATATATGTCATCATGAAATATGTTGAAAGGGGTCATAGGATGACCTATGACCCCCTTTGAACCATATAATTATTCTAATATGTCCCTACGGGTTGTAGGACCCCTAGGGACATATGTCATCATGGAATGTGTCGAAAGGGGTCATAGGTCATCCTATGACCCTCTTCGACCCATATAAATGATTCTAATATGTCCCTAGGGGTCGTAGGACCCCTAGGGACATATGTCATTATCAAATGTGTCAAAAGGGGTCATAGGTCATCCTATGACCTCCTTTGACCCATATAAATGATTCTAATATATCCCTAGGGGTTCTAGGAAACTCTATGGACATATGTTATCATGGAATGTGTCGAAAAGGGTCATAGGTCATCCTATAATGTCCTTCTAACCATATATACAATTTTAATGTCCCTAGGAGTCATAGGACTCCCAAGGACATATGTCATCATGGAATGTGTCGAATAACCTATGACCATATTTGACCCATATAAATGATTTTAATATGTCCATAGGGGTCATAAAACCCTTAGGAACATATGTCATCATGGAATGTGTCAAAAGGGTTCATAAGTCATCCATTGGCCCCATTCGACCCATATAAATGATTCTAATATGTCCTTAGGGTTCTTAGGACCCCTAGGGACATATGTCATAATGAAATTTGTCGAAAGGAGTTATAGGTCATCCTATAACCCCCTTCTACCCATATAAACGATTCTAATATGTCTCGAAGTGTCCTAGGACCCCTAGGGACATATGTCATCATGGAATTTGTTGAAAGGGGTCATAGGTCATTCTATTACCCCCTTCGACCAATATAAATGATTCTAATATGTCCTTGTTGGTCCTAGGACCCCTAGGGACATATGTCGTTATGGAATTTGTCGAAAGGGTCCCCTTCGATCCATATAAATAATTTTAATATGTCCCTAGGGGTTGTAGGACCCCTAAGGACATATGTCGTCATAGAATGTGTCGAAATGGGTCATAGGTCATTCTATGACCCCCTTCGACCCATATAAACCATTCTAATATGTCCTTAGGGGTCCTAGGACCCCTAGGGACATATGTCATCATGGAATGTGTCGAAAGGGGTCATAGGTCATCCTATGAGCTCTTTTGACCCATATAAATGATTATAATATGTCCCTAGGGGTTCTAGGATCCCTAGAGACATATTAGAATCATTTATATGGGTTGAATGTGGTCACAAGATGACCTATGACCCCTTTCAACCTATGACCCTTATCGTCATGAAATGTGGTGAAAGAGGTCATAGGTTGTCCTGTGACCCCCTTCGACCCATATAAATGAGTCTAATATGTCCCTAGGGGTCCTAGGACCCCTAGGGACATATGTCATTATGGAATGTGTCAAAAGGGGTCAGGGGTCATCCTGTGACCCCTTTTGACCCATATAAATGATTCTAATATAAACAATATAGTAAAAATATAATAATATAGTAAAAGTAATAATAATATAGTATAATAATCATATATATATATTATATTTATAGATTATAATAATAATAACATAATATATTATTATATATTAATAACATAGGTCATAATAATATTAATACATTATAGATTATAATTTATAGATGATAATAGTAATAATATATATTAATAACATACACACACACACACACACACATACATAAGAAATATTATGTTATTATAATATTTAATAAAAATATTGTAATAATAATAATATAATATAATAATATATATTATATTTATAGATTATAATAATAATAACATAATATATTATTATATATATTATATATTATATAATATTATATTATTATATATTATATAATATTATATTATTATATAATATATAGATTATATATTATATTATATATAATAGTTACGTTATTATATTATATATTTATAGATTATATATTATATCTTTACATATTTCATAATTCAAATTAGTCATATAACTCACCAATTCATTTTTCTCTCCAATATTTTTGCCACTAGTATCAGATATCCAATTTGATATCGGATATTTCATAAGGCTTGGGCCTTACTTTCTAGGTTTAGTACCTGGATAGGTGAAAAAAAGTTAGAGCAGATTTTGAAGTGATTTTAGACGTCTTCAAACTCTATTTTTTTAACATCACCACTTTTGTCGCACCATGATCCTGCACATACCCAAACTCAATAAACTATTAACTAATCCAATTATATGAATATCTAATTTTGTGCCCTTTTAGGTTTCAACCTCACAACAAAGCTAAGGAATAAACTGACATGCACATATACCATTGTATTTTTGTTGATCATAGGATTAATGCATACAAGTTTCTACCAAGGAAAAGAGATCAAAGACTAGCACTATTTCATTGCAACTCTTTCCTTGTGAAATCCATTCGCAATACATGCTTGTAAGTTTGTAGGTATAAGATTCAAATTAAGCGATGCATGTGCTCTACTAATGAAGGATATGGTCTTTTACAAACAAAAAATAACAAACATGATTTAGTCTCATGAAATGCTACACATTTCTGTATCAAAATATGATCTCTTTATTGTTATTTTTGTTGCATAATGAAATAGAGTAGCACCTAGACACACCTATGCATGAATTTTTTTATCTCTTTATTGCTATTTTTGTTGCAAAACAAAATAGAGCAGCACACAAATGGTCCAAATTACATAGAAGTGCATTAGGGGTTTCTACGAGTGTAGCACATCATTTCAATAATCTCCTCCACAATCCTTGTTCGAATAGGACGGTATGTGCAAGATCATGGTCAACCAAACTATGGCCTTAAGTGGTAGTGAAAAATTAGAAAATCAAGGTTATGTCAACTTGACACATAATTTTAAAGTGGTTCTATAGTTTATATCAAAAACTTGTAAGAAAATAATCTATAGAAAATTGAATATAGTTTCTAAACTACTAGGCCTTATTTGGAGAAAAAAATATGTGATTGGTCAATAGTTTGGATTTTAATGTAGTAATATAAAAAATTTAGGGTGAAAATAAAAAGTAGGTGTATGTCTGACCACCTTAATCAAAATCAAATGATAATATTTTTAAATATAATTATAGATATAAAAAGTAGACTCATGCTCAGTTGTGACACATATTTTTGGGTATTTTTTGTTCCAAATAAATAATAAAATATTAATTATCTACTATAACTTTTCTAGAATAAAAAATCTCCTATGTCTGACCACCTTAACTAATTGAAAACTTTACCAAATTTATTTATTTTTTCCTTATTCTAGGCGAAGCATAGAATGTGATGCAACTTTTGGATTTCAAAAATGTTATACTGTTTGAAAGTTATAGCTATTTTTCAATCAGTATGTCAATCAACACTTTCCAATCATATTCATTTAAATTTAGCTAATAAATACTTATCAAACTCAAAATTTGATAGCAATTATATCGATAGAATCTTGAGAGTGTTATAAAAAAAAACTTTTTCATTTCATTGAATTTCGATAAAAATAATATTGTCAAATGGCTACTCAAAGTTTGAATGCTAGTGAAACTCTTCTCAAACATGTTTTTTGAGTTGACCAAATAGGTTTGGTAAATACCAAGCCTAATTGGGTACTCGATTTAAAATCGGGTACTCGAAAAGTCCTAATTTTTGAATTTCTAAAACTTTGGAGGGAAACCACCCACATTGAAAATTTTGGAGGGAAATGACCCATATTAGAGGGAAACAAAAATTTGGCAAGTGTGGGCATTATTATTACAAATGATTATGATTATTATTATTAACTATTATTATTTTTATATATGATTATAATTATAATTATTATATAGTAATATTATATTATTATTATTATATATAGTAATATGTACGATTATTATGATTATTATTATTAAATATAATATAGTTATATATAATTATTATTGTAAGTAAATATAATATAGTAATATTATATGATTATTATTATTATATATAGTAATATATAGGGTTATTATTATTATTAAATATAATATTGTCATGAAATGCATCAAAAGGGGTCATAGGTCCTTTTGACACATTTCATGGTAACATGTCCCTAGGGGCCCTAGGGCCCCTCGGGACCCATTAGGAATGTGCCAAAAGGGGTCATCAAAAGGGGTCAACCATGACCCCTTTCGATGCATTCCTAATGGGTCCCTAATGGCCGACCCTAGGGACATGTTGTCATGAAATGTGACAAAAGGGGTCATAGGTGAACCTATGACCCATTTCCATGAAATGCATTGAAAGGGGTCATAGCTTAACCTATGAATCCTTTCAATGCATTTTAACCAACCAAATGGGTACATATGTTTTCATGAAATAAATCGAGAGGGGTCATAGGTTTTTGATGTATTGAAACCAACCAAATAGGTCCCTAGGGATCGTAGGGCCCCTAGGGACATATGTTGTCATGAAATGCATTGTGAGTGGTCATAGGTTAACCTATGACCCTATGACCCCTTTTGATGCACTGGAACTAGCCAAATGGGTCCCTAGGGGTCCTAGGGCCCCTAGGGACATATATTGTCATGAGATGTGATGAGAACCTAAGACCCCTTTCGATGCATTGGAACCAACCAAAGGGGTCCCTAGGGGTCGTAGGGCTCCTAGGGACATATGTTATCATGAAATGCATTAAGAGGGGTCATAGGTTAACCTATGACCCTTTTTGAAGCATTTGAACCAACCAAATGGGTCCCTAAGGTTCCTAGGGCCCCTAGGGTCATATGTTGTCATGAAATACGTCGAGAGGGGTCATAGGTTAACCTATGACCCCTTTTGATGCATTGGAACCAAAAAAATGGATCCCTAGGGGTCTTATGGCCCCTAGGGACATATGTTATCATGAAATACATCGAGAGGGGTCATAGGTCAATGTATGACCCCTTTCAACACATTCAAACCAACCAAATGGGTTCCTAGGGGTCCTAGGGCTTCTAGGGACATACATTGTCAAGAAATGCATCAAGAGGGGCCATAGATTAACCTATGACCCCTTTCAATGCATTGGAACCAACCAAATGGGTCCCTAGGGAAACTAGGGCCCCTAGGGAAATGTTTTCATTAAAATCATTATGAGGGGTCATTGGTTAACCTATGACCTCTTTCAATGCATTCAAACCAACTGGATTAGTCCCTAGGGGTCTTAGGGCCCCTAGGGACATATGTTGTCATGAAATGCGTCGAACCCTTTCAATGCATTGGAATATGTTGTCATGCATTGCATCAAGAGAGGTCATAGGTTAACCTATGACCCCTTTCAACATATTCAAACTAGCCAAATCAGTCCTAAGGGGTCTTAAGACCCCTAGGGACATATATTGTCATGAAATACATTAAGAGGGGTCATAGGTTAATCTATGACCCCTTTCAATGCATTAGAACCAACCAAATGTGTCCCTAGGGGTTCTAGGGCCCCTAGGGACATATGTTTTCATGAAATGTGTTGAGATGGATCATAGGTTAACCTATGACCCATTTCGATGTATTTGAACCAATGAAATAAGTCCCTAGGGGTCATAGGGACCCTAGGGACATATGTTGTCATGAAATGAGTCGAGAGGGGTTATAGGTTAACCTATGACCCATTTCAACGCATTCAAACTAAAAAAATGGGCCCTTAGGGACATATGTTGTCATAAAATGCATCAAGAGGGGTCATAGGTTAACCTATGATCCCTTTCGATGCATTTGAACCAACCAAATGGGTCCCTAGGGGTTGTAGGGCCCCTACGGACAAATGTTGTCATGAAAAGAATAAAGAGGGATCAAAGATTAACCTATGACCCCATCAACCCATTGGAACCAACCAAATGCATCTTAGGGGCCCTAGGGACATATGTTATCATGAAATGCATCGAGAGGGGTCATACATTAACCTATTACCGCTTTCAATGCATTTGAACCAACCAAATAAGTTCCTAGGGGTCATAGGGGCCCTAGGGACATATGTTGTCATGAAATGTATCGAGAGGGGTCATAGGTTAACTTATGACCCCTTTCAATGCATTCAAATCAACCAAATGGGTCCCTAGGGGTCGCAGGGCCCCTAGGGACATATGTTTTTGTGAATGCATCGAGAGGGGTCATAAGCTAACCTATGACCCCTTTCAAAGCATTTGAACTAACCAAATGGGTCCCTAAGGGTCCTAGGGACCCTAGGGACATATGTTGTCATGAAATGTGTCGAGAGGAGTCACAGGTTAACCTATAACCTCTTTTGATGTATTGAAACCAACCAAATGGATCCCTAGGGGTTTGAGGGCCCATAGGGACATGTTGTTATGAAATCTATCAAGAGGAGTAATAGGTTAACCTTTGACCCCTTTCAATGCATTCGAACCAACCAAATGGGTCCCTAGGGACATATGTTGTCATGAATTTCATTGAAAGGGGTCATAGGTTAACCTATGACCCATTTCGACACATTGGAACCAATCAAATGGGTCCCTAGGGGCCCTAAGGCCCCTAGGGAGAGATGTTGTCATGAAATGTGTTGACATGAGTCATAGGTTAACTTATGAACCCTTCAATACATTTGAACCATCCAAATGCATCCCTAGGGGTCCTTTGGCTCTGAGGGACATATGTTGTTATGAAATACATCAAGAGGGGTCATAGGTTAACCTATGACCCCTTTCTATGCATTCGAACAAACCAAATAAGTGTGTTTTCATGAAATGCATTGAGTGGGGTCATAAGTTAACCTATGACCCCTTTCGATGCATTTGAACTGACCAAATGCATTCCTATAGGTACTAGGGCCCCTAAGGACATATGTTGTAATAAAATGCATTGAGAGGGGTCATAGGTTAACCTATGACCCCTATAGATGTATTGAAACCAACCAAATGGGTCCCTAGGGGCCCTAGGGCCCTAGAGACCCACCTATGACTCCTTTTGACACATTTGAAGCAACCAAATCGATCCCTAGGAGTCCTAGGGTCCCTAAGGACATATGTTGTCATGAAATGCATCGAGAGGGGTCATAGGTTAACCTATAACCCCTTTCGACACATTAAAATCTACCAAATGGATCATAGGTCATAATAATAAAAATAATAACAATAATATATATTACTATACTATATTTAATAATTATAGTAAAAATATAATATAATAATATAATAATATTCATTATAATATTATATTTAATAATAATATAATATAATAATCATATATAATAATAATCACATATATTAATCATATATAATAATCAAATTTGTTAACATTGCCCACAAAATTTGTTCACTGACTTTTTGGGGCCCATACGATCGAAAAAAGGTCTATAATATATGATTAGATGTTTGATATTGTTTTCTGAATGGGGAGTAGTAGTCGTTGAAAGGCTAAACACAAAAGGAAGGTATCGAATGAAGACATTGTAAGCTAAATCATTGAAGGAGGAGATAAGGTATGTTAAATGTGAGTCAAGTTGACGATGTATTGATTGAAAGTGAAATCATAGAGTTAGATAATGAATATGTGTAGTTGGAGAATGAAAATGTACCAATTGATAATGATAATTGGGTAAGTGCAAGAAGTTGGGTCTCACTTTTTGGCAAAAAGTGGAAGTGTTTTTCCTATTTTTGAAATTTCTTGCCAATTGATGTCAAAATTTGAGGCATTTAGCTATTGAATATAAAAAAACTTCAAAAATAATTTTTTTTGTATTTAGAATCTAGTTTTTGAATATGTAATTTATTTGTATACCCATATGATATCTTTTGTTTTTGGTATGGATCTTTAAAAACTACTTTTTCAAAATGCATATTTTAGGACCATACCACACTCATGTATAGACACCATAATTTGACATAAATAAATAAATTTTCATAAATCCTTTTAAAAGGAGTTACCTAATACACCTAATATTGATGAAACTATTTTTTCTTAATTTTTCATTGAATAATTTTACTATTATTAATTATAAATTGGCTATAGAGGTAAATTTTGAAACTTCTCATGTATGGATACCATAATTTGATCAAAATTTCACTTTTTCTAAAAATTATTTTTTAAACCTCAAAAGAATTGCATGTAGATTGATGACATGTAAATTAATTTAAGAAAAATGATAAAGTAAAAAAGTTATTTAAGTTTTAGTGAACTTCACTATTTTACATTTAAGTACCACCTTTCATAAAAAAATAATGCAAAAATAGTAAATAAAATCATAGCACTATATTTCTAAAATCAAAATAGTGAGAGCTCTAATGGGTTTTTGTTTCATAAAAAAAATTGATTGGGAAGACCCTCTAAAAATTATGGTAAGGCGTGAATTTGTCAGTTTAATGCCTTAGCCAAATCTTGAGAGGTCAGGGCATAGCCTTGGTTTCACCAAGCCTATCTCAAACCAAAATCCAAGGAAGGAGAAAAAAATCTCGCCCAATGTTGTAAGAAACAGGTACTAATTATTTAAATTCAAAAAATGGGTACTTGTTTTGAAAAAGTCAAATTGGTATATAAAATCCCCCCAAAAAACAAAATTTTAAATTTTTAGAAACGAGTACCCATTTCTAAAAAGTACAATTTTTTTATGTTTTAAAAAATGGGTACCCATTTTTTGGAAATAAAAAATGAATACTTTTTTAAATTTCAGATCGGGTGCCCGAGCCTTAAATACCCATTTTTAAAAATCAGGTACCCATTTCTAAAAGAGTGTGATCTCAATCCATGAACTTTGGCAGAATTGCAATCCATCTCCTTTCTTCTATCCAATGCTAGGATTAAAAATTTAGAGAATACAAATTTGGAGAATGAAATGCTACTAGGTCATAATGTAAATTTCATGATTGACCATGTCGAAATTGATAATGCATAGGAATGTTACATATCTCCTAATTATAGTCGACATGAAGGTTCTAGAACACCAAAATAGATAATTAAAAATGTTGAAATGATTATTACCAATTTGAAAGTGAAAAAATTCGAAAGAACC
This sequence comes from Cupressus sempervirens, assembly GCA_028749045.1. Taxonomy (NCBI): domain Eukaryota; kingdom Viridiplantae; phylum Streptophyta; class Pinopsida; order Cupressales; family Cupressaceae; genus Cupressus; species Cupressus sempervirens. Next base: position 276,964,938 of record CM053784.1, on the reverse strand, counting down.
ATTTGGTTATGGGCTTTAAGACTATATAAGATATTTTTTGACAACAAGACAATGGTGGAACACTGTCAACTTTTCATGCACTTATTAAAGATGCAAGAGATGAGACCTATGCTTTCCAAATTGAAGTTTCCTATCAATAAAAAATTCGAAAGAAATGTCATTATTGTGAAGAATCTTTTCAGTGCTCTCAATCGCATTGGAAACAATACCAAGGAGAAGGTTAAGAGAGCTACTTGAAGGGTTATTACAACCTCTTTGGTAAGTCATCATTTGAGAAAAGGTAGATATATTAAGAAAACTTGTATCGACTTGAACCTAAATCATACTAATTTGACAAGAGCACTCAGTAGACCAGAGAGAATTGATGATCCTCTTCAAAATAAAACATGGGCTTTTGATGGGAGACTTCCATGTTTTGATAAGAAGCTATCTAATGATGTGAAGGAAGAAATTACACAATTTTGGTACTCTATCTCAAGAGTATCACCCAATGTTAATGATGTGTTAAAGTTGAGAATTGGCATTAGAGACTGCACACCACATCCTACACATTGTTTAGAGGTAAGTCAAACTATGTTGTTCAAACAATTTAGAGAGAGTCACCCAAGATTTCATTTATCACAAAGGTCTTTTGAATTTTTGAAGCCATTTTATTGTGTGCCACTTAAAATTTGAAATATATGTTGTTGCAAATATCATGTCAAGTTTTCTATGCACCATGAGCTTTTACACTTAATCCGTTCTACTTTGCATAATAAAGAGATGTTGGAGAATTGTGGTGCTAGTGGTCTTCCAAAATCATCAAGAGACTTGCTAGATCAATTTTTATGTCCTAAAGTTGATGGTTGTTTCTTTTATAGAAATGTTTTCTTAAATGAGAAGTGTTCAAAATGTGGTGGCTTATCCAAGTTTGACACATTTTTCTATGAGGGGTGTGAACAAGATCTTCGAAAAACAATAATTAAAAAAATAGTATATGAAATGGTGAAATACACATTGAAGAGTGGGGGTGAGGGCTCTAGATGTGAATTTTTTGCAACAGAAATCAGTGTGGCTAGTTTTATTTCAGATTTCAAGATAAATCTCTTATACATGTATGCAAGACATAGTCACAGGTCTCAATGGTTGGATCAACAATTTAGAATGTGTAAGGAGACTTTTCTCATTGACACTATTATATCAATTGTTTACTTTGTTGAGAACTACACATTGCAACCTCAAAATGAGACACAATCTTAGTATTACAACTCCATTCATATTGCTATTTTTGTCCACATAACATATAAACATGCCCCTAATAGTGTGGAAGATAATCAAAAGATTATTAGAGAGTAGCACTTTTATATGAGTGATGATAGATCTCACTCTCACAAGTTTGTTCAACACTTTTTTGAGAATTATTTTGATTCCTTATAGGAGCATGCAATTTTTATGGATAGACATATCATTTGGTCAGATAATTGTACAGGTCGATTCAAGAACGCTCACACGTTTTATTGGTTGTGTAGGATGCACATGGAGAGGGGGTTGCCTCATATTTGGAATTTTTTTAAGTCTGACCATGGGAAAGGGGAACATGATGGAGCAAGGGCATGTGTGAAGAGAGCTCTAGTTAAGGAGCAATTGAAGATTTCAAGAGCAAAACTTCGTGATGCTTATAGAATTATTGATTGGTGTAGTTCAACTTTATCATAGGTGGGGACTCTTGATTCAGTAGTACATAGGTTATTTTGGTTGGTTAAGGAAGGATCCATAGGTGATAGATCAGATTATGCTATAGTGAGAGATTCATCAAAAATTAATCCCTCTAGAGCCCTGATTCTAGTATATGGACCATTTGGACATGACAACTACCTTGCTTTTGTCCTAGTTGTTTTTAGTGTGATTGAGATCACTATAAGTCATGTGAGTGAGTGGACACATGGGCTCCACATTATCTTACTCCATTTTCTATCATACCCTCTATCAGAAATGATGACATGAAAATTTCACTTGAGCATAACCATCTATTAGATCTTCTTCAATTAGGACATGTCTTTGCATTGGTTGCACCATAGGGGAATGATGAGAAATCAAATGATTGGTTAGAACATTGTGTAAGAGGTACACAAAAGCTTGCATAATCGATCATAGATGATGATGGATTAACATATCCTACTAGTTTAGTGCTTGTTGTTGGAACATGGCTGCAGACATACATGCTTAGAAGGAATGGAATTCCTGCATTTGAAAATTATTAGAAGCACAAAAAAATTCTCATATATTTACATCTTATTATAGCAACAAATGTAAAGTTGTTGAAGCATCAAGGAAGACCAAAAGCAAAAGAAATTTTTATTATTACTAGTGCTGATCATGAAGCCCTATTAGAGACCCTAAAATAGAGAGAGGACCCTACTGGAACCCTTGACTAGATATATTTACTTCTTATGTTATTTTGTTCGCAATGATTTAGTGAACCAATGATTATCTTTTTTAATACAATAAGTTACTAATATTTTTTATGATATTAGAATGTAGATACATCATGAAGAGTAGCCATGCATGAAGATAAAAAAAACTAAATAAGGAGCATAATGAAGAAAATCTATTCTATTTTTGACACTATGATTTTTGACAATACTTTTATTGACACTACAATTTTTGACACTACTATTTTTGACACTGATTTTTGGTAGTTGTGTATTGATGTAATAATGATGAAACACTTGAGATATTTTAAATGTAAACTTGTTGATTTGATGTAAGAAACATAGATGATTTTACTTAATGCAATTTATGTAGAGGAACCTGAAAAATAATGATTTTAATACATACTAAGACTAAGTCTACACTGTGCCCAATGCCAAAAACTTGAGAGAGGTAAGAAATAATGTTCTTTACTTAATACTAACCATATTGACACCCTTGTTCTAGTTGTGGAGATCCTCCATCATCCGCAACCACCCTATATCAAAGAGTCTCCAAGGTGCTCTAAGTGCATGTTGTGGTTGATCTTCTGAGGGTCTTAAATCAAAGCTTGTGGGGGATATCGATGAAATGTTGAATGCTATAGGATGGTCATAGAAAGGTCTACAAGAACATATCTCATTTTTGAGAGATTACATTCTATTTGGATTCAGCACATTGATCTCACTTGATGCCAACACTTGCACTGTGCCTCAGTTCATAGGTGCATCATAGCGTAACTTTGAAACCACTAATCTTGCAATCAAATCATTAGTACCATTAGCTTTGAATGGGTGGGTGAACCCTAGTGACACCCTTGTTCTGGCTGTGAAGAGCCTCCATCATCTGTTGCCACCCCATACTGAAGAGTCTCCAAGGTGCTCTATGTAGTGCTTGCCCTTAGTTCGCATTTTGTTATCATTGCTGAACTCTTTTAGAGCTAGTTTTATGCTATTGGTTAGTAGCATTCTTTTGAGATTATCAAATATTGTGCTATGGATTCAGTTTATTATGTGATGAGATTACTTAGATTTTGCATTTCATGTATGCATGATGATTATTTTCAGTGTTTGCAGTTATTAATGATGATTAGTAAGATGATTTATTATCAGATGTGTTTTCTTATGGATACTTACCCCATACTTGCATGTGTATGGTGTGTGTGTTTTCTTTGCGTATTTTCTTTTGTATGGCATGTCTGATGTGGTTAAGGAAGGGAGTCGTAGTCACCTGCTAGTTAGGATCTACACGATGCACCACTTTTTGCCATTGCTTGTTTAGTTTAGTATATCAATATTGTGCCTGTACATGCATGGTTTTTATGCAGATTGTAGGTATTGGGTATCGACTTCCCTGAATTTCTAGGATGAGCGTACCCTATCACATTATCTCAATGATAAGAGAGGGGAGATAAATTCTCAAGTCCAAATCCCAACCCTTTAAGCCATTTGTCCTAATTGGAAAATTAGGACAAGTATTCGAGTTGAGTACCCTCTGAATGCGTTAGATGATGTAATTCATGATTTAAACCCTTGGTTTGATTTTGTATGTATTTTGGCTATGATGGGTTTTCATATTTTTACCTTATGAGTCTTTGATGTATTTTCTATTAATTAAGCCTAATTAAAAGATTTAATTAATGGTTTAATTAAATAAAAAATTAATATGGTATTTTAATATTTATTTTATTTAATTAATTGAGAAATTAATTAAATAAAATAATTAAATTTGAAAATAAAAGTTAAAAGTTTAAATTTGAAATGTGACAATATTTATTTTAATAATAATATATTTGGAGTTCATTTTTAAATAAATGACTAAATAATATTATTATTAAAGCTAATAAATATTTTAGCAATTAAGTTTTGAAAATGAAATTTAAAAGTGAGAAATATATTTAAAATTATTAAAAGATTCTAAATCTCATATGATTAAAATATAAATATATTAAGATTGAAAAGTGGAATTATTAAAGTTAGTGCATGAGATTTAATAAATAAATAAATTAAATTGGAAAGAGTAAATTAAATATTATATTAATATTTGCTCACATAGGAGTTGGCAAATTCTCGGGAGTTGTCATGTAGACAAAGCAGGGGTTTGTACTCTAAGAATGCACAAGAAGTTAGCATTTTATTTGAGCAAATGGTGTCTACAACCTTAAGACTTATATAGAAGGTTGGAGAAGACCCATGCTTGGTTGTCATGCAGCTTATCTTCTAGTTGTTTCTAGAGATACTCTAGATGCATCTTAGAGGCCTTTAAATAGAGGCTCTCCTAGTGTGTTTGGGAAAGCTTAATGGAAGCTACAAGCTACAACCTATAAGCTTCAAGCTAAAATGGAAGCTTCAAAGCTTACATGCATTGGAGAATCTCATATGCTCACATGTTTCTACATGCTACTATGCTTCTTCTAGCACTTCTAGTCACTTGGAGGATTCGATTGGTTTAGATCTTGGAAGAATTACGAATGATGGAGAAGAAAGGGATTTTCTATGGACTTCTGAGGCATGGCGGATTAGCATTAGTGTCCAGGTGCACTCGTGATATTGGCATATTCTCTTTGCACTATTTCTCTTCTTGTCTTCATCATGTCTGTTATATGTGTCTGAATACTCTTGTGAATGAATCTACAATTAAATTGGAATATAGATATGTAGAGTTGCAAAGAAAACAATAGAAAAACCCTAGATCCAATTAAGGAAGAAATTAGATCTAAACGGGTTTGGGTTCGAATTAGAATCAAATGTTGAATGATGATTTCAAAATTTATAGTTAACCTGTAGGATGGATTTAAGGATATGTCTAGAAAACAATTATTTTAAAAGGAAAATTATTAATTTAAGATATTTGAAAGCCCTTATTGTTTGAAAGTTATATATGTGTTCTTTTTTAATATATAATAATTGCATATATGTTGCAGTAATGATGGATGGCAAACTGGGTATATATATATACATACATATACCTATACCTATACACACACACACACACACACACACACACACACACACACACACATATATATAGGTATAGGTATAGGTATAGGTATATGTATATGTATATGTATATGTATATACATATACATATACATATACATATACATATACATATACATATACATATACATATACCTATACATATACATATACCTATACCTATACGGATATACATATACATACATACATATATATATATATATATATATATATATATATATATATATATATATATGTATATGTAAATACATTATAAATCGCAGTCGAAATACATTTTAAAAATCAGAATCACGTCATTGAAAACGTTTAAAAAAAAAAATTAATACAAATGGATTTGGGGAGGGGCAGATATATCCACCCCCTGCCCCCACCTGCCTTTATTTATTGGCGTTGACGGTCGCCAGTACCCACTGATGCAGGTACTGCGACTGCCATCGCAGGCCCTACGTCAGAGGGCAGGGCCGCACAACTTGTATGTGCCATGTAGCAATTATAAATTCGCTTAAACTAAATACTCGCCCATGCAATTTTTAAGAGCTCGGCATGTATATATATTAAGTTGTGTTACATAATATTATTTGTAATTCGATATTATTATATGTATATATATATATATGTGTGTGTGTGTGTGTGTGTGTATAAATGTATGCATATATATATATATATATATATATATATATCTATATATATAATATTGTAATTCGATTTTGTAATTATAATGAAGTGTTGGATATTAATCATTATTATATATATGTATATATAATTATATATAAATATAATATAAATAAATTTTTATTTAAGATATTGAAATCTCAATAAAGCAATATAATTAGAATTTAATAATTATTTAATTAGTCTAAAGACTAATAAGAATGTTCTAAGTGAATTAATGGAGATTTTTAATGGAAAGTTTGTAGATAGAGCTGATGGATAGAGATATTGAATTCAATAGAGAATGGATAACTTTAGATATTAATTATTTAATGTATATTAAATATTATTTAATATATATTAAATAATTTAAGAAATGATAATTTTAAATGAAGAGAATGTAATGTTAATGGATTAATTGACATGGAGTTATTATTATAACATTACTATAAGTAGAATTGTTATATTATGTATTATTAGATAACTTGTCAATTTACCTTAATGGTGTTAAGAGTTAGTCAAATATTAACTAATGAGTATATGGAAGGATTCTATAGATCGAGTATTTATAGTCTGATGAGTTCATTATTTATTAATGTTTGTAAGGACTAGCAAACTATTAATAAATAATGGTTTGAATAGATGGTTTGAATAGTTATCAATAAATACGATTAGAGTAAATCTAGTGGAGATTATTTAATGATTAAAGTTTTGTAAAAAGATATTAGTTTTTGGTTTGAAGTATGATTGATTTTTAATCAATTGATGTTCATTGAGTTGTCAATATAATTATATGCGATAGAAATGATTATCATGATGAATGTGATCTATTAATAAGATTCCCAATATAGCTTGTCATTAAATATTAGCAAGTTATGATTATTGAACTATGAACATGAATATTTGTGTATGGCTGACTTCTAGTTATTAGTCAGCTAATATTCATTGGGTTGATGGTTTGGTTGTGAAATTATTAATTAAATAAATTAACTAGAGTTAATTGGATTTAATTAATAATTAAGTTATGTAATGGAGATTTAATTGATATAATTCTTTTAATGAGATTGTAGAAATACTGATATCAAAGTTGATAGGTCTTATTCCGATGACTTGAATAACGACTTTAGATATTTTAATGGTGAAGACTTAGTAATATATAATTGAGAATTATTAGAATGATAAAAGGTCAAGGATTGTGAACCGATGTTAATTGATCATTCTAATAAAGTTATGATCTCTTATTCGAAGAATGATAATTGGTCCTCTTATAATATAATGAATAATGATCCTAGAAAAGTTGAAAGGTTAATCAATTAGAATATGGATCATGGTTAAATATAGAAGACAATTTAATTAAAGGTCAATGATGATCAGTTTAGTGAATATTTATCCTTAAGTTATTCTTAGAATGTAATCCTTAATAATGGAAGGATAATGCTATCGGGGAACAATTGGGTTGACTTGTAGGTCAAATGATGAAACTTAAGACACTTGAAAGTATACTTGCAAATAGAAAACTGGAAACCCCTACACATTATTCAACTATGTGAATTTAGTAAACCAAAACATGTGTTTGCATTGTATATTCTATATGCTTCTTTTTTTGGATTTTGGGTTGACTAGTGTTGACTAGTCCTAGGTTGTTACCAGAGGCTCGGGGGTTATGAGATGTGATGACATGTTGATCTTATTTGGTCTCGATCTTTATAAGCCCAACCATGGTTATGTGATCGTATGCTCTATGAAATGTTTGTATTTACTGATTGTTATTGTTCATCAGTCTTCATGTGTGAAGCTGAGATGTATGTGTATGAGACACTTGAGCTAATCATTTTTGAGTCATCGATCAGTTATCCTTGGATTATTTTCTAGTCGCCATGATGGGACTGAAATGTGGATTTATTTCTTGATGATGTCATGTTGTGACATGTTTGACTCAACCATTTTGGATTCTTTGATTAGTATGATTTTGAGATATTCTTGGTTGCTTGTTGAGAACCAATGGATACTTATGATTATCAGTGATGCCTTCAGTTGCCAATAGAGAACTATTGTGGTCATCATTTTCTATGGATGCTTTTCCGGATGCTCATGGAGATTTGATGATTCTTATCTTGGAAATTTGATGATTCTTATTGTGGATATTTGATGCTTTTATCATGGTTATTTGATGATTCTTTTTATGGATTATCTTTTGGATTTTATTTACAGTTGCTTGTACAAGACTGTGGTGATTTATGATTTCATAAGCTTAGGGTAGGTAATCTACTTGTAGTGTCAGGAAGTGGCTTGCAATGGGGGCCGGGGCCCTAAGTGGCTGCTAGGGTAACTCATTGTAAGTTTGGTTAATAAGTGATAACATTTACACACTAAATGGGGATTAAATGAACCTAAAAAGATAATTTTTTTGGTTCTCGCCCATGCCTTGAGTGCTTGTACAGGCTAGGATGGGAGTAGTGAGAACGCATGGTTGCGACCTTGCATTTCGTAGTATGCCTCATCAGTATGAGAGGATACTAGTGGCCGCATGAGATCAGTATGGACCTCTGGAGTTTAGCTAACTGCCAAGGTAACTTGTATGTGATAAATGCAATGACACTTTCCCGCTTGCAGAGTAGGTTTCCTGCATGTCATTGTTGTGCCTCTAGGAATTAGATGTCAGTTTTGTGTGATGGAACCTTTGAGTTAATATACTTTTAGGATTGCTGAACTTAGAGATTAATTATGCTATGTGTTTTGGATAGCCTGTTTGGGACTTGAGATTATCTCCTCAGCACGGTGGGAGTGGACCACTTAGGTTCCACGCGGTCGGGTGGTAGTGTATTTTCCACTCTTATCATTTGAGATCTGTCTGAGACACCATAGCTGATGCTTTCTTGGTTGGTACTTATCTTTATTATGTTCTTGGAACATTATGATAGATGATGTACCCTATGATGGATGTATTTACTAGTATGTTTCTTACATTGATGATTTGCATATGTTAGATGATGTTATCTTATGCTTTACTTTGCATGTTAGTAGGATGTTTTCAGAGTGACATTCCTACTATGATAATACCGATGATCTCTTTGGTGCTTTGGAATGTTATGCACAGAGGGATGGCTAGGATCCACGATGGTCTAATGATGCTATTTACAGTTGGGAGGAACCGTGCACTTAGTTATTTATGTTTGAGATGTATGGTTATCTTTTATGATGGATGTTATATCTCTTGTGATGATGTATCATGTATGACATGTGGATTCATTATGTTATTTTCTCATGGATTAGAGATAGTATGATGATGTATTGTATTTATATGAATGTTTATTGTTTTAAGCCTTTTCATACCCTGTGACATGTACAGTGGATGATTGAGCAATTTGAAATGTAATTACTAAAAGGACGCTTGTATATGGTTTAAGAATGTTGGATGTATCATTTTTATTTCATAAGGATGTGATGTGATGTGAATAGTTAATTTAGATGTGATACAACATTAAGGGATCCTTAAAGAATGTAATCTATTATCTTATATTATGTTTACTTTCAGTTGGATGTTGTTATTGCTTCTGTTACTATGTATAAGTTGTGAATGGTTTATCTTTTATATTTAAAAAAAAAAATTTGATTGCTAAACTTAGTGAAATTGTTTGGATCCCTTGGTGGGGCATTACACTCTAAGTGTGTATTGAGGTCAAGCTTTTGAGGGTTGTAACTCAGAGCTTGTGAGGGCTATCGATGAAAAGTTAAATGTTACATGAAGGTCATGCCAAGGCCTAAAATAACCTATCTAATTTTCAAGAGATCACATTCTATTTGCATTCAGCACAACGATCTCGCTCGATGTCGAAACTCGCAGTGTGCGTCAATTCATAGGTGCATCACAACACAACTTTGAAATTGCTAATCTTGGGTTGCCTTAGATTGGATTAGGAATAAACTTCTCTAATGGTAATATTTTTTCTATAGTGAAGATTTTAGATCTTAGGAATTATTTCATTATTCTTGTTGATATTTTCTTATAAACTTAGTTAATAGGTTTAAAGATTATAAGAATAACGATTTTATAGTTGGTAAGCATAATGATACAATTTTAGGTTTCCATTGGTAAGAAGAACAATAATCATATTCAAGATGGTGCCCATAAAAAGTAAATGAATGAAATTCATGAGAATATTTTTTCTAGAATGGTGAATATATATTCATTGATTTAATCATCATTCATCTTAATGAACAAAAAACAAGAAAGCATTTGATCCATTTGTACTCTTTCCTCCTTCAGTATATTATTTCTCTGAATGCTTCTATATGACTCCCAATTACCTTTTTTACCTTAACATTTCAAATTTACAAGTGGCACCTAATAGTGAGTTTTGTAGTTGTATGAATTGCTTTTCTTTTCACAATAGAATATTTTGTGAAAATGATTTCACATGACTTTCTATAGAAAATATGGGACTAAACTGGCAACATCTATCTATTTTAGGTTACTATAAAGATCTCAAGTGAATATGAGGCTTGTTGGAAAATTTGTTTGGGAATCATTTAATGAAAATGTTTCCTCATATGAAGATGTCTAGATATCATTGATATGGGTTTCCTAGAGAAGATACATACTACATGGGACAATATTGATCATTTGTGGAACATAACAAGGTGAGAAAATAGTTTATTGTATATTTTCTTCTCAATGGAGATTTTTCTTGGGTAGGTTGTTGAAAGTTTTTATTAATCAACATGCTAGTATTTTTCATTAATTTTCAGCCTATTGGTTGACTATGTTTTATCTTGAGATTTTAACATATTCTTTGAACTCAAAATAAAGCATTTTTCATGTTTTAGACTTCTCTTTTGGACACCTCACCTGAAGATGCATTACCTATCTTTTATTTTTCATATTCTTAAGATAAATATGATATATATTGTAATGTCTTTGAATTCTCAACTCATAAAAAAAATCTATTTTATTCGTAGGCAAAAATGGAATGGTTGATCTCGTGGTTGATTTCTCCTACAATTAGGTAGGATATGTTCCTTCATTAGGAAGTTGTGCTTGTAGACTTTGGGCCTTTCTGGGGCTTATGAGATTGTAGGTTTCAAAAAGCAAAACATGTTGAGATGGGATTAAGACCTCTAGTATGTTCTCAATAGTTAAAATGGGAAGATATCCTTAGTAAGTGGTAATTAGTCCTTGTCAAATTGGACCAGCCTAAAAGCCTAAATTCCTAAAAGATTTTTTTTTTTTGGTAAACTATTAACTAATCCAATTCTACGAATATCTAAGTGTGTGCTCTTTAAGGTTTCAAGCTCACAAAAAAGCTAAGGAATAAAATAGCATGCACATATACCATTGTATTTGTCTTGCTCATGGCATTAATGCATACCAATTTCTACCAGGGAAAAGAGATTAAAGACTGGCACTCTTTCATTGCAACTCTATTCTTGTGGAATCCATTTGCAATACATGCTTGTAAGTTTGTAGGTATAAGATTCAAATTAAGCGATGCTTGTGCTCTACTAATGAAAGAAATGGTCTTTTACAAACAAAAAATATCAAACATGATTTAGTCTCATGACATGCTACACACTTCTATATGAAAATATGATCTCTTTATTGTTATTTTTATTGCATAAAGAAATAGAGTAGTACCCAAACACACCTATGCATGAATTTTTTATCTCTTTATTGTTATTTTTGTTGTAGAATGAAATAAAGTAGCACACGGATGGTTCAAATTGCATAGAAGTACATTAGGGGTTTCTAGGAGTGTAGTATATCTTTTCAGTGGCTTGTAAAGAGGGACTCAAATCTGGCTTCCAAAAGATTTATTCAACAACAATTTTTAAAAAAAATTTTAAAGAATTATTTTCCATATCTGGTGACCATTAGCTTCTATGAGACCACATTTCTTTGAGGCATTCGGTCATATAACTCATGAACGTTCTACATACATCTCTAGAAGAATAAAAATCTTCAAATTAGAAAATTTCTTAATAGTTTTGTTGCCAAAAATTATTTATAATGGGTTTCTATGTAGTCCATGCTCTTCTAACAGAGTTTCATATAAGCTATAATTAATTTTGGTCCATGCTAGAGTTCAATATAAGTCTACCCAAAACCAGGTTAACACAACCCAAGATGCGGTTCAAAATGATATCTATGCCTTATTAAATGGAGTACATCTACTATCAATATTGCAACTATCCACTAAGGGTTTTTACAATTGCTAGAGTAACAATTTCAATGATCAAAGTGTTGGAAATATAAGAGGAATAACTAAGAGGGGAGGGGTGAATCAATTACCACTAAAGTAAATCCTAGATCTCTTAGATGTCAATACAAAACATAGACTCTATTGAAATTGATGTTACTTGGTTAACATGCAGGTACTCATTTGACACTAACCATACACTGTAACTTAGTGCAAGCACTACAAAATCAAGTGTTACTTGACAAATACTAAACACGTAGATCTTAAGATATTAATAATGATTAACCTTAACTAACCTAGTTGCATACACATTAAAGAAATAGCATAATAGCATGAACACAAGTGACACCAAGATTTAACGTGGAAACTCATTTTTGGAAAAACCATCAATTGCAACTAGTTATTGATTTTCACTCTTCTAAAGTGAGCCCTATTAGGAGACAACCCTATTAAAGGTTACAAAATACACTGTTGGGTGTGACCTTTTTAGAGGATTTAATCACCCTATTAGGAGTGACCTTGTTAGAGGTCTTTAGACACTCCAATCTAGAAATGCCACCTTGTTAAAAGATTTGGAAAATATTTGTTAAGCCCAATGTGTTAAGAGATTTAATGTGATGTACCCAATTTCAGAATGGGTTTTAATAGGAAATAAGGATTAATTACCAATATTAGATTATTAAAATAATATAATAATAATAATTATCTATTTTAAAATACAAATATTATTTATAATAGATAAGATAAATAATATTAAATATATGTGATATATATTGGATATATCTAAAATATGTATAATAATATATCATTATTTAATATAGTAATCTTATGGTATGTTTAATAATGATATAGTTATAATTCATCATAATATAAGATTACATAATATTAATTAAGATAAATAATATAATATTATAATATTCTTATTTATATTAAAACTAATTTATATAATCTATAGTTAATATAATAATATAATATATAGGCAAGAGCCTATAACACAATGGTAAATTGTGAGCCTCTCATCGGGGAGTTCTTGGGTTCAAATATACTCAAGATTAACACATAATAATAATTAATCTTAACAACCATAATAAATAATTAATAAATAATCTAAGATTCAATCGATTACCTATAATATATATATAATCATTAAAAATAATATATAATTAATAAAATAATAATTACCTTATGAATATAATTAATATTATGAATGGACATGACTCTATGGATACATTCATATATATATATATGTATGTATGTATGTATGTATGTGTGTGTGTGTGTGTATACATATATATTATGTATATATATATGTATATAACACACACACACACACACACACACATATATACATATACACATATATATTGATGTGTACATATATATATGTGTATGTATGTATGTATATATATACATGTATGTGTATATATATATGATACAAACACATTAAAAACTTCATTATGAGAAATATATATATATATATATATATATGATACAAACACATAAAAAACTTCATTAGGAGAAATATTATAAAAAGAGGATATGATAAAAAAAGGGTAAATTAATTAATGTCTAGAAGGGGACATTATAGATGGTATCAAAGCAATGATCTTGCCATCCTATGTGGAAGAAGGTTTAAGCAGATCGGTGAACTACAACAGATTCTATAAATGATTGAAGGCTTCAGAAGAATTAAGAGAAAGATAATTAGAATTGGTATAAAAAAAATGGTTGCAAAAAAATAGAGTAGCAAACAAATAAAGATAACTACCACATGGGTATATGGACAAGTATGAGATTTCTTTGCCAAACATTTATCTAGCTTTAGTGACATATATTTTAGTGGTTATCCCTTCTTGAACATCACATAGGGAGAAAAAGACATTAAGAAACATATTGAAAGTTGTCCACTACATCTATTAGATTTGTCAAGATGGGTGATAGTAGATTTCTTGTCAAATTATGTTCTTGATTGTACATGACACCCTAATAATAATTGTTGGAATGTAAAACTCACTGCGACGCTTCTAATTGCATTGCTACTCCAAATGTCATTGTTTTTTTTAGAGGGGTAGATAAGAAAAACATAAAAAAGTGAACGAAGAAAGTCAAGGATGTAAAAAGAGAATTGATATACAGTGGGCAAGATGAATATATGGGTTGTTTATTATAAATCACATGAAATACAAATCGATATCTATAACATTCTGACAAGAGAGGCTACAAAGAAGCCACAAGAAATAGTAAGGATAAATAATATACGGCAGACCATATTATATCATACATATGAGTATAAAGCAATTTGATGCTTTTATGAATGTTGTGATAATATGAGTCTCACAATAGCAGCTAAAGTGCATTGATCTATCAAGATGGAGAAGTATCCTCAAGGATTTGGAATGTTGAAAATATATACAATAGTTGTGATATTGAAAAGAAAATGAGTAATAAGGTCTATATATATATATATATAAAGAAATTATGATATTTGGAAAACATTTGATGCCGCAAAAAGTTTGATGTGTTGAAAAAATAAAGAGTATCAAATTCTAAAATGAAAACAGTAACGAAAGGAGGTCAAGTATTGCATATTAGACTTAAGCATTACAAAAAGGCCTAAATTTGAGGAGGACCAAAATTGTAGGAAGCTTTAATATACATGCAAATAAACAATCACCATGGTATAAATATGAAATAAGGAGAATATGCATGGAAGAATACTTAAGGGAAATAAGATGGTATAGACTAGAAATGAATATAAGGAGACTTTTGATGTTATTCAAAAGAAGAAGAAGAAGAAGAGATTGGGCATAAAATTAGTAACAAAAAGGAGTTGTGGGACTTGGTAAATAACTATGAAACTTCTTCAACTAACAAGCGAAGGTATGTCTGTGATTAAATGAGGTAAGTATATATAGTGGATTCTCTTATATTTTAATAAATGTGATAAGTTATGTGTTAGTAATTTATTTGAAACAAATATATTAATTTTATTAATTTTGAATCATATATTTATTTTAGAAATGTACAATAATTTATCAACAATGTTATCAATAATTAGAACAACAAATATGGTAAATTGTAAATCATGATTATAGATGTTTATATATTTATGAGTATAATGTTTTTTGTGACATATCTAAACTAATGTTGTGTCTAAGTTGAAAGATAAAAGCATAAGTAAGTTGGATAAAAATTCCTTTCGGGTTTCAAAGGAGACATTATTCAAAATATTTGTGCTTAAATTCATGATGGATAGGGAGTGTGCACAAGGTGAGGAGTAAATCAGTCACATTAGGGCAATATAATCCCAATATGGATAAAGGTTTGAGGGAGCCCCAAGCTAAGAGTGTCCTAACTCAAAGCCATTTTAAATCTTCCATTCATCATGGGACCTACTTCAAGGATAACAATTCTAATAATCTACCATCCATCTTAAAATTAAACATGTTCCTAGTGGGTAGGGAGTGTGCATAGGGGGAGGAGTAAATTGATCATGTTGGGGAAAAGTGAATCCCAATATGGACTAAGGTCTGAGGGAGCCCCAAGTTGAGCATGTCTAAACTTAGAGTAAAAGTAAATCTACAATTTACTGTGGAATTATACACCCTATTATACTAGCTATAGGAAATATGCATCTTCAATCTAGCTTTTTATTTAAAGATAGGAGAAAGGAGCACACCATTCATGATCAAAGTGGTAAAAAATTTCCTTGCCCTTTTTCTTATTTCAAATTGTAAGCTAGATTCTAACATGTATACTATGTGTCTACATCATGTCTTCATGCATCAATGTGTTTTCTTTGAGTCTTCTTTGTGTCTCCATGCATTCATGTCTACCTCGTGTTTGCATCATGTCTTCATGCATTAATGTGTCTACTTTGTGTTTTCATTCATATGTTCTTTTATGTACTATTATATACTAACATGTTTGTTACCCCACTTTTCACCTTGTAACCATTTTGGAAAGTGGGAAAATGTTGTGTCTTAGTAAAGTCTAGTTAGGTCCGAGTCTAGTTTCAAGTCCCCTCAAGTGGAAGGAGTCTTCATCGGATATTTCATCTTTCCCTTCCCCACATTCATAGCCAGGTTGTTTTCCTTTATGTTGTGAGTCTTATGGGTAGCTTAGTACCTAATCTAATGGAGATTCTTGTAACATGCAAAGATTACTCACAAAGTTGAGTTTTCTTACACCTTATCATATTCTCCATTAAAAGAAGAAACTTGTGAAAAATTGAACTTTGCCTTCTACTTAATGGGTTTTCAACCCACGAAGGCAATTTCTTTTATGATCATCTACCTTAAGAAGTATTAAAGATTCATCATAGCTCTCAAAATCCTCTTTGGGGGAAAAATGAAAATTGACTTCTCCATGGAAGGTTTTCAACCCATGAAGTTTGTTTTTTTGCATAAGGTAATTCTAGAGGAAATTAAATGAGAGGTGGGCCCTAACTAAGATTAGACTTCTTTATGGACATCTCCAAACCCAAAGGAAGCAATAAGTTAGAAGGTAAAGTTGAAAAGAAGACCTGGGCAGAGAAATGAAAATCATCTTCTCTTCGGCGAGTTTTCAACCCATGAGGATGATTTTCCACATTTAAAAGAAAATCAAGTTTATAAGTGAATTGGACCCACATTTCACATAAAAAATATTTTAAGAGGATAATAGAAACAACCCAACCATCAAGGGAAAGATCTATTAGGCAGGATTTGATTTGGCAGATATTTTCTTATGAAGTACTCTATTCATAACTTCCTAAAACTTAAATGGAAAATAGGAAAGTAAGTGTGAAAGGATGGAAAGTTACTATTGGGCCAACAGAACAATGAAAGAATATTGAGTTATCCATTAAGACCCTCGCATTTACTATTTCAATGGATTTATCTTTTAATTCATTCGTGTGGTGCGAATCTTGAAGATCAACGAGTGAATTAAGACTCCTATATAGATGGAAACACAAATAGTTATTCAAAGTAATACTCTTTCTTGAACTGTTATTTTGTTAATTTGCACAACTTTTTCAAATAGCCCATATTTGTGAATTCACTATCTTGTTCTTCTTCTAGATTCAAAATTCAATTCATTTCATTCTTAGATAGAATGACAACTAGGTTTGTGGGTTTTGATGGGCTAAATGGAATCAAGTCTAGACTATAAAATTTCACTGATACTTCATTCCATTTTTATGATATGTAAGATTTTCAAAAGAGGGTGAAATCAGAGCCAATTCATCGCATAACTGAAAAGCTCCAAGGATGTGGGCCAGTTGAAGCCATTGGTTTTCCAGTGGTAGTCCAAGCTCTAAAATTGATTTATGAATGCATAAATCACTACAATATGGATACCAGGAAGATTATCTTTCTTGATGATACATTATTAATTTCCATTGATAGACAAATAGTGGTGAATTGTCTACAAATTCTAGAGCGAGAGGAGTTTTTAGACTTGACAATTGGTGGAGCTATATCTAAGTTTTCTGCAAAGAAAATGGTCTGGAGAAAGGAGATCATGTAGACATGGTTTCAAAAGCCATAGAAGATCAACAATAAGGTCCCTAAGACCCTTTTTGGTACTAATCTCAAACATGAGATTGTTGACATTCTGGTTCTCTTGCACTAACTAAAAGGTGAGGTAGAAGCTCTAAATTTTGTTGAACAATATTTCTTTTTGGTATAGTTATTTGTTTGGATACCCAATATATTGATTGGGCACATGAGGTAAGTGAGAATATTTCTAATTCTCTCAGCACCATGAAGTTCTAAAACACCTTCTATATGTCTTCTTTTTTGATTTACATGCTAGGTTCTCTATAGTTATGGCCGGGCCTCCCAAGGGTAGAAAATTTTGCTAACAATGTGAAGTCTTATGAATTCTACCCATGTTTGGAGTTGGAAAATAGTTATGCTAAATATATAAGAGTTAATGATGTGTTTACAATGAGAATTTGTGGGGAGCTTCAAGGATGCTTAGAGAGGAGATTTAGTCTAGATGCAATGGCAACCATTGGTTAGTTTGGGAGCTATTTTATCTAGTTCTCATGTTTCTCTTATTTATGTCTTGCAGCTTTTGATAGATTCCCCTTAAAGTTTTTGAGGTACCCAAGAGACATGATTGTGTTGATCAAGATAGTGAGGCAAGCCATCCAAGTGAATGTGTTGAGAAAGAGTTTGAAGAAGAAGGAATATGAGTTCCCTATGAAGGTGGGAGCTTTCAACTATGAGTTTGTTCTAATGCAAAGAACATGTTGAAGGCCTTCAAGATGAAATATATATTGGAAATGTATGAGGTCTTAAGACCCATGTTTGACCCAAATGGGTATGCATAGGAAGTGTTGTAGATTGGGAGTGTGATTAAGCACATCACCACAATCAAAGACTATTGAGTTGATTGTTAAGATGAATTTGAAAGTTAGGAATGTGCTTTCACTAGATTAACAGTGGACTGAATTAAAATATATCAAGTCAACCTTAATATTGAAGGAATTGAAGATCATGGGAAAAATATGTATAGCAATACATAGTTGACAAAGATAAGAAATACCCCTATTAGTTTAGAGCCCTATCAAGATGCTGGGGATGATTTAGATATTATGATGTAGGTAGAGTGGACTATAGTGAGAAGAAGCCAAAGTAAGAGCACCACCACTCAAGCTCCTTTAACATCTACTCCTACCTCCTCTAAAGCTGACACATAAGGTGTGACCCTTCCCATCACTCAAGGACCAACTCAACCGGTAGGTGGACGTGATCAACCTCCAGATAAGAACATTCCTTTGACAAAAACTTGTCAAGATGGCTTTTCTCCAGTGATTGGTACTCAATTAGAAGCTAAGAAGAAAGAATAGGAGCCCAAAGATAACACTGTTACTCTAGTTCCTTCACCTCATGGTAGTCCTATTCCAACCACAAGTGCTAGACTTCTCTAGCCAAGTAGACCTCAATTGCAATTAGTAGATTTGCGAGATGGAGGAAATAGTGATAGTGAGTCCACTGAATCAGATAAAGTAGCTAAGAAGGCTGTAGAAATAGAGAAAGGCCAAGAGTCTTCAAAGCCTATCTCTCAAGCCCAAAATAATTCATTCTGCATGACTATGAAGATAATCACTCTGGTCAAGAGGAAATGTTTGGTATAGATTCCCTTTGAATGATCTCTAAGGTGATAGGCACTAATTCTTGGTTGGAGGGCACTCTAGAGAGAAAGAGAAAGAGGAAGGATGAAGGTGCTCCTAGTAAGTATACCTTATCTCTTGCTATTTTCTCAAGATTTGCATTGAGTAAGTTCAAGAAGTAGAAAACCTTGTCTATTCTAAGATAATATCTAGAAATAGAGCACCAAACAATGGAGATTGCAAAACCCACCAAAGATAGGAGAATTGAAGATATGTTTGCTAATGATTTTACACTACATTTTATAGATCTTGAGGAAGCCAGATATGAAACCAAGGCTAGTTTGTGGAAGTTGACAAATGAGGTAATTGAAGGATAGTTGGAGAGCCTCAAATTGTCAAAGGTTAGGATGAAGGAAGAGATAGAAGAGTTGAATAGATTTTTTAAGCAATAGGTCACTCCATTAGTGAGTATCTCTAGAATGCAAGTAGCAAGTATTCCTACTGCCACCAAGGTTCAAGCACTTATACCTCAACTTCAGGATGATAGACATTTTGGATAGATTGGTAAAGACTGGAGTGACAAGCTTAAATCAAAGGGGCTCTCCATTATAGAACAAATTGGAAATATTATCTCTAGGCTAGAAATAGAGAAAGCTAAGATTTCATCTAATAGAAATAGCCTAGCTATGGAGAGGACTAAAAGTGATGATTGTGTGTCCTTGTTGAAGATAATTATTCAATGAAATCAAAGGAAGTTGTCGAAGCTAAGATTTTTCCCAAAGGAGATGAGCCTTTGTTTGGATGGTTACAAAGCATACAGTTTGAGTCAGAAATGATCTTGGAGGTAGAGAAAAGTCTATAGGATACTAAAGAGAAGGTATATAAAGATCAAGACAGAGATTATAAACTCCTAAAAAGACTACACACAAATTCACATACTAGTGGGCAAGGAAAAGGGGTAATTGGAGTCACTATTATCCAAAAGAATTTCTCAAATTTTATAGATATCCTGACAAGCATATCTTTAGGGCACCAAAATAGAGTGTCTAAGCTTCAAAATATTGGTAGGTGCATACATGTGACCATGGAGGAATTGCAAGATAGACTAATTGTTGTTGAATATTTCACTAGGGAACACTCCAGATGGCTTTTGAGATATACTAATGTGCATGTACAAAGACATGAAGA
This sequence comes from Cupressus sempervirens, assembly GCA_028749045.1. Classification (NCBI taxonomy): domain Eukaryota; kingdom Viridiplantae; phylum Streptophyta; class Pinopsida; order Cupressales; family Cupressaceae; genus Cupressus; species Cupressus sempervirens. The sequence goes on along the minus strand of CM053784.1, from coordinate 276,944,350 downwards.
ACTGATTCAAATTATTGTTGCCAACAAGACCTATAGAGACAAAGTAGAGAAAGGAAAGAAGGGGAAGTGATTCATATTCTACTCTTTCCATTTTTATTTTGTAATCTTTGTAATAGACAACTTGGCTCTTTGCCATTTATCAGTTTTGAGAAGATGAACTAGTTAAACTTCCTTTGTAAAAGTCATCTTAGAAATCCTATATGTATGATAATGAAAGATAAATAAAAGGTTGATAAATTTTTGGTATGAAAGACTGGAAGTTGTAGAGTCAATTGAATGGTATTTTTGTATCAATCATTTTCTATTCCATTTGAAATAGTTGTTACTAGTTTGTTGTTTCTCTTTCACTGGAATTAAAGTGAGGAATAAATTGAGTTTTACTTGCCTTGTTTTAATACAATGAGTTGAATGTTGTAGGAATTGTCACTTAAAATTCAAAAGAGACTCATTATATTTTCATTCAATATAATTTTCTCCACTAATTAGTTCCTAGATAGGTTGATTAATCTTAATGCATGATAGCTATGAATTCATAAAATGTGTGAGTTTGCTAGATTTGAATAATCCTTAAAGCATTAATTCTCGCTTAAGTTGAATTCTATACGTGTTTGATGTAGTTTTTCTTCTCCTATTCTCTAGTTAAGAACATACTCTATTTAGGTTTAGGAATAATCAAAATTCATTGCAAATTCATAATAGGGAGTTGTACCTAACAATTCAGAGGAAAGTAAATCTTCAAGAGGCCACTTTCCAAACTATTATAAATAGAATTTTTTAATAGATTAGCACATTTGTGAGTCAGAACTAGAAGGAACAAATCTATTTACTAATAGATTTTTGGCAACTCTATTGGGGAGATGAAAAATCGCTTGACTAATAGATCTTATAACATGAGGGAAAATGGTACTACCTCATGAGAATATTGTCCCAATGCTCCAACCCCATGTTGGTTTCCAAGATGACCAAGAAGACATAATTTCATCTATTAATACATTTTTTTGGAGAAATAGAAGGAACATTGAACATTGCAAGAATGCTAGCCAAGTATTGGAAGAAGAAGAATCTAGGGTATAATTATTAGAAAGAGTTGTTTAGAGGATAGATATTTGAAGGGCAGAAAGACAATTGAGACATGACACTCAAGGAAAAAACTATTCTAGCACCCTAGAACAAAAAAGGTTCCTTATAAGTACCAAAGAACAGGGTGGGCAAGATCCTATTTTTGATAAACTTACAGAACTTGGTTTTCCCATCCTAGATATTCCTAAATGGAAAGGTGAAAAGTAAAGCCAAAGTATACCACCTTCCCCTATTTGAAATCAAACCACTTCACATACTACCTTCCAAGTATTAGCTTTGCATGGAATCACTACTCCCCTAGTTGTCAATTTTCTTCCATACCTTGCCAGAACAATTATGGTTGCTCCTTGGGCTGTAGCAATAGGTCCATTAGTACTCACAACTTATCATAGATGAACACATTAAGGCCCTTTTTGTAGGTACTCACATCTTAGGAGTTGTACATGAGGATGTTGCTATAAGATTATTTGTGGAAACCTTGATAGAAAGTGCAAAAAATTGGTTCTATCATCTAGATGATAGCTCAATCACTAATTAGGATACAACGAGAATGACCTTTGAGACAAGATTTAAAACTATGAAAGATGAACATGTCTTGTTAACACAGTTGACATCCATTAAAAAAAAACCTACCATGAGTATGAGGGATTTCATTGCTACTTCCAATAAGATTACTAGTATAATCCCAACTGCTAATAGGCCCACTACTGGTAATCTAAAAACATTCTTCATAAGTGCAATGCCCCTGGATATCAATTATGACTTAAGAAGGGCACATCCCATAGATTTAATAGATGCACAAAAGAAGGCAATTAAATTTGAAAATGACTTGATTTCTATGAGAAAATGGAAGCAAGAACTTCAAACTAAAGGAGGTTCCAATAATACCACATCATCTAATGAAATGATTCAAAAACTATCAAATGAATTGGTAGCAATAAAAAGAAAATTACTTTGGTTTAGTCAATCTTACCAATAGAATTACCAAAATCCACTAGGAATAATTTCATGGGAAATTCCTACAAGGTCCACAATCAAAATTGATGATTGAGGCTGCACCAAAAAAAGGAAAAATTTTCATGTTTCATTTGACGACATATCATGATAGTGAGAGTTGTCCATAAACTACTCTTATGATGTAGTTGCTATCCACCAATGAATTGAATACTATAACTCCTTGTTCAAAGTTAGATTCATACTCAAATGGAAACTTTGGAAATTTATTTTTGGAGTATGAATCAGGTTCTAAACATAAGGGTGAATGTTATGTGACCATTTATGGAACTTCATATATAGTGTTTACTCAAGGTCAAAGGCTTAAAAACCAATCCTCTAGTCATGCTTCCAGGAGTGACCTTTGTCCTTTAGAAAATAATATTCATGTTGATCAAGGAGCATCAACATCTCAAACAAGTAAGGACAAAATCCCTTTGATTTCATCCAACTCTAGTCTCAACCCTCTAAGTTGAAAATATTGGTAGATCATTGTAAGGGAAGTACTTTAGATTTAAATCACAATGTGACCATGGAAGAGGGAGATAAAAATTTGAAATCTAACCTATATAATAAAGAGGATTCTACTATCCTAGTAACCTCTCCTAGGAAAAAACCTAATCCATTCTATATTTCACTATATATCAATAGATTCAAATTTAGCAATTGCATAATAGATTTAGGTGTGTCAAACAATGTTATGCCTTATTCTATAGCTAAGGCCCTGGGTCTCAACCTTACTAAAGCTCATGGAAGGTGTTATTTTATGGATTCCAAATAGGTTCCCTTGCTCAAATAGATTAAAGATGTTCAAGTAGCCTTAGCTTCTCATCTAGAAAAGAAACTCTTACTGACTATTCTAGTGGTGGATATTCTAGCAAGCTGTGGGACTCTCTTAAGCATGAGTTTTTGCTGAGACTTAGGAGGAGAAATAAAATTAGAATGGTCCTAAGCAAGTATACCAATAGTGAATAAGAAAGTTAAACTAGAACCTAAAGAAAAAAATAAAAATCACTATGCTAAAGTCAGATGATCCTAAAGCTCATATCCTCTACCAAGAGCTAGAGTTCGGTAATTATATGTTGTTAACTAAGGAAACTCTAATTGTATGGAGAAGTGGAAACCTAGGAAAATACATCCTTAGTAAGAATGAAGAGTTGACAGACATCTGGACATTAGATTTTGATGGAAGTTGTTCCTCTTCAAGGTCTGGTGCAAGTGTAGTGTTAATACCTCGTAAAGGAGAACCTAAACCCATGGCTTTTAGACTAGAGTTTGTAAACACAAACAAAACTACATAATATGAGGCCTTACTCCTGGGGATAATAACTACAAAAGAAAAGGGGGTAAATATCTTGAAAGCCTAAGGTGATGTGGAACTTATTGTGAGACAAATTAAGGGGCAATATTCTATAAAGAACCACAAGCTAAAAAGCTATAGAAATAGAGTTTGGGATGAACTAGAAGACCTAGATACTTTTGCTAGTGAAGTAGTACCAAGGGAAATGAAAATCAAAGATGATTCCTTAGTGGTTTTAGCTTCTTTGTTGCTACCCCATCCAAAATTCAAAGATAAGAAGTACTAGATTGAGATTGTGTATTGAGCCTCTGTCCCAAATAATATAGAATCTTGGCAAGTTTTTGAAGATGACAAGAGCTTGTAGATATTCTTAGAAAATGGCAAGGCCACTTGAAAACATCGGTCTAATGAAGACAATAATGAAAACTCTAATCATCAACCAAAAGAAGGTCAAATGGCTAAAGTCCAATGATGAGGTAATATCGTTCCCCCATTCTTCATATCTTTAGAGAAATTGTTTAATAGGCATGACACATACATAAATCAAAAGAGGGAAGAAAAGGGACCTACTACCGGTGATTATGAAGGAGTGAATATTGGTGATGTTTATAATCCTAAAATGATCAATATTAGTAAGTGTTATTCACCAAAGGAGAAAGAAGTTGCTAGACAACTTTTTATATAATACTAGGAGGTATTTGCCTAGAGTTATGAGGTCTTGAAAAGATATAGGGGCGAGGAAGTGAAACATCAAATTCCCCTAAAGCCTAACATGATCCCCTTTAGAAAAAAGAAGAGGAATTATAATCATAAGGTAGTGATGCAAGAGCATCTTAGGTTTTCTTGCAATCCTGCATGTTTGTGAGAGATTTTGGTTAAAGGTTATGGAGCTTGGTGAATATTGATGCTCGGCATGGTCTGCAGCTTAGCATGGCCTAGAGCTTGGCATGGTCTAGAACTCAGCATGGTCTATAGCTTGGCATGGTTTGGGGCTCGGCATGGTATGGATCTCGGCATGGTCTGGGAGCTCGGCATGATCTTTGTTGCTCGGCTTGGCTTGGGATTTACTAGTGCTTAGCTTTGTTTTGCTGACACTCGGCTTGGTCTTGGTTTTTGTTAGTGCTGAGTTGTCTGTGAGCTAACTTATGGCATTTAATTTGTGTATGGGTTATTTAATTAGTGTTGTAGCTGACTTGTGGCTTGACCTATATTAAATGTAAGGGTTTTATTTTAATTTGTAATTGCTAGGCCAACTTGTGGCTTAGATTGGTATAAGGAGGGGTTGTGGGGAAGTCATTATTCATGATTATTATTCCATCAAGGATAAGTAGAGGAGCTTGGAAGAGAAAATTTTGAGAAGGGTTAGTAGTTGCGGCTTGGAAAATAAAGAGATTTCTTGGTGGGCTTGCGAGCACAAGTTGAGATCCTCCTTGTGGGTTTCTACCATAGTGTAGATCTGGACTAGCTAGGGTTTGGGATTAGATCTTGAGGGATCTTGTAGAACTATTACTTGGTTTGTATTTGGCCATAACCAAGAAGGCCTTACAACCCAACACATTGCATGTAATGAGTTATATTTTATGAATATATTATCATGATTTGGTATCAGATCTTACATTGTTGATTCTTGTTATTAATTTTCCGTTGCATGGTTGTATAGTTGGGGGCTAGGACATCCCCTTTGGGGATTCTCCTGCCTTGTACTACATCAGGTGGTATTAGAGCCAAGGTTGTTCCTGAGTGTGTGGATAGATCATCAAAGTTGAGGTAGTTTGCACTAGGACTTGGGTTGAAGAGCTAGATTTCGGTCGTGGATTTGTTGCTTAGGGTTTTCTAATAATTTGGAAGATGCCTCCAAAAATATCAGGCCCTAAGGAGATTGATGATGCTGTGGAAGAAAGGACCTTAGAGAAGGTTAAAGAAGATTTCAGATCTGAGATAGAGGAGGTTAGGGTAGAGTTCAAATCTCAGATAGTATTGATGAAGAGTAACATTATTGTTTAAATTGTGAGTGCTTTAGGTGGTGTACCTAGACATGTGGGTACTGAACATAGTTATGAGGAAGTTGCAAAAGACTTTGAAGTTTCTAGATCTAGTGGTGAGGATAGAATTGATCATGTGGAGATACCTATTGGAACTAGGGTTGGTCAATTTGCTAGACTTGGATATCAGTTGAAGCTGAAGCATAAGATGGAGGTTTCTAATTTTTGAGGTACTTTGAATCTTGAAGACTTGATTGATTGGATTGGTGAATTGGAAGACTACTTTGAGCTTGAGAATATTGAGGATCCACTTAGAGTGAGGTTGGCACAAACAAAGTTAAAGGGACATGCTGTTCTTTGGTGGAAGGTGAAATGAAGATCACTAGATGGAGGTTAATGGTGACTAAATTAAAGGCTAAGTTCATTCCTATTGATTATGAACTTGAGTTGTTTAAGCGATTACAGAATCTGAAGCAAAAAGATATGTCTATAAAGGATTATACAGAGGAGTTCTACAAGTTGAATATTCGGTCTGGTCATAGAGAATTGTCAAAGGAGAAGGTAGATCGGTACATTAATGGTTTGAGATTCAATATTCAGGATGAGGTTCGTATGCTAAATATTTCTTTAGTTGAGGATGCTTGTCAGTATGCTTTGAGAGTAGAGGAGAAACTAAAGAGGAAGAATCAAGGTAGTTACCAAGGGAAGGAGAAGCAGGATAGTTCACCACAAGCTAAACCAAAAGTAGAAGGTGAACCAAAACCTATTAAACAAAAAAGAAGGGCAAGTGGAGGTTGATTAAGAGGTAATTGTTTCAAGTGTGGTCAAGAGGGTCATAGATCTTTTGAATGTCCAATTGGTAGGATAGGTACTATTGTGAATGAGGTTGAAGTCCAAGAGATTCAGTTTGAGCAAGGGGAGAGTTTTTTGGCTCGATGAGTATTGGTTGGTGAGAGGACACTAGATTCTTGTCAAAGGACTAGTTTGTTCAGGACTACTTGTAAGTTTGGTGGTAAAATCTGCAAAGTGATTTTGGATGGTGGTAGTATTGATAACCTTATTGCTGAAGAGATGGTTCAAAAACTTGGTTTGAAGAGAATGAGGCATCCTTATCCTTATAGGATTGGCTAGTTGCAAGGTTAGCATGCTTTGGAAGTGAGGGAGCAATGTCTTGCTGATTTCCAAATTAGGCAGTATAAGGATCAATTGTTGTGTGATATTGTGGATATGAATAGTTGTCATGTGTTGCTTGGTAGACCTTGGCAGTATGATTGTAGGGATGTGCATGATTTTGGTAGGAATTTGTTTACAATTGAGAAAGGTGGTAGGAAGTTTTCCCTGATTCGTTTGCGGAATGAAGAGCTTGGTAGGAGGAACTTGAGTATTGGTGGTTGAGTTGAGTTGGCAAATTCTAAGAAAGTTTTTGATTAGCATGGAAATCAAACCTGTAGAACACTTGTGGCAGATGTGAAGAAGAAAAACAAGGGAAAGAGTGTACAAGTTGAAGACTTAGAGGATATTTATGTGAAGAACTAGTTTTGGATTTATGTGTTGAATCCTAAAAGATGTTTTTCTAGTTACTAGAACATCTTTTCGAACCTAGGGTGTCTAATATAGGAGCATCTTTGGTTTTCTTGCAATCCTGTATGTTTGATAGAGATTTTGGTTAAAGGTTATGGAGCTTGGTGAATACTAATGCTCGGCATGGTTTGTAGCTCGGCATGATCTAGAGCTCGACATGGTTTGGAGCTCAGCATGGTCTGGAGCATGGCATGGTCTATGTAGCTCAAGATTTACTGGTGCTCAGCTTTGTTTTGCTAACACTCGACTTGGTCTTGGTTTTTGTTAGTGCCGAGTTGTCTATGAGCTGACTTATGGCATTTAATTTGTGTATGGGTTATTTAATTAGTGTTGTAGCCAACTTGTGGCTTGACCTATATTAAATGTAAGGGGTTTGTTTTAATTTGTAATTGCTAGGCCAACTTGTAGCTTAGATTGGTATAAGTAGGGGTTATGGGGAAGTCTTTAGGCATGATTATTATTCCATCAAGGAGAAGTGGAGGAGCTTGGAAGAAATTTTTTTGAGAAGGGCTAGTAGTTTCAGCTTGGAAGACAAAGAGATTGCTTGGTGGGCTTGCAAGCTCAAGTTGAGAGCTTCCTTGTGGGTTTCTACTAGAGTGTGGATTTGGACCAGCTAGGGTTTGGGATTAGATCTTGAGGGATCTTGTAGAACTATTACTTGCTTTTTATTTGGCCATAACCAAGAAGGCCTTACAGCCCAGCACATTGCATGTAATGAATTATATTTTATGAATATATTATTATGATTTGGTATCAGATCTTGCATTGTTGATTCTTGTTATTATGTTTTCGTTGCATGGTTGTATAGCTGGGGGCTAGGATATCTCCTTTGAGGATTATCCTACCTTTTACTATGTCAGGTAGCTAATGCCATATTCTGTGAAGTGGATAAAATGTTAAAAACAAGGATTATCTATCCTATTCATCATTCCATCGAGTAGCTAATATAGTGCCAATTAGGAAGAAGAATGGAGAGATAAAGATCTGTGTTGATTTTTGGAATTTGAACCAAGCATCTTTGAAAGACAATTTTGCTCTCCCCAATATGGATCACTTGTTGCAAACAATAGCTAGAGCTAAAATGATGTCCATGCTCAATGGCTTCTCAAGATATAATCAAATAGAAGTAGAGAGAAGGATCAACACAAAATGACCTTCACTACTCTATGGGGTATGTTCACATATCATAGAATTCCTTTTAGACTCATTAATGTTGGTGCTAAATTTTAGAGATGCATAAGAAAAACATTTACATATCTTAAAGATCAGATTATACTCATATACTTGGATGACCTCACTATGTTTTCAAAGAAAAAGAAAAATCATGTAGAAGATTTGAGGAAAGTCTTACAAAGATGTTGAGAACATGGAATCTCACTCAATCCCAAAAAGTCTATTTTCTGTGTTATAGATGGAAAACTTCTAGGTTATATAGTTTCCTAGGAAGGCATCAGGATTGATCAAGAGCACGTGGAGGCCATTTGAAGGTTAAGCTTGCTAGTAAACAAAATAGGGGTTAAGTCCTTCTTCAGACAGGTAAATTTCTTCAGAAGATTAGTCCTAGATTTTGTAGAAACTACTAAATGTATTGTAGATATGATGAAAGGGAATTCAAGTTTTAAATGGAATGAAGCTGAGAAACAACCTTTCTAGAACATTAAGACTGCCATTTTTAATGCTCCAGTATTATGTCACCTGAATTATAAATGAGATTTCATCATTTATTGTTATGTCTCTGAACACACTTTATCGACAATACTTATGCAGGATAATGATGAAGGGATACATGCCCCAATAGCCTTCATGAGTACACCTCTAAAGAATCATGAGTTGAAGTACTCACAAATTGAGAAACTTGCATTTGCAGTTATCAAAGCACTTATTTTTTTTTAATTTTACATCTTGCATTCACATTTTGTGGTCTATGTCTCAGATATGGTAGTAAAAAGCATATTAACAAAACATGATGTAGGATGTAATGCTAGAGGAACATGGATAGAAAAGACACTACAGTATGATATAGAAATTAAGCCTACTAAGTTAGTGAGAGGAAATGCCTTATGCAAAGCAATTGCAAAAAATAGAATTTTTGTAGAAATAAAGGAATTAGAAGAAAAGTAGTTAGTATTAGTAGTAGGCATGCAAGATTCTTAGTTCAATAATATTGCTTATTTATTAACCTATAAAGAATGTCTTGAAAGCTTAATTGCAAGGGAAAGGAGAGATCTTAAATTGAAAGTAGCTAAATATGTAATTTGGGATGGCAAATTGTTTAAAAAGGCTATAGATGGCACTTTCCTCAGGTGCATAGACAAATAATAGCAAGAAATATTGTTGAGAATATTTCATGATAAGGCTTGTGGAGGACTTTTCTCATCCTTAGTCATGGCTTTCAAAATATTAAGACAATGTTACTACTAGCTAGGAATATTCAAGGATGCTTATTCCTGGGTGGCAAGATGTGAAAAATGTAAGATGTTAGTTGGGTGTCCTCAATTAGTTGTTCTACCTCTTAGGCATATCATCATTGAAGGACCTTTTCAAAAATGAGGTCTTGATTTTATTGGACCTATCAACCTAGCATCCAATGCTAGTCACCAATATGTGATAGCTGTGACTGATTATTTCACTAAGTGGGTGGAAACAAAAGCAACTAAGAAAACTACTTCTGAAGCAGTATGTGAATTCATTAAAGAAAACATACTAGTTAGATTTGGTGCCCCCATCAAATTGGTAATGGACAATGAAACATATTTATCTTCAATAGAGATTACCAACTTTTACTTTAAGCATGGTATCGCAGTCAATCACTCATCCGACTATTCCTGCAAGGAAATGGTCAAGCAAAATCTAGTAACAAAAATTTGATGAATATTGTCAATAAATTAGGAGTAGATAACTAGAAAACTTGGCACAAGAAAATTCATAAAGCACTATGGGCAGATAGGGTGACACCTAAAAGGGCAATTGTTATATCCCCTTTTGAATTAGTCTATGGGACTGAAGCCAATCTTCTATTACCATTGGAATTAGCCACAAAAATATTGAGGACAGTAATTGAAGATGATATCTATAGGGATGGTCTGGAAAAGAGAATTCTCTACTTAAGTAAGCTTGAAGAAGAAAGGGAAGAAATTGTGGACCATATAACTCAACACCAAATGCATGTGAAGAGCCTGTTTAATAAAAGGGTGAGACCACAAAAATTTATTGTAGGCTATAGTGTGTTATTGTGGGATAAATGAAGAGCTCCAAGAGGTATGCATAAGAAATTTGATACCTTGTGGAAAGGCCCATTCATAATTCATCAGGTGTTCAAGAATAATTCATTTAAATTGGCATATCAAGATGGTGAAGTGCTACCTCTAAGCTACAATGGTCAAGATTTGAAACTTTATCAAATTTCAAATTGAGAATAGGTAACCCCTATACTATACAATAGTTAAGTTTAGTTTCCATTCTTTTGTTTTCCTAGTTAGGCTTCCTTTGTTTTCCTATTTTACTTGTTTTTTCTTGCTTTAGTTTTGTTGTGTGCCTCCTTTTATTTTTGCAAAACTAGAGATTTTGGATTCCTTGCTTGGGTATAGTCTACCCAAGTCCCCAATTAGAGCTAGCTATTGCCCCACTTTTCACCTTGTAACCATTTTGGAAAGTGGGAAATTTTTTTTCATAGTAAAGTATAGGTAGGTATGAGTCTAGTTTCAGGTCCCCTTAGGTGGAAGGAGTCTTCATCAGATTATTCATCTTTCCCCTCCCCACATTTCATAGTTGGGTAGTTTTTCTTTATGTTGTGAGTCTTATAGGTAGCTTAGTACCTAATTTGATGGAGATTTTTGCAACATGTAAAGATTATTCTTAAATTTGAGTTTTCTTGCAGCTTATCATATTCTCCATAAAAAGAAGAAGCTTGCAAAAAATTGGACTTTGCCTTCTCCTTAATGGGTTATCAACCCACAAAGGCAATTTCCTGCGAAGAGCACCAAATGATGCATATGAGCTACAATAGGAAGAAGATAAAGTTTCTTATAAGGAATTACTATTTCCTTTATGATTATCTACCTTAAGAAGTATTAAAGACTCATCACAACTCTCAAAATCCTCTTTGGTGAAAAAATGAAAATTGACTTCGCCTTGGCGGGTTTTCAACCCATGAAGTCTATTTTTTGCATAAGGCAATTCTAGAGGAGATGAAATGAGAGGTGGGACCTAACTAAGATTCACAGTCTTTATGGACATCTTTGAACCCAAAGGAAGTAATAAGTTAGAAGGTAAAGTTGAAAAGAAGGCTTGGGTGGAGAAATGAAAATTGTCTTCTCGTTAGTGGGTTTTCAACCCATGAGGACAATTTTCTGCATTTAAAATAAAATCAAGTTTATAAGTGAATTGGACCCACATTTCACATGAAAAACATTTTAGAGGATAATGAAAAAACCCAAACCATCATAGGAAAGATCTATTAGGCAGGATATTATTTGGCAAATATTTTCTAATAGAGTACTATGTTAATAACTTCCTGAAACTTAAACGGGAAACATGAAAGTAAGTGTGAAAGGATGGAAAATCACTATTGGGCCAATGGAATAGTGAAAGGACACAAAGTTATCCTTTAAGATCCTTGCATTTACTATTTCAATAGATTTATCTTTTAATTCATTCATTTGGCACAAATCTTGAAGATAAATGGGTGAATTAAGATTGCTATATAGATGGAAACATAAATAGTTATTCAAACTACCGCTCTTTCTTGAACTGTTATTCTGTTAATTTGCACAACTCTTTTAAATAGCTTGTGTTTGTGAATTTGCTATCCTATTTTTCTTCTAGATTCAAAATTTAGTTCATTTCATTCTTGGATAGAATGGCAACCAGTTTTGTGGGTTTTGATGGGCTAAATGGAATCAAGTGCAAACTGTAGAATTTCATAGATACTTCACTTCATTTTTATGATATGTAAGATTTTCAAAAGAGGGTGAAATCAAAGCCAATTCATCCCATAAGTAAAATGCTTCAAAAATGTGGGCTAGTTAAATCAACTGGTTTCTTAGTGGTAGTCCAGGCTCTAGAATTGATCTATGAATGCATAAATCACTACAATCTAGATACCAAGCAAATTGTATTGCCTAATGATATGGTATTGATTTCCATTGATAAACAAAAAATGGTGAATTATCTATGAATTCTAGAGTGAGAGGTGTTTTTAGACTTGACAATTGGTGGAGTGATCTCTGAGTATTCCACAAAGAAAATGGTTTGGAGAAAAGAGATCATGCAGACATGGTTTCAAAAGCCTTGGAGCACCAAGAGTAAGGTCTCCAAGACACTTTTTGGTACAAATCTCAAACCCAAGATTGTAGACATTCTAGTTCTCCTGCACATACTAAAAGGTGAGGTGGAAGCTCTAAATTTTGTTGAACAATATTTCATTTTGGTACAAATTATTTATTTAGATACCCAATATATTGACTAGGCCCATGAGGTAAGTGAGAATCTTTCTAGTGCTCTCAGCATTGTGAAATTCTACAACACCTTCTATATGTCTTCTTTTCCAATTTACATGCTTGTTTCTCTATAGTTATGGTCAGGCCTCCCAAGGGTAGAAAATTTCCTTGATGATGTGAAGTCTTCTAAATTCTACCCATGCTTGTAGTTGGAAAATAGTTATTCTGAATATATAAGAATTAATGATGTGTTTCCAATTAGAATTTGCAAGGAGCTTCAAGGATGATCAAAGAGGAGATTCAGTCTAGAGGCAATGGAGGCTATTAGTCATTTTGGGTGCTATTTTATCTAGTTCTCATCTTTCTCTTATTTACATCTTGCAGCTTTCAATGTATTCCCCTTGGAATTGCCAAGGTTCCCAAGTGACATGATCATGCTGATCAAGATAGTGAGGCAAGCCATCCAAGTCAACATGTTGAGTGGGAGTTTGAAGAAGAAGGGATATGAGTTCCTTATGAAGGTGGGAGCTTTCAACTATGAGTCCCATTCTAATGCAAAGAACACATTGAAGGCCTTCGAGATGAAATACAAATTGGAAATGTATGAGGTATTAAGACCCATGTTTGACCCAAATGGGTATGTATGGGAAGGGTTGCAGATTGGGAGTGTGATCCTACTACTATCGAGGTTCAAGAACTTATCTCTCAACTTTAGGAATATAGGAATTTTGGTCAGATTGGTAAAGACTAGAGTGACAAGCTTAAATAAGAGGGGCTCTCCATTATTGACCAAATTAGAAATGTTATCTTGGGGTCAGAAATAGAGAAAGATAAAATTTCATCTAATAGAAATACCTTGGCTATAGAGAGGACTAAAAGTGATGATTGCGTGTCCTTATTGAAGATGATTATTTAGATGAAATCAAAGGAAGTTGTCAAAGCTAAGATTTTTCCCAAAGGAGATGAGCCTTTGTTTGAATGGTTACAAAGCATGCAATTCAATTCAAAAATGATCTTGGAGGTAGAAAAAGGTCTAAAGGAGACTAAAGAGAAGGTAAAGAAATATGAAGATAGAGATTAAAGGACTACACATAGATTCACATACTATTGGTCAAGGAAAAAGAGTAATTGGAGTCACTGTTATGCAAAACAATTTCTCAAATTTTATAGATAGCCTGACAAGCATATCTTCAGGGCACTAGAACAGAGTGTCTGAGCTTCAAAAACTTGGTGGGTACATACATGTGGCCATGGAGGAATTGTAAGATAGACTAAATATCATTAATGATTTGGCTAGGGAATACTCTAGATGGCTCTTAAGATATACTAATGTGCATGTACAAAGACATGAAGAGTTGATTCCAATTATTATTGCTACCAAGGCCTATAGAGAAAAAGTAGAGAAAGGAAAGAAGGTGAAGTGACTCATATTCTTCCCTTTCCATTTTTATTTTCTAATCTTTGTAATAAACAACCTAGCTCTTTACCATTTGGTAGTTTTAAGAAGATGAACCAGTTAAACTTCCTTTGTAATGGTCATCTTGAAAATCCTATATGTATGATAATGAAAGATAAATAAAAGGTTGACAAATTTTTGGTATGAAAGACTTGAAGTTGTAGAGTCAATCAAGTGGTATTTTTGTATCAATCATTTTGTGTTTCATTTCAAATAGTTGTTATTAGTTTTTAGTTTCTCTTTAACTGGAATCAAAGCGAGGAATAATCAAAGTTTTACTTCCCCTATTTTAATACAATGAGTTGAACGTGGTAGGAATTGTCACTTAAAATTCAAAAGAGATTTATTAAATTTTTCATTCAATATAGTTTTCTCCACTAATTAGTTCCTAGATAGGTCGATGAATCTCGGTGCATGATAGTTATGAATTCATAAGATGTATGAGTTTGCTAGATCTAAATAATCCTTAAAGTGTTACTTTTTGCCTAAGTTGAATTCTATATAGGTTTGACTTAGTTTTTCATCTCTTGTTCTTTGGTTAAGAACATACCCTATTTAGGTTTAGGAATAAACAAAAGTCATTGAAAATTCATAATAGGGAGTTGTATCTAACAATTCAAAGGAAAGTAAATCTTCAAGAGGTCACTTTCCAAACTATTGTAAATTGAATTTTTTCATAGATTAGGGCATTTGTGAGTCAAAACCAAAAAGAATAAATCTTTTTACCAACAATGTATATAGTGCAAGTGCCTAGCATATATGCAAGAAAGAGAATCAATCCAAAGTATGAATTAATGAGGATCAAATTAATCACTTGAGGACAAGAAAATTCAAGAGGGGAGGACTGTGATGTCCCCAATTTTAGAATGAGTTTTAATAGGAAATAAGGATTAATTACCAATATTAGATTATTAAAATAATATAATGATTATTATTATCTATTTTAAAATAAAAATATTATTTATAATAAATAAGATAAATAATATTAAATATACGTGATATATATATATATATATACTGGATATATCTAAAATATGTATAATAATATATCATTATTTAATCTAGTAATCTTATGGTATGTTTAATAATGATATAGTTATAATTTATCATAATATAATATTACATAATATTATAATAGTTTTATTTATATTAAAAACAATTTATATAACCTATAGTTAATATAATAATATAATATATAATCATTGAAAATAATATATAATTAATAAAACAATAATTACCTTATGAATATAATTAATATTATGAATGGACACGACTCTATGGATACACTCATATATATATATATATATATATATATATATATATATATATATATATATATATATATATATATATATATATATATATATATATATATATATATATATATATATATATATATATATATATATATATAAACACATAAAAAACCTAGTCAGGAAAAACATTATAAAATGAGATATGATAAAAAAAGGCTAAATTAATTAATTTCTAGAAGGGAACATTACATTTAATACACTACTACAATGGTTAGAAAATAACAATGATATGACCTGATTGCTAATGCAACTATATTACTAATTTTAGATCTCAATTGTGGCATGAATACTTGATACTTAATGATCAAATTAATCTTTGCCACCCAAAAAGCATATTCTTTTTATCCTTCCAATTCACTTCCTCTAAGAATCTTCTTATCTTCCTCACACTCACACATTTAATCCTCAACTTGACCTTATATTTACATCATATTCATTTTCAATTCATCTTTGATACAACTTCAAATTATTAATATTCTTCTAATCTATCGGCTAGAATCAACAAACAAATCCATTGATCTCAATATGCCAAAACAAGAAAATCCATTGTTAGCTGACCCTTCTTGGTAGACATTAAAAATATAATGATTTTCCTATGTTAATGAAGTGAACTCAGTTAATACTACATCTGCCTAGACTTCCTTTCAAAAACGAGTGAGCATGGTTAGTTTTGGTTTCATCCAACTTTTCCTTGTTACTCGAGTGAGCTAAGTTTACACTCAACTTCTATGAACTTCTTTTTGATGCTCAAGTGAATGCAATAGACATTGTCTTCTGAACTTGGGAAACACTAGAATGATCAATAGAGACAAGAAACTATCTTCATCACTTGAGTGAGCTCAATATATAGTGACTAGTAAATATATATGACATTTATGTAACACCAAAGGCAATATACAATTGATCAACAATCTCCCTCTTTGGCATTGATAGCAACACAACATGTCATAATACAATAAAATTTTAGAGAAAAATAAAGTATGGAGAATATCCTTAGTTTCATTTTGATTCACATCCCTGAGAACTCCCTATGTCATCAAACTCTGTCTTCAACATCTTCTTTTGATAGAAAACTCTCCCTCTTTCATATCAAACCAAGTTTTTTCAATTTGACATCTTCATAAAAAAATTATGGGATATGACACACACACAATCTCCCTCTTCAACATGTAGTGCCTCTCCCATTTGACTTCTATAAGTCATCTTGATGGATGCAACCTTGCTGATCTTTTATTGAGATGGGATCATGATTGTGACCCTGAGTGGTCTACACCATCGAGGTGTTTGGATTTATGTTTCTGTATTAGTTTCTTTGTTTATGCTTTTGTCTGATCTATGAGATTATGTTGTGATTTTTGGTTCACTAAAGTTTGTGTTGGTGGTTACCAAGATTGATGTGGCATCATGAGGTTGTTCCGTGATCACCCTGAGATGTGTGCAGAGATTTCACTATGTTCTATTACCATGCTACACTGGACTAAGTTCCTATAGCAGTGGTTAGTCATGTTTATGATTGTGTTTGCTTATGAGTTTTAAGTGCCTTTTTAATGCAGTGTAATCAATCATTATTAAATGTTTAAGTAATTAGAATGGATTATTCATGTTGGATTATTTGGTTATGTGCTGTAGACATTTACCTTGTCATATTTTGATTAGAGAGATATTTGTTTCTCATGTTATGTTTACATTTGAGATGACCTGAGGGTCAGATGTTACTCTTTGATTCCAGTATCATAGATATTAGACTACTATGTTGTTCAATCAATCATATTGCATGATGATGCCATTTTGAGATGACAGTGTGTTTTATGATGATATCTAGTTATCTAGTTTTTGGACATACCTCTGATTATGTTATGTGATGGATTTAATGCTATGGTTATTTACTTCATTCCTGCATTGTTATGCTTTATGTAAACGTGAGCGATGTAAATAGATTATTTGAATATAATTAATTAAATGGTTAAATTAGGTGATTTAATGCATTTATTGCTTCGGCTATGTTATTATATGCAATTGCACTTGATCATGTTGTTTAGTGTGCATGATTTATATCCCTGGCAGTGGCACATGGAGTTAGTGATTCAGCCATTCATATTTTACCAATGTCATCCTTATATGGTCAACATATCCTTTATTAAATGTTTAATTTAAACCTTTCAGTGATTATTAAATCAAAACTCATTTGCATTATGCGATTAGACTAGTAAGCGTGTCTGTGCATTTTAGAGGTTCACATTGTCATGAAAGTTGTTAAGGAGATTTATGTGTTTTTGAGTTTTTGAGCTTTTTAATTGATTTATTCTAATTTCTAGCATCTTTTCCATATATGAATTCCTATTTATAAGAATACCCTATTTTTGTTTGGGTCAATTCAGGGTTTAACTAGATTGGCTGGTTAAATGCCCTAATCGATTATTCACCTAAAAAGTGAATAAGTATCCAAAGAGGAATTTAATTCCTCACTTCTCACTTTCAAATTGGAAAGTTGGAGAGTAAAACCTGAAATCCTCTTCATGAGGATTTATTGTTTTGTTTGTTGTGGGAGCTACGGGCATGGGATCATTGCGAGGTTGGGCTTGTTGGATCCAGCTCGAGGAAACCTTGGATTGCTACAATTTTTAGCTACTTCTGCAGGATATTTATTTTCTGGTTCAGATTCCTGTTTTGCCCTTTTGGCTATGAGGTAGGGCTTTCCTATTTTATTGTTTCTGCTCCATTTCCGCTTTTGTTTTTGGTAGCTATTTGTTTGAAGGCTGAGAACTAGTGTTCCCCTTCGTTTTTGTATGTTAATTATACCCAGTTGGGCGGGGATGAACATTTCCTTATTTTTTGGGATGAGGGATTGGGATTTTGTACTGTTATGCTGGCTATTTTTGCATATGGTGTTCGATTCCATTTATTTTTGAATTTTTGGGGTTTTTGTGCCCAAAGGTCAAATGAGTTTTAATTTTTCTATTTTTTTCAAAATTTTGGGTTTTTACGTCATTTTGCATGCCACCCTATTTTCTCGAGTTTTCTTGGCACAATGTGGGTTGTGGACCTTGATGATCTGTTTGGATATCAGTCAGACCACTTTTGCATTTTTATGTTGCATTGGGATGCATGTTGCATCCGTACTCCAGATGTTGTGTTCGGTTGAGTGATTTTATACCTGGTGTTATTATTTCTTTTAGACCTTTGCTTTTGTTTAGTGAATGCTAGGATTCGTGTAGAATCCATACTCTCGGATTGAGGCCTGTTGAGTAAGTTCATGACTTTTGATCTTGTTACATCATTGAGATTTGTGTAGAATCCATACTCTCAGATTGAGGCCGATTGAGTGATTTTATGATGTATGGTTTTATTGGCTTGGGATTCATGTAGAATCCATCCTTCCTATGTTTCTTTTAGTTGGGTGTTTTCTTTGCTTTGTGTTCTCATTCCTGTCCTTGTGTTATGATCTTCATGATGGTGGTGTTCCACACACGAGTACGTGCACATACATTTGTTGGGTGACTTGCAAGGCCTAATATTTTGTGGATTTGCTGAAAGTTATGATCATTGGGGTTGGGATGGGAGTATGCTTGCCCATGGGTACTTGTCATAGGATGAGCATGGGTAGGGTAGGGTAGCATATGGAGGGGTTTCTATCTTGCAACCTGGTGACTATTCCTCGAATGGTAGAGGAAGTTTTATATAAGTGATAATTAAATTTAAAAAGTGGGTGGTAATAAATAAAAGATAATAAAATGTGTGGGTTGTGCGCCTTCCATCATGAAGAGTTACTACCCTAGGTTGTGCGCCTTCAATTGAGAAGAGTAGCTGCCTATACTAGCTTGGGCTTTTGGATGCCAAGCGACTCTCCATGATGTCAGCCCCTACTTAGTAGCCTTTTGAGTGTCTGACCAGGACCTGTACTCCTTGCATTATCTTAGGTTCTTGGTTGCATCCATCATACTGTCTAGCATGAGTGTTAGCCATGGATTTTGGTTTGAGTGTTTGTGGTTGGATCATTATCTCCATTAGCACGGTGGGTGTGGACCTATAGGTTCCACATGGTTGGGAGGCATAGCTACCTTCAACACTGCTAGGGATTGGTGTACAGAGACGGTCTTGGCCTAGTGCGACCATTGCTGGATGTTTTCACTTGGTACTTTGGGTTCTAGAGTATGCTTTCTTATGATTTATACTTTCATTGGAATTCTTGGATATCATGTTTAGATGATGTTAGTTTACTTGATGCATTCCCTTATCATGATGTTTAGCATATGATTAGATGATGTTATTTGATTTAGTAGTATATCTGTTGCTTACTGCTATTTAGCATGTAATAGGTGATGTTATCTACTTGTAGGATTATCTTATGCATTTTCACTAGCATGTTAGATTTCCTTATGCTTATTCTTGTGCATGTTTTAGTAGTGATGTCCCTATTATGACAGTACTGACAATTTGGTCGCTGGCTTGGGATGTTATGCATAGGGGATGTCTAGGACCCACGATGGTCTTATGATGCTATTGATAGTTGGGAGGAACCACGTACTTAGTTTGGTTGTTTAGTTCACTCTGATGTTTATTTCAGTGCATTCTTTGCCATTGTAGTTTAGATGGATAGATGTTCTTCTTTTTGTGTTGTTCTTGCACTCGAGTGTTCATTCCTCAAGCCTTTGTGGATCTGGTACTCCTTGGTGTGGAGGTTCTTTGCTCTATTTTGGCCCTTTATGCTTCTAGGAGTGTTTTTGTGTTCTTTGGGCAACATTTGTTCACCATGGTGTTACACTAAAAATGTATTGCATGCCCATGCAAACTATGTCATACAACACTATAAAGTATCTCACGCCTTCTTGAAAAATATCATACGACACTATAAAGTGTTGTATGCCTTCTTAAAAAATGTCATACAACATTGGAAGAGTGCCGCATGCCTTCTTGAGAAGTGTCGTACGACACTGGAAGAGTGTCACATGCCTTAAGGAGAAGTGTTGCCCTCCCTTAGTAAAAAGTGTCGCATAGTTTTTGTAAAAAACCCTGCACATGCTGATAGCGGGCACTTTTCTTTGTGATCCAAACTTCCTGAGAGTTCTTTTGGATACCCTTTTGGGTGTTCTTCAACTCTATGTTGTTGCATTTTGAATTATGTCAGTTTTTCTTGTTATCCTATTTTCGTGTTTCTATTTTAGTCTCTTGTAATTTCTTATATTTAAGATATATTTTAATATATGTGACAAATCTTTTGAGATAGGTTTCAAACCTCTCAAAGATAAGTTATAGATTCTAGGAAATTTCAAGGCTTTAGAAATCTAGACTTAGCCAATTTTCAGGGCTTCAAGATTTCAGGCATAGCCAAATTTTAGGATTATGCATTTTACCCCAACTTGGTGTTTTGTTGATGAGTGGTCATTTCTTGAGCCCTCATCTTGTTGTGGTGGTTGTTGGCTTTTGTTTGTGTGTGTTAGTCGGTAGTGGCATTCGGAGATCTATTGGCTATCGAGATTGTGGTGAAGTCTTCTATTATGATCATTGTGATCCCTATATGATGTTGTCATGTGCATTCATACTTGTAAAAAAAAAAATTCTTGGCTTAATTTGAATCCTTGTTTCCAAGGATCTCCAGGTAGGGCATTACACAACATCTTATGCTAAAGACAATATTCAATGAATATTAATTTACTCAATTTATAGATTCATATTGAATATTCTTTTTCATTACTGGATCAATATGACTAATCTTCAACATGCACTTGTTGATGCATCACTAAACTTCATTTAGTGATCTTCAGATAGGGGAATGACCCCTAACTTACCTCTTAGATACAAAAATTCATCCTTAGGTGATGGCTTTGTGAATATGTCTAGAATGTTTTTGAAATGTCCCTTTTCTTATTTTATATGATATTTACAACCTCTAATCAGATCTTTAAGATAAAACAACTAATATCACAAAGATCCACCAAATTTCTCAAGAAACCCCAAATCGGGTATGCTGAAAATAGTGCCAAAAGCTTCACAACTTCACAAATTATTAATAAATCTGAAAATGAAAATTTTTATAGAAATTTCAGCAGCATAACAGCCTAAAAAATGACATTTCTATATCCATATAACCTTTACACAATAATTCACAAATGTAGGACAAAAACTATGCTCATCGGGCACCCGAAATTAACACAAAAATGCCCAGAAACACCACAAAACACTAATAATCTATCTCAGAAGTTTAATCACGTCCCAATACATATATTCAGCTCTATTTTAACACCTTAAAGTCTAAAATACAGCAGCAACCCAAACTGATATGAAATACTCAACTATAAACACCAAACTCATAAAATAAACACACCCGAAAACCCACAAATCTGCACTGTTCAGCACAAAGGAAAATTCTGTATGAGCATGCACATGGAATGGCTTCAAACTCCTATCCTTATCCTTCTTGGAAACCTACAAACTCCCATTTTTGGGTCTCCCTAGAAACCTACAAACTCCCGTTCTTGGGTCTCCTTCTCCACAGGTTTGGCAGCCTCTAAAGAATAACAAAGAATGAGCAAAAATCAAGTTTTGGAATCCCCCAAAAATGCCTCCAAACCCCTTAAAAGAGGGCATAAATGTAACTCACGTCCAAGAGAGGTTAATGAAACATATTTTAATAATAATTTTCATTTATTAGTCCAACAGTTTCCAAAGATTAACCCCCTTTCTTCTAAACTTCACTTTCTTGGGCCTGCCTGCCTTAGCAAAGATTATTATTTTTTAATTATTTGAAAAGGGGACATGACAAGTCCTCCCCTCCCAAACATTGCTTGTCCTCAAGCAATGGCTGAACAATAAACCAATCAATCCACCTGGATCCCAAATGTAGTCATGAACTATACTACTACCAATTAACATAGGCTCCTGCAATATCCTCTGCAATATGACCAAGAGGAATCCATAATCAAACTAACAATTATAGCTCAACCAAACTCCAAAATCACCACTACCACAGTCAAAAACCCATGAGACACAAACTCTTAGAACATCAAAACCTAAGTAAAGTGGACAAATCAAACTACCAACACAGTAAATACCATCAATGCATCCCACTGGCCTATA
The DNA here is from genome assembly GCA_028749045.1 of Cupressus sempervirens. NCBI lineage: Eukaryota > Viridiplantae > Streptophyta > Pinopsida > Cupressales > Cupressaceae > Cupressus > Cupressus sempervirens. Next base: position 276,922,130 of record CM053784.1, on the reverse strand, counting down.
TGGAATGTACAATCCAACTCTGCAACAATGGTGAACGCTCTTGAATGAAACTATACCAAGTATGGAGAATCCACACACTGTACAACTCCTGCAGTCAATACAACTCTACAAATCACCGGCCACTATCTCATAACCATAACTCCCATGCACTACTGATGGTGAAAAGACATTACAAGATAAAGAATAAGAAATGGAATCCAAACCAAATTTTCCTGCCATCAACTCCTCAAAACAAGGATCAAATGCTAACTGATGTACATACCCTGCAATATAATGTTGATTAAAAAAACTAACCTTAGTCAACAACTCACCATGAACAAGTGATACAACCCACTGTGACTGATCACTAGCTAAGTTAGGAGATGTCATAGCCATAGGAGTAGAATCAATAACAACACCCACTAAAGCATCACTCCCAAACTCCTGCTCTAAGTCACATATTATCAAGCTGTCAACTATAGAAGCTATCACCATGTCATGCCCATCACAACTCTCATCTTGAGGCATCAAACTATCCCATAACTGATGATAAGCACTAGGAACCAAAGTACATCTCTGTATCATCATCTCATCAACATGGTCATCAAAGGTAGCTTGATGAGCATACCTCACAGTGTAATGCCGATAGAATTCTCCAATCTCAGTCAGTGGCTTAGACTATAATCTAGATGAAACTAACTACAATTGATCATTAACCATGTTGGAACTGACTACTACCTTCGAAGATATCACCAAGGGAGTAGTATTACTAGTAGGAACCATGCCAACTACTGACTCACCAACATTACACATGATCTTTGATGCATCTCTAGTCTTTGTGCCATCAGTACTAGAGGCCACCACCATGTCAGGCATACAACAATCTGCTACAACACCCAAATCAACTAAACCTAACTCTAGTGGGAATGAACCTGATATGCCATTGTTAGTATCAAGGATGGATGCATCCCCATCTCCACTGTCTCTGACAATCTCGGCCATGGACATCCTTGGATCACCAAACACCACAGCTTGTGACTGTATAGAATCAGGTAAAGACTGTAGTCACTTTAACTCCATGGTCACCTTGGCCAAATGAAACTGTGACTCCTTGAAAGCCAACTGTGTACTCTCAAGAATCTCAGAAGTCACCTCAACTTGCTTAGTAAGCTCACTCACCTCATCTTCCTTGGCCAACAATGCATCATATGTTGTACTACCCCACTCCATAAGATAATCTCTGTCAGCTACCAACTGCATATAATTCTATCTCAAAATCCAAATAGCCTCCCATAAAGAGTGGATCTCTATCAAGTAAAGATAACTACCTTCCTTCTCATCACTAGTAGGAGAACCCCATCCATAAACTGCTAACAACTGACAAGTAGCATCAAAATGCTGGCAAGTGATAGCAATGTCTCGGTCACTAACTCTCAATTGATTAGAGACATGATGGCACTGGCTTGACTGTCTCCTACAAACCTCCTCCAATGCACTGTCTAAAGGAGTATCCTCAAAGTTACTAGTCTCTAGAGTATTACCATCCATATCGTGTGAATCAAATCTAAAGCTCATATCAACATACGAAGTATCAAGAACATTAGCATTTCTGTCCAAAACCTCTATACCCAAGGAAACTAAGTCTTCAAAACTGCCCACTATATCCTCCTGGATGTCATCAATGCCAATATGATCCTTGGACTCATCTATACACACTGCCAAATATGAAATATCATCAACACATTCCAGCAAGTATGGTTGACTGGATACATGAACAAAGCCCAACATCGGTGTATAAAAACTAATACCAACATCGGATAAGCTCCTGGCACAAGAAAAGACATCACTATGCAATCTGCTAATCAAATCCATGATAGCACCCAAACAATCATTGCTACCAAAAAGTGTTAAAGATTTCCAGTCAACTGAATCCCAAATGCCAATATAACAATCTTGAGTCCATATCTATAAACTATAATCAGCTGGTAACTCAAGAAAAATCTTCACTTGAGTAATATGACCAATACCAACTAATTTCACATACCTGTCATGATGAGATAATGTAGTCACAATATTGTCTTCACTCACCTTCAGCTGGCGGGATAAATCATGTGAAGTACTACTAGCCTCAACCTCATGTGACGAAACATCTAACTGTTCCTGGTACTCTCTCTCAGAAAAGTCATGACTTCTCAATGTCTACTCATCTCTACCAAGTATCTCACCATCATGCACAACAACATCCTCATAATCATCATCCTTGAGGTCAAATCTATCTATCACTCTTTGACTAAAATCATCAAATGTAGTTACCTGATCATGACCTTGAGTAGTCATTCCATGATACCACCAATCATAGGCTGCATCTTCCAAGTGTAGACTTGCAATTTGAACAACATCACTCTCCTTCATGGGGTTAAGTGTGAAGAAGGTCTGTAATTTTTGTAGCCATGCTCTAGCTGAAATTTTATTTGTTCCATCAAAAGTAGGTGCTATAAACTTGCTTATTTTATTTTTGAGCTCTCTTCCACTTATGTCATGCTCCCTTCTGTACTATTTCTTGGGCATCAAAGTGTTCATCATATCCACATATTCTCTAAAAGGAACCAAACCATGAAAGTCATCATCTAAGCCATTGTAAGTAGCTCTTAATGTAATCAAGTTACCTGTAACCTCTTCCACAAGATTAATGGCTGGATTTGGTACTAGTGGCTCATCTGTAGGCAAGAAAATAGTTTTGGTTGATTTAGATGGTGTGGATTTCAGATTTCTTGGCTCCTCTGAAGTGCTCCCTTTCTCATTAATAGATGCAACTCCTTGTATTTTTTTTGTCAATATTTGCAAAGCCTCTCTAGTTTCTACCAAACTATCCACTGTTTGCTTCTGAGTATTTTGGATGTCATGGAAGAATTTCTTTGCCATCTCATCTAGATCAGCCATACTTTTCCCTTCCTTGGATTTTGTACTTTTACTTTCAACTAGAGGTTTGATCAAAATTTCTTTATTCTTTTCTCACTGCAAATATCTTTTTTCTCTTTCACTTAGTTGCATGCAACCATAAATTTTGACATGTAGCTGATTAGAAGCAACATGCAACTTCCAAATTCACCAAGAACTAACATGAAAATGATTAGAAGTAGAATTCAACCATAAATTTTGACATCCATCTGATTGGAAGAAACATGCAACCACAAATTATGACATGCAAGATTTGGGTAGTTCTCAAAACTGACATGCAAGATCTGGGTAGTTGTCAAAACTGACATGCAAGCTTCTGCAAACCCTCGGGCTGGCAAGATCATGGCTCTGATACCACTAAAATGTCCCTTTTCTGATTTTATATGATATTTTCAACCTCTAATCAGATCTTTAAGATCAAACAACTAATATCACAAAGATCCACCAAATTTCTCAAGAAACCCCAAATCAGGTATGCTGAAAATAGTGCCAAAAGCTTCACAACTTCACAAATTATTAATAAATCTGAAAATGGAAGTTTTTACAGAAATTTAAGCAGCATAAAAGCCTAAAAAATGAAATTTCCAGATCCATATAGCCTTTATACAACAATTCACAAATGTAGGACAAAAACTATGCTCATCGGGCACCCGAAATTAACACAAAAATGCCCGGAAACACCACAAAACACTAATAATCTATCTTATAAGTTTAATCACATCCCAATACATATATTCAGCTCTATTTTAACACCTTAAAGTTTGAAATACAGCAGCAACCCAAACTGATATGAAATACTCAACTGTAAACACCAAATTCATACAATAAACACACCCGAAAACCCACAAATCTGCACTGTTCAGCACAAAGGCAAACTCTATATGAGCATGCACATGGAATGGCTTCAAACTCCCATCCTTAGACGTATTTTAAACCTACAAAATCCTGTTCTTGGGTCTCCCTGGAAACCTGCAAACTCCCGTTCTTGGGTCTCCTTCTCCACAGGTTTGGCAGCCTCTAAAGAATAACAAAGAATGAGCAAAAATCAAGTTCTGGAATCCCCCCAAAATGCCTCCAAACCCCTTAAAAGAGGGCATAACTGTAACTCACGTCCAAGAGAGGTTAATGAAACATATTTTAATAATAATTTTCATTTATTAGTCCAACGGTTTCCAAAGATTAACCACCCTTTTTCGAAACTTCACTTTCTTGGGCCTGCCTGCCTTAGCAAAGATTATTATTTTTTAATTATTTGAAAAGGGGACATGACAATTTTCTTTAGTATTCACATATTCCAATCTTACCTCTTGTTCTTGCATCGATTCTCTCAAAAAATGATATTTTATTGCAATTTGAATAGTCTTGGTATGCATGACATAATTCTTTGATAAGTTCATTTGTCTTATCACAGAAGATAGCCACTAGATCCTTGATTTCTACCTTCATACCTACCAATAGTTTCTTGAACCAAACAACATTGGAATAAATAACTGCTATTGTAACATACTCTACCTCTGTTTTAGACTAAGAAATTCAATTTTTCTTCTTACATTTCTAAGAAACTAGTCTCTTACCAAGAAAGAATGCTCCATCACTGGTGTTCTTCCTAACATCAACACTTCCTACCCAATTTGCATTAGTGAAGGCTTTGAAATCTAAATTTCCTCCTTTCTTGTACCATAATCCATAGTTTTTAGTACCCTTTAGATACCTCATGATTCTCTTTATTGCCATCATATGACTTTCTTTAGGATTATCCAAAAATCTTGCCACCATACCAACTGCAAGAGCAATATCAGGCCTAGTATGTAAAAGCATACTAAAGTTTGCAAATCATTAATCTACATGTGGTTTGATCTACATCCTTGGAATCATCATTTTTGGAAAGTTTATGTCTAGTAGACATAGGTGTTCCAACTAGTCTTGAATCCTCCATTACAAATTTTCTTAGTATCTCCTTGATATACTTAGATTGAGTAATGTAGTTACCATCTTTCTTCTACTAAATCTACAAGATAATAAAGAATTTGATTTCTCCAAACATTGATATCTCAAATTCCTTACTTATTTCCTTTGAAAAAGCTTTACACAAATCATCATTTTTAGTAAATAATGTATCATCCAAAAATATTTCTGCCAACACAATCTTCTTGTTTGGTCCATCTTTAATGTATAGGCTAATGTTATCATTTGTCCTTTGAGAACCAATCTTCATCTGATAATTATGAAGTCTTTCATACCAAGCTCTAGGAGCTTTCTTGAGACCATACAATGCTTTGTGAAGTTTATAAACCATATCATTTTTTCTAGGATCTACAAAACCCTTATGTTGTTTTATGTAAACTGCTTCTATTATTTCCATTCAAGAATACAGATTTCACATCCATCTATTACAATTTAAATCCTTTATATACAATATAAGCAAGTAAGGTCATAACACATTCTAATTTTGTAATAGGAGCAAAAGTTTCACCATAGTCAATACCTTCCTCTTGAGAATAACCTTCGAATACTAATCTTTCTTTATTTCTTGAAACTTCTCCATCTTCATTCAACTTATTTCTTAAAAACCACTTTGTGCCAATTATTATTTGTGCCTCGAGTCCTTAAGATTTAGACTTGGGTTACACTAGCTACAACTCAGTAGCCTCTAACTACAAATTAGGTCCTTCAGATTGTGACTCAAGTTGCATTGACTACAACTTGGTTGCTTCTAGAGATTTTGGAGGTGAAATCTGCTAACTTCCAATTGAATTAGGAAACATATTAGGTTCAAAGTAAATAAAATTTCTATAATCTTCAAGTTGTTTGTTTCTCTCTTCTTCACTCATTTCTGTAAACTCATAAATCTTCACATGTGCACTTTCTATGATCTTATGATTGGTCAGATTCAAAAATTTGTATGCTTTACTTCTGTTGGAGTATCCGATGAATACACCTTCATCACTTTTCACATTAAATTTAACTTTCCTAGTCTCCTTAAAAATTTAACATTTTCTAAAAACTACCTTCAAGTAACTTACATTACATTTGTAGCTATACCATAGTTCATATGGAGTTTGATTTGAGTTTCTCTTCATCTATGTTGTATTCAACATATGAACTATTGTACTGATTGCTTCCTTCCAGTATTTGATTACAATATTCTTTTCTATCATTAATATTTTTGCACAATCTATGATTGATCTATTTGTTCTTTTTGCTATACATTTTTTTGAGGTGTACTAGGGACTAATACTTGTCTTTTGATTCCTCTTTAGTGTAGAATTCATTGAATTCACCTCCTCTATTTGATCTCAAACATTTCAACTTCTTTCCTATTTCCTTATCAACTCTAGCCATATACCACTTAAAATTCTAAAAAGCTTCAGACTTATCTTTTAGATACATTATTGTCATCATCCTAGAATAATCATCAATAGATAAAATAAAGTACTTATCTCCACTATAGCTCTCAATTCCAATAGGTCTAGATAGGTCTGTATGAACTAGATCCAGGACTTCTTCATAATGATAGTTCTTTCTCTTGAAATTTGTCTTTCCCATCTTACCAATTTGAAATTTTTTTTGTACACCCATATCATGTTTCCTTAGACTAGGAATACCGCTTACTCTTTTTCTTTTCTTATCTTGACTAGGTTAGCAAAGTTCACATGACATGACCTTCTATGCCATAACTATCTTTCTTCTATTTGAGTAAGGAAAAATGATCTTTCACTAAGATATAGGTAGAATAAGTTACCTTTTTTTTGGATACTAGACCCAACTAGATTTCCTTTTCCATCTAGCAACTTGGCCTTCCAAGGATAACTTTAAGAAACCCCCCTTTGGAAAAATGTATAAAATCATGGCTAATCCAACATTATTTTAGGGGCAAAAAATTAATTTGTATTGGCTATTTTTTTTCAAAATAGGAAACAAAATAATTTTATTAGCAATTTTTTTATGTCATATGAAAATTTTGTAAAATCATGTCAAATCTTTAATTATTTCAAAAAATCATGACCAAAAGTAAAATATATATAAAAACTATAAATTTGTATCATCCAACATACAATAACCCTTAGTAATGACCATTAGATGATCCTATATCAATAGTATAAATTCTATTTTGAGCTAAAAAGTTAAAGTACAATGAGTTTTAGAGAAAGTTTCCAAAATTATGACACTTGTTCATGATATAATCTATTTGGGGCCAAAGATTAGAAGGATGAAAATTCCTTAGAAAGTCTTTGAAATAGAGACACTTTTCAAATCATGTACTTTACATATAACTTGACTTAACATTTTACTATAGATTGGTGAATGTGACCATCTATTAAGACATGCCTCAGAAATTGTGGGTGTGAAAATATTTAATTTACCATGTGGAAAGATTAGATTCCATTGACGATGTCATCATCAAAATAAAAATGATTATGTATCATTATTGGCAATTGGTCCAAGCATGGAACCTAATTTTCATAAATTGAAGATGATGTCACCACCCCAAAAGTGCAAAACAAATTGCCAAATTCAAGGTCCCTAATGAGTGAGATTAGCCATTTGGCGAATATTCACCACCAAAGTAAATCCTATGGCATTTTGATTCATGAATTCTACCTTGAATCAAATTTTATTCAACTATGTCACACTCAATAGATTATATTTCTATCCTTCAACCCAATAAGCATTATCACATATAAGTTCATTGGTTAGAGAAATACAACCTTTTCCGTTTATGTGAAATGGTTCATTGTTTTCAAATCTTACATTTCCACCATCATAGTGTTCCATATGTTCAAACTTTATTTTGTCATGAGTTATATGATGAGAACAACCACTGTTAATAATCCATGTATCATTTTTTCTAACATGAGAAATAAGTGCCATTTTATCTTCTTCATTATCAGATTCATCTATTACAACAATATAAACCATCTCATCATCATCACTACTATCTAAATCTTTAGCCATGAAACAAGTCTTCTTGAATTGTCCTTATAGTGTTTTTATCTTTTGAAATCTATCTTTCCTTTGTAATTGATGTTCTCCCTTTCATCTTTGTATTCTTTGTTTGGACACCTTGCAATAATGTGACCAACTTCTTCACAAGAAAAATAGATTAGAGGAATTTTACCTTTGTACTTTCCTTTTCCTTTGGAATACCTTCTTGCAAGCAATGCTTCAATGGCTTCAATATCACTATCAGAACTATCTTCCTCTTCACTTTCAAATTTTTTACCTTTAGACTTTATAGCTTTCTTCTTGAGTGATAACTTAGCTTCAAATGCAAACTCAAGATTGCCAGAACTAGCAACATAATTATCATTGTTATCTAGCTCAAATGTTGTCATTCTTCCCATTAGAGCATCCAAGGTTATTTTATTATTTGGATCACATCTCATCTCTTGAATAGATGACACTCTGATTACATAGATAAGAAGAAGGGTTTTGTGTACCTTTCTTACCACTATCACATCTTGAATTATCCATGCAGAGGCTTTGATTTTACTGACACTAGCTCTGATTCTCTGAACATATTTTGCAATGTTTTCATCCTCTCTCATCTTCATCTAATCAAAATGACCTCTCAAGATTTCTTCCTTGGCTCTTCTCACATTATCATCACCTCCATAGATATCCTTTAGCTTTTTCTTCATCTCATGAGTAGTAGCATACCCTTTGACCTTATCAAATTCAGCATATTTAAGAGTTGATGTAATGTCAATCGTCATGATATTATGCTTATTATTTTCAATAGTCTCCTCCACAATCATTGTTCTAGTAGTACCCTTATACTTAGCATTCAAATATTTTAGACCTAAATCATTGATGGTTGCTAGATGTAGCTTCATAAATTCTTTCCATGACTCAAAGTTATTTTTGTTCAACTTGAGAATCAATCTTCTATAAGACATCAATATCTTTAGATTGGATCCTTGAAAAATTCTATGCAAGCACCAAAAGCTCTAATATCAATTATTGGAAATATAAGAGTAGCTAAGAGGGGATGGGTGAATCAGTTCCCACTAAAATAAATCATAGATCCATTAGATGTTAATACAAAACATAAACTCTACTCAATTTGTTGTTAATTGGTTAACACATAGGCACTTGGTTAACACTAATAATGTAACTTGGAAATCACTATAATATCAATTTTAAATTGACAAATACTAAACATGAAAATATTAAGATATTAACTATGATTAACCTTAATTAACTTAGTTTCATACAAATAAAAGAAATAGAATGAACACAAGTGACACCAATATTTAATTTGGAAACCCAATTTGGGAAAAACCACCAATTGCAACTAGTTACTATTTTTCACTCTTTTGAATTGAGCTTTGTTAGGATCCAACCTTGTTAAAGGTTATAAAATAGATTTTTAGGTGTGACCCTATTAGAGGATTAATCACCCTATTAGGAGTGGCCTTGTTAGAGGTTGTTAGACACTTCAATCTAGAAATGTCACCCTGTTAGATGATTTGGCAAATAGTTGTTAAGTAAACTTCATTAAGAGATTTGATACACTAATACAATGGTTAGATAATAACAATTATATGACCTGATTTTTGATGCAATTGTATTTCTAATTTTAGATCTCAATTCTAGCTCAAATACTTGATCCTTCCTAATTAGATTAATCTTTGCTACCCAACAAGTATATTATGCTTATCCTTCCAATTCGCCTCTACAAAGAATCTTCTTATCTTCTGAGCACACTCACACATTCAATTCTCAACATGACCTTGTCCTTATATCATATTAATTATCAAGTTATCTTGAATACAACTTATAATAACTAATATTCATCTCATCAATTAGCTAGAACCAACAAACAAATTCATTCAAATCAATATGCCAAAACCAGAAAATCCTTTGTTAGTCAAGCCTGCTCGATAGAAACTAACACTAGAATGATTTTCCTATGTTAACCAAGTGAACTCAATTAATAATGCATCTTCACAAACTTCCTTTGGTAACCAAGCGATCTCATTTAGCACTCAACTTCTACAAACTTCTCTTTAACACTTGAGTGAACTCTCTAGACACTATCTTTTGAACTTGTTAAACACTAGAATGCTTGGTAGACATAGGAAACTATCTTCATCGCCCAAGTGTGCTCAACATACACTAATTGTTAAATATTTGACATTTGTGTAAAATCAAAGATAATATACAATCAACACAAAGAATTAAAACATTCACAAAAAATAGCTATTGCTTCCTATTGAACAAATATTTACATGTGCAATCATTCCACATAAATGGTCATCTAGAAGTTGCTCAACATTTTTCCAACATAGGTAGGTAGGTTTATGAATTCTAGAGTATTCAATGTGGTGGTCAGTTAAAGTAGTCATGCTGAGATTTTTTAAATGGTTTGCAACATTTGTGTAAGGGATCATTAACCTGTAATGGTAATCAACATTTCTGACAAAGTGATTTTTATAATTTTATTTATCCTGCAATGACAATTAGAAAAACCCTACAAGAATTCAACCTTACCACCAAGAAACTTAGTGTCATCCTTTGCATTGCAACAACTTGAGTCACTCAAAGAATCTTAAGTATTGTTCATTTACTAACCTAAAATTTTGTGAATGTATGCAACACTTAGGTCGTTGGGCATCTACAAAATCTTGATGACTGTAAGTGTCATGAATTGAACTACATAAGACAATTTGGTGGCATCAAAATTTTTTTTGCCAGTGGGCAATGCCTGCAGTGATCAGTAATACCAACTTATGATAAGGATGCAAGAAAGGACCAAACAACTCCTTATGGTAAAAAAATGGATTGTATAATTGTTCAAACACTTGAAAAGGAAAAAAACACACTACAAGTTAAATAATTTGCTTGATGGCTGAACTTTAAACAATAATAATTAAAAAAATTAAAGAAAAGATGGAAAAGAAGGAATATCTACATGATCCAAATTCTTAAAGTCCTAGAGAATGAATAAGGGAACCATTTTTGGAGGCTTAGCTAGTGAGAAATTCATCAACAACCTTGAATGGTTTGGTATATTTGGCAGAAGAATGTCTTTCATAGCTAGAGAATCATCATTCTTAAAAAGTTCACCCTTTTCTTGATACATCATGCACACAAAAAAACTTACAATAACAACTTTCTCCATAGAGTTAGGGAACAAATGAGTCATCCTATACACCACAACTCCACCATAGCTAATCCCACCCAAATGAAACCTGCTCACACTCACTTCCTTCAAAAGCTTTACCACAAACTCTACCTCAAATTTTTTTTTTTCTCTCATCTACTATGAAATATGACTTCCTAAAGAAAACTAGGTTTGGCACATAGACATTGAAATCATGCAGTAAGGGCCGGATCAATAAGTACCACTGTCAGATTGCATTGGATCTAAAGCCATTTATCAAAATGAGGTTGGTCTTTTAGCAATGTTTAAATTAAACATAAATAAATTTATTTGAGATAGTAAGAAGTATTAGAAAAATATGAAATCAAAGTTGAAACCAAGGTAATGTAGATAACTATTCTGGATAAAATATGCATATTATGAAGCATAGTATTCTTACCACAGCTATATTATCCAATTTGTAAACTAGATCTTGTGAAAATTATCATCCACTTAGACCATCTATGTAGAAATATGAATTTTTAGTAAGGAGACATGATAAATGTAGAAGTATAGGGTGTTTTTTCTTTTTTCTCTATGAAATATGCATAAATGAGTAGCTCCCTGCCTGATATCAAAGAATATATGCTTTCTTAGACATGAAATTGGATATAAGAGACTATAAAATATGAAGTGATTTGTTGATCTTACCAAATGATTTTGAGATACCCATTAGAAAAACTTTAAGTCAATGAAATTTTGAGTTGGGCTCCTATGTATAGATAATTGAATTTCATTGGTGGAAACATTGTTATTTTAATATATTTAGAAGAACACAAGTGTAGCTATTTGTGTCTTATAGTACCATACCTTTGAGTACTCTCAAATTTAAATATTTTCAGCTATGCCAGCCAAGAAGATTCATATGTTTTTTTCCTCTTAGGCAAGTATGTTTTTTTATTCATTAGTAAAGAGGATACAATGAATTTCATTGGCCATTGTGATGAACTTCTGAAGACATGACTATGATTTCCTATGTTTTTTCACTCTTAGGCAAGTATTCTTTTTCCTCATATTAAAGAGGGTCATAAGTACATGAAAGGAAAATATGATCACTATCACTATGGCTATCAACATGCTTAAGTACTAACTGAAATTTTCATTTTTATTCTCATTTCATTCAAGATAGCATATTTCATTTTTGTAACTTTTCTTTTTCCTATATATTCTTGATGTAATAGTATCTTAGACTCTAGCCCCTTGTGGAACTCTCATAGGCATGGATATATTTTACTTATGATGCATCCAAGAGTTATAGACATAATATTATACTATATAATTCTCTATCCTAATTTGATTCTTCTTTATATGCTTGTATAACTTAATACATTCACATATTCACAATGGTATCCTACAACATCACTTGTAATATTTTATCAAATACATTTAAAAACATGATAGAAGGGGTAAACTATGACATTGCAACAATGTAGAGTAACATAATTCATTTAAGCTAGATTATATGCCCCTAGTCTATAACCATCAAAATGCCATTAATATTCTCCCCAACTTCTCTATTTAATTTTTGACAATTGAAACAATTTTATCCATAATCTTGATGCTTGCATTGAAATAGTATCCTCAAGCTGAAGCTACTATTGGAATATGTTCATTTAGACATCTTGTATCTAAGTAAAAGAATAGTTTTTAATTTTTTGTGTGCTTGATATAGGTCATGCAAATTTTTGACAAATGACAATAAGTCAATCTCACAAATCTATGTTAAATTGTGAAGTTGTTTCTTGCATATATTCTACTTTTTACATGCATGAATCCAAATGGATGTATGCCATAGAAAAGAACATCTCAAATGGATGTGACCCTATCCCTATGCATCTAAAAAAATAAATAAGGTTATAAATGCTTCATAGCCCTAGTCATAGAGGCTGGTTAGATTCTTCAAGTTCATTGTTAGCTGGAGATTTGATCAAGTATACTGAAATTGTTTGTATTTTATAGTAGAGAAAAATATGGTGATATAATTAGGATAACATCACGAGAAACAATTTTTTGTGTGTTCTGAAAGGCTTTGATTTTGATAAATAGATGAGGGATCAGGATGTTGCCTCCAAAAACTGTTGGGGTTGTGCCTCTCAAGCACTCACTAGCTACCAAATAAAGGCCCTTGGTGACCTTAGTGTCTTACATCTTGAGAAAATATATGGAACATTATATTATACGGGGAAATGAAATATCCCTTATTTGAAAGCATTGACACACACTAGTGAGAATTTAGTGTGGTTACCAGTATCTAAAACTCTAATTGTGCTTATTTATATAGTTGGTATGTTGAAAATTTTAAGACTATCTTTCAAAATATTGTGCAACATTCTAAAACACAAATACAATAGTTATAACAAAGGATAAAAAATGTATCCCACATATATTTGCAAATCTACATTGATATATTAGCCAGAGTTCCTTTGCCCTTATTTCAAACAAGGTTTAAAGAATCACTACTAGGAAATGAAAATAGTCCTTGCAATCAGGTAAGATAATCAATTCTATGCTAGTTACTAATATTAAAAGATAAAAAGACATTGACAACCTTTTATTTTATATCACTTTATTTGCAATGAAAACTTAAATATTAATGATGTGTTTTAGAAATATTATAAGATGTGTTCTAGTGCTACAGAGCAGAGGAATTTCGAATGCATGTTCCAGATTCCAAAGGATTTCTTTGGCCACAAATTTGCAATTTTTTTTGAGAAATCATGTTTATATTTCATTGAGGCACTCTCCCAAACATTTCATGAACATTCTAGAGACACGTCTACAAGGATAGAAATCTTCAAATAAGGAAATTGATTAATTAATTTGTTTCTAGAAAATTTGTACAAGGGGACATATGTGTAGTCCATGCTCCTTTGATCGAGTTTCCTAGAAACTATTATTCAGTTTGGTCCATTGTAGAGTTCAATATAAGTCTAACCAAATCCACATTAACATAACCCAAGATGTGGTTCAAAAATATCTCCATGCCTTATTTCTATCATCAGCCACCGACCATTAAAGAAATTCTATGTCTCTATGCTACAACAACCTTGGTTAGACCAAGAATCTCATTGTCCATTTACCTAGATGTATGTAACAATCTATTATTGGGCATCTGCAAAATTTTGATGGTCATAAATATTAGGAATTGAATGATATAAGAAAAATTGAATGACATAATACAAATGGTCTATGTTGGATAATTTTTTGCTAGTGGGCTATGCCCATGGTGAAAAGACTATTGGCATAATAAGTAGAAAGACATCAAGTGTGTAGGCCTTCTAGATTTTTGACAAAGTGACAAGTTGTTGAGTGGGTCCTAACCAACTAAGTGTGCACATAAGGAAATTTAGATCCATGGTGATGGTAACATGAATGGTGACTTGGACCAATGACAAATGCTAAAAGGACATATGTCATCACTTCCAATGGTACTTATGTTGTAATCCTTTTTTATTAAATCATTTAGGGTCCCTTTGAAACCTATATTTACCATAATAAATAACTATCTTTCTAGTATTTTTCCTTTATTCATCTCTTATTTTTAAGTATGGGGAATAAACATGGAGTGAAAAAATAACAACTATAGTATATTACCACTCTTATAATTTGGAAATCTCTATGAAAGGAGTATGTGATCACTCTACAAACTTAATCATCATAAAAGTAAGCAACCACACAATTTGTTTGATCAACTCATAGATATATTAACGATATTCATATTCTCAACTTGAAATTAAATATTAAAAAATTAAAAAGGTATCTTTCATCTGTTATAAATCTCTAGTCATGTCAATAAACATATGAATTTAATTAGAAATAAATTTTGACATATATACTTTTTATGTATGTGATTATATATATATATATATATATATATATATATATATATATATATATTCAATTCAATTAAGGAGGAGATGCCCCACCTCCCCCTACCATTTATGGTTCATTAGCTACACTTCTATTTAAAATATCCCATATTCCTAAGCTCTTAAACAATCCATGTTCTTGTCACCCTTATTCTATTCTCGAATGAGAGGTATCAAGATAATACTAGGAATAGGTTCTCTCAACCATGTTGGCAATTTGGCTAGGTAGATAAGTTGGAACTTTCATTTGTGGAAACATATAATCAATTTTAAAATGAGAAAAGCATTGAGATAAAACAATTTGTAGTTTGACTTAGCAAATTATATAAGAATTATGCAGTTTATCTATCAACATAGTTAGAGTTTTGATTTTCATGCTTTATAGAGGTATGGCATGGGCACACTTAGGTTAGATGAAAGAACTAATGCAAGAGCATCTTGGGTGTAAGAGCAATCTTGCATCACCCAAAAATATTTTATTTTTAGTCTTTTCTATTTTAATAAGGACTAGTAGATAGGGTGGTTGCTATTTATGGGAACTTGCTATTTTTAGTAAGTTTTTCATACAAGCTTTGAATGTTCTCATTTTCTACATGAAGGTTCATTTTAGAGTTAGAAGCCTACCATAAAAATCTCATTGCTCCAACTTAAGCATCAGAGAAGTTATTGTAGAATTTTTGTGGAAACAATTGTAGAAAAATCTTTAGGCTCACCATTGGAGTTCTTAGAGTGCCCATATGAGGTCTAAAAAATTGATGAAAGGGCACTTACACCATTATAAGCCTATAGATTAGGAGTTGGCATTTCTAAAAAGTTGTTATAATAGCCAATCAAAGCAACGGTTCAAGAATTATGGCCTTCCAAAGTTGGGCTACCTAAAATATCTAAAATAATAGTCAAAGATGTATTTGGCCGACTCCATATGTATTGTTGGGGTTTGTTAGCCCTAGGTATTAAGTTTCAATGTCTAGAACCTTCCTAGGTAGCATAAAATTTCCTATTTAACAAAGGCCCAAACATTGTCTAGAACAACTCTAAGCATGTAGATTATGAGCTGGCATTTCTAATAAGTGGTTATAATAGCCAATTGGAGCAATAGTTTGAGAGTTATGGCCTTCCAAATTTGGCCTACCTAAAATATCTAAAATAAATTTCAAAGACATATTTGGCTGACTGCATATGTATTGTTAGGGTCCTTTAGCCCTAGGTATTAAGTTTCAATGTCTACAACCTTCCCGAGTGGCATAAAATTGCTTACTTAAGGAAGGCCTGAACATTGTCTAGAATAACTCTAGGTGGTAGTACATAGCTTATTCTTGTAGATTATTGTAATGAAGGCACCCATGTGGGTTAGAATTTGTACTTGTGAATTATGTAATTTCAAATTCATGGTGCAAATAAGAAGTCCATATTATCTTCTCGCATTTATTGTTGTTTCTTTATTTTTGTTATGAGTTTATGATTTTAAGAAGAGCACCCTTCATCAAGTGGTATCAGAGCTAGAGTTCTTGAGTGTGTGGAAAAATCATTGACTATAAGGGAGTTCATACTAGGACCATGGTTTTGGCTAAGCATGTAGACATACTACCAATTGTGAGGCATTTTGCACTAGGCTTTCAGTCAAAGCGCAAAAATGCCTCCATGAAGAGAGCATGGCAGAAGAGATGTAGGTGTTACATCTAAGGGTTTCCTATCCCTCCAAAGGAAAATTAAAGCATTGGTAGAACAAATGCATAGAGGAATAAATATTTTCTTAAGAGATGAAAGAAAGGATGAGGATGAAGTAGAAGAAAATGTCAAAGCAAAGGTAGTTCTAAGCTAAGAAGAAGAGAGGCTTTTTAGGGCCATCTTCAAGGTTGGAGAAAGATCTAAGTTTGAGGTTCACACATTTTTAGTAAAATCTTAACTTTGAGGAGATGATTGTTTAGATCAATGAACTTGAGGAGTACTTTGAGTAGGAAGATATTGAGGATCCTAATGGGGTCAATTTTGCAAAGGAAAAACCAAAGGGACATGTGAAGATCTGGTGGTAGGAGGTTCAATTGGAGCAAAATAGAAAGGGAAAGGAAAAAATCACCAGATAGGAATGGATGATAGCTAAACTAAATAGAAAATTCATTCTTGTGGATTATGAGCTTGATCTATTGAAAAAAAATGCAAGGGTTGAAGCAAGCAAGAAAATCTATTCAAGAGTATATTGAAGAGTTCTACTGAGTTCTCATTAGAATTGGCCATGTGGAAGCTGATAATGAGAAAGTAGCCTGTTATCTTTGTGGGTTAAGGCCAAGCATTTAGGATAAGCTGAGCCAAGTTTGAATGAACACTATTGAGGAGGCATGCCAATTTGCCCTAAAAGTTGAGGAGAAACTGAGCAAGAAGTTTGACAACAAGAATAGTGGAAGAGGTCATGGTGGACAATATTATGGAGGTCGTAATGATGATCATAAGAAAAGGTATGAGGCTAGAAGTAGAAATCAAAACCAAAGGAGAAACAATTCCAATAATTTCCATGATCAAATTAATAGATATTAGAGAGGAAGAAGTAGAGGACAAGGATTTAGAAGAGGAGGGTTCCATGGGAAATGTTTTCATTGCAAAGAAGAAGGGGCATAGAGCATTTAAATGTTCCTAGTGGCAAGGAAGGATAGATCAAAGAAAATAAGGCTAGGCTAGAGTTGTATATGTTGATGAAGATTCTAGATCCTCACATTCTGAAGTTATTGAAAGAGGGGATGTCCTAGTTAAAAGAAGAGTCCTATTGAGTGGTGAGAATGAATTTGATCAAAGAAGTAGCTTGTTTTGCACAAGGTGTAGATATGAAGATAAGTGTTGTTATGTGATCATTGATGGGGGAAGTACTAACAATCTAGTGTCAGAAATGATGGTCACCAAGTTGAAGTTGAAGAGATAGAAACACTTGCATCCATATCATATTGCTTGGGTGCAAGATGACCACAAGGTCATGGTCAATGAGTAGAGCTCTATGAATTTCAAGATTGGAAGCTACCCAGATGAGGTATTACGTGATATCATACCTATGGACATATGTCATGTGTTTCTAGGTAGGCCATGCAATTTGACGTGCATGCTGCACACGACGGGTGAGAAAATGCATACACTCTGACCAAGGATGGAGTGAAGCATAAGTTGAAGCCATTTAAGGATAAAGAAAAAAAGGTAGATATGTTAGATACAACTGTCAAATTATGTATTCTCTTTGATGTTACAAAAATGTCATATCAATTTTCAATCAGTGCTTACCGAGCTCATTTGGTCAGCAAGAAAGTTTTCCTTATCTACTAAGTGATCCTAAAGTTTATTGTGTGAAGACAGTGTCTACCGAGTTCACTCGAGTGTTGATGAAATTTAGGCAGGAAGCAGTGTTAATTGGGTTCTCATGCTTAATGAAGAAAAGTTGGACAGAGTTAGTATTCACCAAGTTCATTTGGTTGGCAAAGGATTTCTACAAGTTTGCAATGTTAACCAAGCTTTTTTTGGTTAACACAGGAAATCATCTCAAGACCAGTGTTTACCAAGTAGGGTCAACCAATGAAGGATTTTGTTGTTTTGGCATAAGAAGCTTAATTATTTTAAGTATTGTTTGTAGTTGACTATCGTGATGGTTATTGATTATTGTAATTTGAATTTGGGCCAACTTGACAATCTGGATGGTATAAATGAAAGGTCAAGTTGAGATTTATAGTGTGTGTGAGAGTGTGTTGATTGAATTAAGAAGGAAACAATGAGAGCAGACTTGAAGGATAAGTAGGTATCCGTGTGGAGTAGAAAAGTGCTATTCAATCAGGAAGGATCAAGTATGAGGTAGAATAGAGATTTGCAATCAGCAATTCAGTTACATCCCAATCAGGTCATTTCATTGTTACTCTCTAACCACTATAGCAGTGATCTAAAATCTCTTAATAGAGTTGGTTTAACAACCAGTTGTAAATCCTCTAACAAGATGAAAACTCCAATGAATTTTTCTAAGACCTCTTGGAAGGCCACTCCTAGTAGGGTGATTAAATCCTCTAACAAGGTCACACCTAATATTGTGTTTTATAACCTTTAATTAGGTTGGCCCCTAACAAGGCTTACTTCAGAAGAGTGAAAAAAAATTACTAGTTACATTAATGGTTTTTCTCATATTGGGTTTCCATGTTAAATCTTGGTCTCTCATGTGTTCATGTTATTTCTCTTATGATTTCAAATTAATAACTGTTAATGTTTTAAGATCAGCTAAAAGTAATTCACACTCTACATTTACCAAGTTACAACAGTTTTAGTGTGTTTACCAAGTAATAGCAACAGTCAGTTTTCTCAATTCAAATTTAATTGTTGACATCTAAGGGATTTGGGATTTATTTAAGTGGTAAGTAATTCACCTCCCCCCCCCCTCTTAGTTACTCCTTCAATATTTCCAAAAATCAGTATAGAGCATTTGGTGCTTGCAAGAAAGGTTTCAAGGACCTAAGCAAAAGATCATGATGTCTTACAAGATAGAGATTCCAAAGCTAAATAGAGATAAATTTTTAGCATGGTAGGGACTCATGAGACTTCATCTAGCCACCATTAGTGATTCAAGCTTGAAATTACTTGATGAAGAATACACAACCCCTACTGGTACATTATCTGTTAGAGATATTGCTAAGAAAAAGAACCATAACATCATGATGATTGATATTGCATCTGCTCTTAGATATGATGAATTTGGTGAGATCAAAGATTGAAAAAAATATTTTGATATGTTGAATAAGCTAAAGGAAATATATGGTGGTGATGATAATGTAAGGAGAGCTAAAGCAGAAAGCCTTAGAGGATAGTTTGATTAGATGAGAATGAGAGAAGATGAAAATTTTGCCAAATATGTGGAAAGAATCAAAGCTAGTGTCAGTGCAATTAGAGCTTCTAGAGGAGAAATCAAGGATGAAATCATTGTAAGTAAATTTCTCAAAACATTGCTTCCTATCTATGCAACTAGAGTATCTGCTATTCAAGAAAAGAGGTGTGAGCCAAATCATAGGAAGATTGATAGCTTTTGAGCTAGATAACTTTGACAATTATGTTCTAGTTTCAAAAATATTGAATTTGCATTTGAGGCCAAAGTTTCACTCAAAGAGAAAGGAAAGAAAATAAAGGACATTCAATTAGGAAGTGAAGAAGAAATAGAGCAAAGTTTTGATAGTGATCTTGAAGCTGTTGAAGCTTTACTTGCAAAAAAATATTGTAGAAGCAGAGGAAAATACAAAGATAAAGTTCTCCTAATCTATTTTTAATGCAAAGAAATACGTTATATTGCTACCAGGTGCCCAAACAAAGAAATGAAGGATGAGAAGAAGAATCACAAGTACAAAGGCAAAAAGGATTTCAAAAATAAAAAATAATACAATGATAAAGGTAAGAAGACTATTTTATGGCAAAAGATTCTAATAATAGTGAAGATGAAATAGTATACATTGCTATGAAAGATGAATTTGATGAGGAAGAAGAGAAGATGGAACTTATCTCTCATGTTAGTAAAAATGACACATGGATCATAGATAGTGGATGTTCACATCATATGTTTGGAGACAAAAGAAAAATTGAACACTTTGAACACTATAATGGAGGTAGTGTAAGCTTTAGAAATAATGAACTTTGTTTCATAAAAGGGAAAGGTCGAATCTCATTAACCAAAGAACTTGTATGTGATAATGCCTATTGGGTTGAAGGACTAAAACATAATCTTTTGAGTGTGGCACAACTAATCAACATTGGATTCAAGGTAGAATTCATGCATGACAAAGCAAGACTGCTGGATGATAAAGGGAATCTAATTGGATCAGGCAAAAAAATAAGAGATAACATTTTTTATCTTGATCTTGGTAATTTTTCATGTTTCATTGCACAAATGGAAGAAAGTTGGTTATGGCGCAAAATATTATGTCATGTAAACTTTGTTAATATGGTCAAGATAAGAAAATTCAAAAAAGTAAGAGGTATTCCTAGTTTGAAGAAACTAGATGTTGGTTTATGCCAAAATTGTTAGATTGGCAAAATGGGAAAGACTAGTTTTAAGAGCAAAAACTATCAATCTAAAGAGTCTTGGAAATTGTGCATACTGATCTATGTGGAACCATTGGAATAGAAATCTATAGTGGAGAAAAATTATTTATTCTTTTTGTTGATGACTATTATGTATCTTAGAGAAAAGTTAGAAGTATTTGAGAAATTCAAATGGTATAATAGGGTAAAGACTGAAATACTTAAGATCAGATAGAGGTGGTGAATTCATCTCCAATGAATTCAATAAATTTTGCATTGAAAGAGGTATCAAAAGACAAGTATCAACCCCTGGTACTCCCAAGTAGAATGGAATAGCTGAAAGAAGAAATAGATCCATCATGGATTGTGGAAGGACTCTAATGATTGAAAAGAATGTTGCTATCAAATACTGGAAGGAAGCCATCAACACTGCAATTCATACTTTGAACTGAGTTCAATTGAAGAAGGACTCATATAAAACTCTCTATGAATTATGGTATGGCTACAAACCCAATGTAAGTTACCTTGAAGTATTTGAAAGTAAATGTTATATCTTGAAAGAGTCTAAAAAAGGCAAGTTTGATGTGAAAGGTGATGAAGGTATATTCTTAGGATATTCTTGCAATAGTAAGGCATATAGTTGTTTGAATTTGTCTGCTCCTAAAATCATAGAAAGTGCACATGTGAGAATTGATGAGTTTGTAGAAAAGACTGAACAAGAAAGCAAAAAGGAACCAAAATATTATAGAAGATTTGTTTACTTTGAACTTGATACATTACTAGACACATCTATCAATAAGGAGACTTTACCTCCTGAGTCTTCCCCAACTATCAAGTTACAAGAAGTTCAAATTGAGTCATAAGGACCTGAGTCACATTCTGAAGCTATTGAGCCAATGCCTACCAAGTCTAAGCAACCCAAGCTAGAAGCTGAAATTCAAAATAAAGATAGTGCAAAAGGAAAAGAACCTATATTGGCCAAGTATGGAAGAAGGCATCATGCACCTAATTAGATTATTGGAGATAAAAAAAGAAGGTACTATGACAAGAAGTAAGCTAAATAGTACATGTTTATTTGTTGATTTTGAACCTAGAAGTGTTAAAGATGCATTGGAAAATGAAAGTTGGATTGAGGCTATGAATGAAGAAATAGAATAAATAGAGAAGAATATGACTTGGACCCTTGTTCCTAGACCTAAAGATAAAAATCTGATTGGAACAAAATGGGTATTCAAAAATAATCTGAATGAAGATGGACAAGTATCAAGAAACAAAGCAAGACTAGTGTGTAAATGCTATTCTCAAGAATAAGGAATTGATTATGGTGAGACTTTTGCTCCTATTTCAAGATTAGAAGGTGTTCAGACCCTACTTGCATATGCTATTAACAAAGGATTCAAAGTATATCAGATAGATGTTAAATCTACATCTCTTAATGGTATTCTTGATGAAGAAGTCTACATTGAACAACTAGAAGCTTTTGTTGATCTAGATAAAAGGGACATGGTTTGAAAATTACACAAAGCACTGTATGGTTTGAAACAATCTCCTAGAGCATGGTACAAAAAGTTGCACAACTACCTTATACAGATTAGTTTTCAAAGAACTAATGATAACAATAGTTTGTATATCAAGGAAGGACCAGATAACAAGATTGAATTGGCAGAGATATTTGTGGATGACACTCTATTTACATGATATGATGATATATGCAAAGAATTTTTAGAACAAATGAACAAAGAAATTGAAATATCCATGTTTAGTGTTATAAAGTTCTTTGTTGGATTATAGACACAACAGAACAAGAATGATATCTACATTGCTCAATCTAAGTATATCAAAGAAATACTCAAGAAGCTTTGAATAGGAGATTCTAAACCAGTTGGAACCCCCATTTGAACTAGACTAAAGCTTACCAAAGATGATGATTCAAAAGAGGTAGATCAGACCTTATACATATCAATGAATGAAAAATTATAGTATGTAGTTCATACAAGGCCTGATATTGCTTTAGTAGTTGGGATAGTGGCAAGATTCTCAGTTAAACCTAGAGAAAATCATATGATGGCAATCAAAATAATTTTGAGATATTTGAAAGGTGTTGAAGACTATGATTTATGGTACAAATGTGGAGGAAATCTAGACCTAAAGGTATTCATTGATGCTGATTGGGTAGGAAATCTTGATGACAAAAAAAAAACAACTAGTGGATCATTCTTTCTTGGCAAAAGGTTGGTATCTTGGACAAGAAAAAAGAAAAACTACACATCCCAATCTACAATAGAAGTAGAATATGTTGTAGTAGTAGTGAATTTTTCTAACATCGTTTGGTTTAAACAATTGTTGGAAGGAATGAAGGTTGAGATCAAAGAACTAGTTGTCATGTATTGTGATAACACTAGTGTAATTAACATATCAAAGAACCCATTGATGCATTCCAAAACTAAAAAAATTGCTATAAAATATTAGTTTTTTAGAGAATTGGTTCAAGACAATGAAATCAAATTGGAATATGTTCACACAAAAGAATAGATTGTAGACATATTCACCAAGCCATTACCTAAGGATGCATTCCTATATCTAAGAGGTAAGTTAGGGGTCATTCCCCTATCTAAAGCTCACTAAATAAAGTTTTAGTGATGCATCAACAAGAACCAAGTTGAAGATCAATTAGTTGATGCAGTATAGTCAAGAGAATATTGCATATGAATCAATAATTAAGGTACATTGATACTAATTTGGTATGTGTTATCTTTGGCATGTGTTTTCAAAGAGGGAGAAGATTACTATCATATCTTTCTAAAAAAATTTATATCTTTTTGAGGGAGAAGTATACTGTCATAGAAGTTCTATAATTATTTCACAAAGGGAGATTACTACATGGAAGAAGAAGAAGATTTTGGTGAAAAATCTAAGAGGGAGAAACTTTCTATTAGAGAGTCTTGTTCTCAAATTTCATTATGATATGACATGTTGTGTTGCCATCAATGCCAAAGAGGGAGATTTTTGGATACAATTGTTTAATTGTGTTTTGTCTTTGATGTTACACAAATGTCATGTTAGTTGTTAGTTAGTGCTTACCAAGCTCATTTTCTTAGCAAGACCATTTTTCTTGTCTACCGAGCATTCTTGAAGTTTACTCTGTGAAGACAATGTCTACTGAGTTCACTCGGGTGTCGAAGGAATTCAAGTAGGAAGCAGTGTTAACCAAGTTCTCATGGTTAATGAAGGTAAGTTGGATAGAGTCAGAGTTTAGCAAGTTCACTTGGTTGCCAAAGCATTTCTGCAAGTTCGCAGTGTTAACCAAGCTTCTATTGGTTAACATAGGAAATTGTCTTAGAACCAATGTTTACCAAGCAGGGTCAGCCAATGAAGAATTTTGTTGTTTTGGCATAAGAAGCTTAATTATTTTAAGTATTGTTTCTAGCCAACTATGGTGATGATTATTGGTTATTGTAATTTGAATTTGGGCTGACTTGATAATCTAAATGGTATAAATGAAAGGTCAAGTTGAGATTTTTAATGTTTGTGTGAGTGTGTTGATTGAATTAAGAAGGAAAGAGTGAGAGTGAACTTGAAGGATAAGTAGGTATCCTTGTGGAGCAGAAAAGTGTTATTTGATCAGGAAGGATCAAGTATGAAGTAGAATAGAGATCTATAATCAGAAATTCAGTTGCATCACAACCATGTCATTTAATTGTTACTCTCTAACCATTATAACGATGATCTAAAATCTCTTAACAGAGTTGGTTTAACATCCAACTATAAATCCTCTAACAAGGTGACAGTTCCATTGAATTGTTTTAAGAATTCTTGCAAGGCCACTCCTAGCAGGGTGATTAAATCCTCTAAAAAGGTCACACCTAACAATGTGTTTTGTAACCTTTAACTGAGTTGGCTCCTAACAAGGCTCACTTCAAAAGAGTGAAAAATAGTAACTAGTTACATTGGTGGTTTTTTCCATATTAGGTTTTCATGTTAAATCCTGGTGTCTCATGTGTTCATGTTATTTCTCTTATGCTTGCAAAATAATTATTGTTAATGTTTTAAGATCAGCTAAAAGTAATTCACACTCTAGATTTATTGAGTTATAGCATTTTTAGTGTGTTTACCAAGTAACAACAACAATCAATTTTATCAATCCAAATTTTATTGTTGACATCTAAGGGAACTGGGATTTATTTTAGTGGTAATTGATTCACCCCTCCTCTCAGTTACTCCTATATTTCCAACAATGTAGTGCTACTAGAATATGTTTTGTTGATGGAAAATGATTTCTCAAAGGTATGAAGCATGATCATATGTGTTTTTCTATAATTCCAAATAATAGTAAAGAAGAAGTAGAGGAGATTCCTCTAGAAGTTGCAAATATTTTGTGAGATTTTTCTAATATTGTATTAGATAATGTACCTAATGGATTGCCCCCAATGAGGAAGATCAACCACCAGATGGATTTGATTCTAGGAGCCAATTTTTCAAACAATGCAGGGCATAGAATGATGCTAGCAAAAAGTGAAGAGTTGAACAAACAAGTTCATGAGTTGTTGCGCAAGGGGTTGATTCAAGAGAGTCTGAGTCCATATGCTATACCAGCCATATTAGCACCAAAGAAGAATGGTGAATGGAAAATGTGTACATATTATTGACTTATCAACAAGATCACAATCAAGTACAGATTTCCATTACCAAGGATGGATGATATTGTGGACTATTTGAGTAGAGTTAAGTATTTGACAAAGATAGATTTGAAGAGTGGGTACCATAAGATTTGTATTAGAGAAGGTAATGAGTAGAAGATTTCTTTCAAGAAAAAAGAAGGACTATACAAATGGTTAGTCATGCCTTTTGAGCTAACCAATTCACCATGTAGTTTCATGAGCCTCGTGAATGAGGAACTGAAGGAGTTTCTAGGTAAGTTTGTTATTGTTTACCTAGATGATATTTTGGTGTTTAGTAAGATTTTGGAGAAGCATTTGATCTATAATCACTATGTGTTTGATAAGTTGAGGGAAGAAAATTTGTTGATAAACCTAAATAAGTGTAGTTTTGTAAAGGAGTCGATGTACCTTAGATTTTTAGTCTCAGTAGAAGGTTTGAAAATGGACCCAAAGAAAGTGTAGGCTATCATTGAATGAACTACTTCAAGAAGTGTGATAGAGGCAAGATCAAAAATTTGTATCCATAATTAGCCACACTTTATTATTGCAATAGTGAAGATTTTTCTGTGTCATCCCCATCCTAGTTTTAGCTTCTCCTTGGAAGGTTTCTGGGTAAAAAAAGTCTTTTGTGTTATGTGTTGATTTAAATTATGCTATGGATGTGATGCATGGTTACATATTTTAGTTTCTTTGTTAAATTATGAGATAGATGCGTGGTGAACAATTTTTATGGAAAAAATTTTAAGTGTTGATTCCCCCCCGATCTTAGAATTTACTTTCCCATTTATATTTCCAACAATTGGTATCAGAGATGAGTTCTCTAGAAAATAAAGTTTGATAGATTAAGAAGAACTATCTTGAAGATGGAAGTATACAAATTGGGAAAGACTATTAAGAACCATAATATTGAAATACAACTTTCCCTACATCAATTGAAGGAGGTAAGAGATGAACTGCAACAATCATTAAAGAGAAGAAAAGATCTAGGAATTTAGGAAAATGATACTCAATATCAAGAAGAAGACACTACAAGATTGTTTAAGGATAAGAACTCCAAATAATTTGATTCAACAGTTGCAATTCTAATGGAAAAGAAAAATGCCCTAAATGAAGAAGTCAAGAATCTGAAAAGGGAACGAGAAGCACAATTAGTATGTTGTGTGAGATATCTAAACTAAAAATGAAAGTCAAGGAAGATAAAGTGATGATTGAAGAAGATAAAATAGACTTGAGGAGAAGTCATCAAATGTATAAAAAATTGCAAACATGAAATTAGACACAATGAGTCAACTAGTGATTGCAAATCAAGAATTGAATAGGAAAGGCATTGAGATTGCAACTTTAAAATGATAGAATGACCTACTACAGAATGAATTGAAAACAAAGAAGGAATTCATTGAAAGGTTTAATAAGTCTAGTGAATCCATAAAGTACTTCAAAAAACTAATAAATACACCAAAAAAAAATGATGATACCATTGGATTGGGATATTCTACTATTGAGAAAGTAGAATCATCTAAAAGTAGTGAACAAAAGAGTAATAAAGGAAAATCCAACAAACCCACTTGTCATCATTATTGAAAATTAGATCATACAAAAAATTGTATGAAGAAGTAACACTAACAATCAAACCCATAAGCATAAATACAAGGAACATTGTGATAACTGCAAGAAGCAAGGACATCAAGAACATGAATGCAAGACCAAGAGCATCAACACTCAAAGATTTGAAGGATATTGTTACAATTGTCAAAAATATGGACACAAAGGATATGAATGAAGATCTATACCTAAGTGGACATCAAAAAATTAAACAAAGGTACATCATCATAGAAATTCTTACAATTGGGAATATAATACAAGGTGATCACATCACCCCAACTAGGCAATCAAAGGTATGTGTAGAACTAACATTTCAAATGATACATTTTGCATCAGTTCCAAAGATTTAAGGTATGGAAAGAATTTATCATCATAAATTAAGACATAATAAAGTGATTAGAAGGATCATTTATTCTATCGATTGATATTTTCTATGTTATTACTAAGCTATATTGACCAAGCACATTATAAAGACTTATAGTGACCGAGTTTACAACTGTATAGGTGTTTATCATTAAATCCAAGGTTTACAAGGTTATATAGTCAATCTTTAATGTCATTTGTATTAATGAGATGATCAAAGACCACTAATGTGATTTGTGAAAGAGATTCTAGTGACTGCAAACAGGATTCAACTACTACATGAAAAATTTCATCGAATGCCAAGTTACACTATTTTCACATTTGCAAACCCTAGTGAGTTAAAATGAGTATGATCTCTTCAACAACTAATAGAAGAGAAGGGAATGAGGTTACCAATGTTTAGTTAATTAGAAATGATATACAAGAACCTCCAAAATTTTGTGCTATACCTAAAATTAGATATAAGGGAGACCCATTAGATGCATTATCAATGATCCTAGTGAAGGTTTTTGGTGATACATAGTATAAGATGTTGCTACATGTATCTAGTTCAAGAGATTAGAGACTAAGAGATCAAAGAGACATATCATAAGTGTTGGAGTTGATGAAATCCAACTCTGAAGATGCCCAAGGTCACTTGCATGTAAAAACTTGTCAAAGAGAAGCCAAGGAAGGAAGAGCATGGAGCAAGGGAAAAACCCTAAACAGAAATGAGAGAGAAAATATGCAAACACAAGAAGAATATGTATTTACAATATGCCTTGATGTTGTTATGTTACGAAAATACAATGAGGGAGAGGCTGCTTATAAAGGCCTCATGGAATCTTCTAGAATGAGTTAGAAGATGCTAGGACATAAGTCTGACAACTAAGCATACATCCACATAAGGTGGAAAGTCCTCAGACAATGTGAGAGGATAAGTATGACTTAGGAGAGAACAAACTCTCGTATTGTCAAAAACTTATAACTAACTCCTAGAATACAACTAATAAATGAATGCATTTAATTAAGTAAGCTTAAGTAAATAGAATAAATAATAAATAAATAAATTATTTACTCTAACACCCCCCCTTAAGTGCAACTTAGGGAAATGCCTTAAGCTCACAAAACTAAGATGAATGCAGAAATGCAGAATGCAAAATGCATAATGGGTCTCGACAATGAGGCCATGTTAGGTACCCATGTAGAATGCAAAGAAAATGCAACCTCTGAAAATAGGGAAAGAGAGAAAACCACGTGGGAAAAACCCTGCCCCAAAAGGAGGCAACCTAGTGAAGAATAGAAAAAGCCTCCAACTAGGGAAATGTCTGCTACAACAGGAACAAAAAGTGATCATGAAGAGCATCACTAAAGCATGAAGAGTTGCAAAATTTTTCCATTAGAAGAAAAACTACAACTACTAATCTAAAGAACCTCCATGGAAGAAGAAGGCATGAACCAAGCGTGTCCATATGGTAGATGATCCATCTCACCAAAATGCATAGGTACCCAACCACTACAATTGCCTTGTAAATAGGATCAACCATTGAATACATAGTTCACACTATTGAACCATCAAACCAAGGATTCATTAGAACAATATCATAACCCCCCCTTAATGTAGATGGGGTGTGATGAGGGGCAACTGAAAAGATGGTCCAAAGTCTCCTGCAGACAAACCAAGAACGACGAGAGAGGAAGAGGTATAGACACCTATAAAGACACGATCACACTGATGATGCATGGGGTTAATGTCATGGAAGGGACACTCACTTGAAAAAGGGAGAATGCCTAAAATAATAGACAACTATCCCCCCCATGGTGCTTTATAAAAATAGTGCAAGTACAACTAACTCAAAACAACATTCATGACCCCCAGAATGCAAGAGTGGCACTTTATCTCAGTGTGATACATAAAAGTGCTTCAAAATGATAGCTACAATGATCAAAATTGAAAACAAGCTACAACAAAACATAGTACAACCTAAAACAAAAATGATCCTCGGGCCTAAAATACTCAAGATATCCACCATATAGAAAAACCACTAAAAATATAATAAAAAGAGCATGGGCTAAAAACTAAGAAAAAGGACCACATTTCTAAAAGGTGATAGAACCAGCTTTCCAAAAATATAAAGTTTTTAAAAAATTGACATGGGACACAAAAGATATGCTTGCTGAAGTCAAAAACTAAACTTCGGACTTCAACTAGAAAAAAGACAATAAAAATACATCAAAAGCTAAAAATACCTACACCAATGTCTCCATCTCAGAACTAGCTTTTTAGTGCTTCTTTTGGATCAGAAAAATATCTCCATATGCTCAAGTTATGGCCAAAAAACTACAAGTAGGTCCAAAATGACCTAGGAGAGGTGCAAGGGGCACATGATGTAGTGCTGACATCAAGATTTCATGGGAAAAAATTTCATGCAAAAAAGAAGGCCACATGGTAGGTGGCTGATGTGGCAAGGGCCACATGGAAAAGTGCCACGTGGAAGACCTACCACTTGTCACTCATAGACTGGCTGACAATAGCTCAAAAATTTGACTGTGTAGATCCATGTGGGCCCTGATGTTGCTAAACAAAAAACATGTGTCAGACGTTGATTTGTTGAAGAATCCATGGTTATAGTGATAAGTTTGCTAACATTGCTACTAACATGTTACGGGTGGTGAAGAGGCTGAGTTTGGGTGGAGAACACTGGCGGCAGAGAAACAGAGCTGAGCTGTAGAGGTTGGACGCTGGTGGAGGCATTGATAGAGTGACGAGCTAGCAAAAGCACTAATTGTGGCAGAGGTTCAGGTGGTGCTTCTTGCTGCAGCTACCGAGGGCCATGTGTGGGTGGCAGCCCTATGGTGGCATGGTGTCTGTGGCCATCTTTTTAATTTTAAAAAAAAATTCTCCCCAAAAATTGTCCATACGACCGTACAAAAGCCTATAGGGTTAAAAAAAATTGCCTCAAGGAGCCCTGTCTCCAAAATTGACAATTTTTATATGGATCCTAGTTGAAAAGCACCTTCTGAAACCAATAGCAGCGTCCATTTGGGCCCAATGTGCTCCAAAAAATTGTTGTTCCCCTGATTTGAAGAAAAAATGCACAAACAAACTAGGGTTTGTGACTTCAAATCACGGCTTCAAAATTTTTTCAATGAAGTGACAATAGGGAGGCTCTGATACCATATTGGAGTTGATGAAATCCAACTTTGAAGATGCCCAAGATCACCTAAATGCGAAAACCTGTCAAAGAGAAGCCAAGGAAGGAAGAGCATGGAGCAAGGAAAAAACCATAAATGAACATGATAGAGAAAATATGCAAACACAAGAAGAATATGTATTTACAATATGCCTTGATGTTGTTATGTTATGAAAATACAATGAGGAAGAGGCTTCCTAAAAGGCCTCATGGAATCTTCTAGAATGAGCTAGAAGATGCTAGGAGATAAGTGTGACAACTAAGCATACATCCACATAAGGTGGAAAGTCCTTGAATAAAGTGAGAGGATAAGTATGACTTAGGAGAGAACAAACTCCCGTATTGTCAACAACTTATAACTAACTCCTAGACTACAATTAATAAATAAATGCATTTACCTAAGTAAGCTTAAGTAAATAGAATAAATAATAAATAATTAATAAATTAATTATTTACTCTAACAATAAGTTATGTGATAATGGAACTCTAAAGGAAGAAAACAAGATTGTTGAGCATTAAGGGTTAACTCATGCTGTAAATTTTCCACAAGTTTTCAAAACAAAATGGATCAAGAGTGTCCTGAGTAGAATTCATAACAACCAAATATGGTTGGAGAATAGTCCCATTAAGATCACGAATTGTATCATCTATAGGGTAACAAGGTATCATACCCTAGATAGATCCAAGAGTATGAGGTGTGATGTTAAGGAAGTGATTAAGAAATATATAGGAGCAGTAGGGAACACGAGGTGAATGTCAATTGATAGACTCATAAAACCCATTATTGTATTTGTAGTGCATGTGACTACACACAAGTTCTACTAGTCTAGCTGACTCAATAGTGTTCCATTTATTGTAGTAGACCTCAGTTACAAGAATTTTAAAAATGATCATAACTATGACCTAGATGAGCTACAACTTCAACAATTATCAAAAAACCTTGAAGGAATTAGGAAAGTAAATAATTATTCATGTAAGTTTGGTTCATCACTTATTGTTTGTATATTAATCTATGTCAAAAACACATTTCCTACATTTGGTCATGTTTTAGGGAAGACCAATCAGTCCATTACCCAAAAAATAGGGGAGAACATTGATCAATTAGGAGAGAGCTTTGATTTAGTTATGACTAGTTACAATTTCAAGAATTCAATGAAGCAAAGATCAAGGATACCTATATCTTAGGTGGAGATACATTATAATGATGTTTGTTTCCTAGTAGATGTCGACTACACATATGTACATGAAGTTATTGCAAGGGTTCAATGGTTGAGACATCTATCTTATGAGGTGAATGTAGATGAAGCATTCACATTGATCACTGCATTAGTAGCAGATGACATTGACAAGAATGCTAAGGCATTTGGATATTATTAAGAGACAAAGGAAAGGATTACTATCAAATTAGAAACTATCACCATTAATAGGAAGAATAAAAAATTGATGAAGAAGCTTAAGGAAAAAATTGGTGAAGAAGAAGAAGAAGAAAGTCAAGGACCTCTATAGATAACGAATTGATTGGGTGAGGTTCAAATGATGAAGAGGAAGTTAAGGAAGAGCCTAAGGAAACTAGAAACAAAAGGGAGGAACATCAAAAGAAACCTCAAAATCCAAAAAAGAAAACAAAGAAGAAAAAATAGAATCCAATTACACCTTTGAAAAGGTAAAGCACAAGGGCTTCCATTGCATAATAAAAAGAAGCAAAATGAGCCAAAGGAAAAAAAAAGAGTGATACAAAAAAGTTGAGTGATCCTACAAAGAAACCAAGGAGGAAAGACAAGCCACAAGAAGAATTAGATGAAGAGAAGACTAAGTTAGATTGAATTAGTCAATTCAAAGTGGTAAGCCACAATCCCTCATCTAATATAGAGAATCTATGTGAGAATGTAAAGAATAATGTAGATTTATCAAGTTTTCGACATATTGATTTTGATAAGTTAGATAAAGGAGATAATAATAACATTGAAGAAGTTATTTATGATATGATGACTACTTCCAAAACCACTCCTTTAGATATTTCTAACTCATTACCTAAAAGTTTATGTGAGAGGGTTGAGCAAAAATAGAAGTTTGGTATGATGATTGAAAAACAAATTAGAGAGTCTACATTAGCTCAAGTTATTCCTACTCTTGATAAGAAGATAAATAGAAAGCCTATAGATAATTACTAAGGGATATTTTCTCCTAAATATAGAGCTTTCAAAATTTTGAGGAATCAAGTTGAATAGTTGGTAACCCAAAGTAAAGTACTTTGGAAAGAAATCTTTGGGTTGACCACAAAGATAGTGGAACACAATGATGAAATAGTAAATTATGATACACAAGAAGATATAGATGTGAATGTACCAAACACCAGTCCTTCACAGGGAGAGAAAGAGACTCAACAAGACTTTATCACTATTGAAGATATCCCTAACAATAGCACATAGAATGTTAATCCACTTAGTGATGATGACATCAAGAAATTAAAACAAGAATCCACCAATGCAGCTATTACATGTACAAATCCTATATTGGTAAGGATTGATTAATCTTTTAAGGTTGAGATTCAATCCACTAAGAAACAAAAACTAGATACATCTATTGTGCCCCGACATGTTGCAAAAGCCAAGGAGAAAGAATCACAAGAGAGAACAACAGGTCAAGACAAGATTTAAGAGAAGAAAGATGATCTTAATATGAAACCATCTTCAATTCCTACATTTGACATTGAGATGAAAGAAAAAGATGTAGATATACCATCTATATCACTTCCTAATAAACAAAGCCCAGGTATACCAACAATAGTGGTAATTGATAAAGAGGGAAGTGAACAAACTAAGGGTAAGGAAGATAGTCCTACACCCACCTCACCAAAATCTATTCTAAATTCAAAGGAGGATGGACAAATAGAAGAGGATAAGAAGAATTCTAAGAGAGAGGAGAAAGTAGAACTATAGACACTAGTTACCTTGCTAGTGACTACATCACCTCTCAATAGCTAGACTCTTCATAGACCAAATACTCAAGCAATTCCATTGCAAATATCAATTCTGAGTATTAGCAAACCCAAGTGTTCTAGCACTACATCACTAGAGGATATTAGTTTGGATGAAATGACTATTTTACCATAGTTTAATCCAACTACAATCAAACTAGTGATAACTTTAAGAAACCCCTCCTGAAAAAAAGCCTAAAATGCTAGCGAATCCAACATTTTGTGGGTAGAAAAATTTTAATGTCAAGGGTGACTTTTTTGTTCCATATAGGAAAATAAAATATTATATGTTGGTAATTTTTGTCTTTCCCCAGTAAAAATTATTTTAAATGTGGCAAATTAATTTTTTTTTGGTCGACAGATAAATAAATGATGGCTATTTTTTCCCTTTTCAAAAATGAATTAATAATGTTAGAGGTGAATTACTTGTTTTGTAAGAAAATGAATAATAATGGTCTTGGCTAATCTTCAATGGTAAACTAAAAAATTATATAATCTGAAAGAAAAATTTGCACATGCATTGGTTAGTGGCTATACTCTATTGAGTAGTCACTTCAAGTATCAACTTGTGTACTATCTCAGGTGTGTTATTAATAATGTTATAACATTGTTACTTTAGTGTTATAACATTGTTATAACAATAGTTTTATTAATTGTTGATTAGTTGGAGATCAATGATAGTAGATGCATCTCGGGGAACTCACTTGAAAAGACTTGGAGTCACACATAATTATCAAGAATGGAGACATGTGGAAAGGTTTGCATGTAAATAATTACTCAATGTTAGGCACTATCATTGTATCAATTATCCGGCATTAATGCCAGTACATTTTGGCATTTCACACACATGAAAATTAATAGGAATACCAAAAATTAAAATATGAAAGATCATGAATGCCAAAGAATTGAATGCAAATGCTATTAAATATCCTCTTCAATTCCTCTTTCATTATCATTTCTCATATTCTTCAATCTGAATTTAGTTTGCAGTTATAGTTTTTAGAGTTTCTTGAATCTTAGTCATGGATACACCAATTTGCCTCAAATGCACTACTATGGCTCTACAAAAGCCCATTCTAGGCATGATTCTTGACAATGTCCTTGCCATGGTTTGCAAGGTAGATGCCCAAAGTCCTTTTATCTGTCATGCTATATTCATGGTACTCGGCCATGAATTCTTGAGAAACAATAAGAGGTACTGTGTGTCCACAGATATTACCTCCTACTTCCTCACGTCTCTTATCGACCTTGGAGGTAGTCAAATAGATATGTTGATGCTTCTGCATAATGTTTTTAAGGAATTGTTTTTAGAAGATGATGTCAAAATTCTCATATTGGCTAAGCAAATACTAGGGCTGGGCATTGGCATCCCTTTTGCATATGTAGCAGAAAGTGTTGGGAGGAAGGCATAGGGTGCATTATACATAAGCATCCTTTCTTTATTGGCATGAACAAATGACAATTGACTTTCCATCGAAAGAAGGCATGATTTGGAAGGAATTTCAGGTATGTAAATGATTGTTGTTGGATGACGTTAGCGAGACTGACTTCACATGGCTGGATGGGTTTAGCAACATCATCTTCTTCAATAGATTCCTCATAGATGAACTTGATGACCTTTCTGATTAATTGCTTCAAGCCCTTGGCCCCTCAACCTACTCATGCTTCCAGCCTCCCTGGTTCCCTATTCCCTCAGCCCTATTTTTGAATATTGTTTCCTTACCCATTGCCCTTAGGGAAAAAAAATGTTTTAAAGATATCTATATTTTTTTTTTGGATTGGGCCTTGCCCTTTTTCATAAATTACAAAATCATAAAACTAGGCTGATTTAATCAGCTATTTTGAATATCTATGCTATAAATCAGTACTATGTACATTGTACAGTCTAAAATATTATCAATGAAAATAATAGTTTTTGACTTCTCAAATCATTGTTCTTGTTAGTCTATGACTTTCTAAGTTTGTTTTTGGCATCTTGATTCTCAATGCACTATTGAAATGTTAGTGTTAGTCTATAACTTTGTTAAAAATTGTTAACTATTAATAATTAACTATTTTTGTTTAATCTGATTGGTTAAAACAAATGGAAGTTCAAGGAAAACTAAAGATTAATCGATTATAACTTTAACAAAGTTAAACATAATTTTGATAATTTATGTGTCAAATTTTTATTTCATACCTATCTTGTCACCTATTCCTAACTTTTCTTTTTAATTATGAAATCTTTTAAACGATGAAGAATAGTTTATAAACAATTATCACAATTTTCAATATATGTTAAATTTTAATAATTAATAGATATTTTAACTATATTATATTTTAATTTTGAAACTACATAATAAATATGAATAAAAATATAGCATTTACAATTATATTTTTAAATTGAATTATTTTATTTACATTAAACTATTGTCATTATTATTATTTCATGATATCTTGCACCAATTTTATTTTATAAAATTTAATATATCTTCATTGAATTTTTCATATCATCTTTACAATAAAAATCTTATGATAGAAAACAAAATCAATTCTATAATAGAAATAAAATCCTTTATTTATATATATTTAAACTTATATAATATTTTTTTTTTAAAATCGGTAACAGGTTTGATTTTATTAATATTATAATAATAATTACATCATGATTATATGGTCCTTAATTCTTTCTAAGGTACCATCCTTTACAAAAAGATATATCACCTATACATTCTAAAAACAAAAAGCCTCTGCTTGGCTAATTTTCTTGAAAGCCATCACTGCTTTCTAAAAAAGACCTCTCTTAGGTCATCATCCAAATAATCTTCGAAGCTCCCAAAAAATACAATCATTGATTCATTCTGCTATGACACCTTGCTAATCATTTTCCTTTAGGGAAATTTTGTGGAACGGTGGCCACCTTCTTCTATTCTTTGTGGGCCAAGATTGCACATTTGAGAGTAGGCCATGCATGACAATGCTCATTTGTGTAACCTTCTAGATCTATCTGCCCGCACAACCAGTTTACAAAGGGAAAAATCCCTTTTTCAACACCTTCTTCTTCATTTGCATATCCTTCACTAAAATCAAATGCCCATCTTGGATGCGCTCATTCTAGTAACACATCAAAATTTGGAATTAGAGCTTCATCAAAAAACTCCCTCATTACCCATGCCATAATTTGCTCATGCTCTCCAACATGCAAATCCGACGCAATTATCATTGCTACTATATCCACCTAAACCTTCCAACGGTGGTTAGCTTCAGGGAAAAACAACCCTAATGTCTCCTACATAGCTTGAATCATTGCCTTTGAAGGACATTTCACCATTTTCTTCAACTGATGATCCACCACACTCCCAAACAACACTTCTTGTTGCTTCAAAGTTTTAAAAGTGAAGATCGGCTCCATTAGAGTTGCATCAAAATGCTATTGATATGCAAAATTATGTATTCAAATAATATTTCCTTTGAATCCTTCCTTATTTTAAAGATTCTACTTGAAATCTCGACCGTTACATAATAGAAGGATTGATGACCTGAGATGAACTTCAGGCTGATTTGAGGAATACTTTCCCATGTGCCTAGATTCATGCATAATTGTGACACGTGTTTGGTCATTGCTAATCAGAAAGCTCAGTTAATATTAATAATAATTATGTTTATAAACAATTATCACAATTATCAATATATGTTAATAATTTATAGATAATTAAACTATATTACATTTTTATTTTGAAACTAAATAATAAATATGAATACAAATATAACATTTGTAATTATTTTTTAAAATTTTATTTAAATTAAACTATTGCCATTATAATTTATTAATAATTATTAGTACTTGCTAGTAGCTACTAGGCTTAGGGCTGAGAGCTAAATATTTCATTTTTAATGTAATTCATTAACATTAATAAATATATATTTTTTAATGTAAGTGGATTGGTTTATATTTTATATTGTAATAATGTTTTTTTTATAAATTATTATATGTTTTTTTTCATTCAATTAAAAATAATATTACTTATATTATATAATCATTTAAGATTTATTATTATTATAAAAATATTATTATTATTTATTTATAGTTATTTATTATATAATAGAACATATACTATAATTATAACCATATGATATATATGTTCTATTACATATATATCAATGATTATATAATATATTTATGAATAAAATTTAAATTTAATATATCTTCATTGAATATCAATAATCAAATTAACCTGAAATCGGACACATTTACTACAAGATTCTACCCAAAAATTGAAATCCTGACCATTCTGTTGGCTTCTGATTTAACAAAGTTTAAACAACCAAGTATGCAAGGCAAGAATGCATCTATGGGAAGCTATCTCCAATAATGGACACAATTCACCAAGAACATGGGCCAACTATAAGGCTACACTCCTACACTTCAGGCTCTGCAAAACCTAGGTGGGTGAACCTCTTAGGATCCAATTATGTGACCAATGCAATGAGCATAATCAGAATCTAGAATAGCAGATAAAACCCCTAAATCTTCTATACTTAAGCAAGAAATCACAAGCATGAAACAACTAATAACATGAATCATGAAACTAGCAAGATAAGTGCGGGTTAAACATTGAATAACTTTCAACATAAAAGGGAAAATGTTTGATTAATGACGTTGATTCAACAGAACCTCAAATATGCAACATATAACAAGTGATCCTATAACTGATCAGTGCCTAATCCATTGGGCAATTCCATGAATTCAAAACATACATCTGTGACATTAGGACATATTTCATATACCCAAACATCAGATCTATCTAATCACCTTGTGATTTAGACATCAGTGTTCATTCAGATCTCATTCTCACAAAATATCCTTCTCAAGTAACTAGTAACCTTGTTAAACATATCAAGCATTTACTTGGCCCTTTGGTCCAACAATGAAGTACATCAAACATACAACTTGAAGGAGATGCAAATGGATCTTAGATCTTTGTCCCAAGACTACATAAGACTTATAGATTGCTGAGATAGGAGACAAGAACTAGAATGAAACTAGTGAAATTATTGCTCGTATGTATTCATTTCCTTGAAACTATACATTCAGATGCACAAAATTAAAACATGAAAATAACTAACACATCAAAACTTGCTGTATTATCTACACTACTACTATTTACATGAGAGGATTATGCTAAAGAATGGTGTCACAGTCAAGGAAACATGTCCAATTACTGGAACCAATGGTCTCACAACAATGAACATTTTCTTCCCAGAAACTAGAACCTGTACAATGAGAAAGAAAAGGAAAGATATGGAGGAAAAAATTCCCTTATTGAATCTACAACTGACAGGTGTCCATTCATAAATCCTTCCCAAGAAGATGAAAAACCTCTTTCTACCCTCTCTCCTTAACTACTAGAATCAAATCTCCATCATTTGATTTCCAAAAGCCAAAAATATCTCAAAACACAATGATGAAAGAAAGTATTTGATTATGACATTAAAATGAATTCACAAGGTAAAAGTAACAAATCAGTTGAAAGTGACTTCAAGAATGTAGGAAAATAGCTTAAAGATGATTTTGTTCACATTCGGATCCCAAAAAACCTTTAGAACTACCCTCTAACCAAATTTTATGTTCCATGATCAAATCTGCCTATTCTGCTGCCAATGCCCTATGAATCATAAACTGACCTATAGAAAGAACTGGTGAACACCTGTGCAAAAATTGACCTCAAATTTGAAAAATATAGATTCTCCCAGTTTTGGTGGTATATTGGAGTGCCAATTTTTGACAAAAATTGCCCAGGCTATGCTTGTTTGAAATTTGGACCTCCATCTCATGGCTTCCATAATATTTTGCAAAATTTTAAACTTTTATATAGTTTGAACTATATAAACTTTTAGACTTTATTTAAATGTTTGACCTATATGTAGAACTTGAGAAGGAATAAAAAAAAATTATTTGAAACATTTAAAATTCTTCCTCCCCTTCCAATCTAGGTCAAACTTAGTTTGACCAACCTAGACAGGTGTCAAGATGTGATTAGCTCGGCTTGTATAGCTAGTGCCACATGACATCACTTCATTCATCCTTGTCCTTGCCACATAATCACACCATCTAGAGCCATATGGCACTCCATTATTGGTTGAAACTCACATCTACCTCGTCAATGCTATCAGGACTTCAGCCCATCAACCCTCGCTATGTCACCATGTTATTGTGTGAGAAACTTCTCCTTGGCGAGATAGCAAGGACTGTCGGATGTGCCACATGGCATGATCTAGTGCACTTTATAAATATGATCTCCACATCAGTATTGACTAACCCAACCATCTGCCACTTGGCACTACTTGATTTGTTGCTCTGTACCCATGTCACCAAATCATCCTGTCAAGTGGGCCCAACAACTCCTCTTGTTAGATTTTTGAGTTTTTCTGGCTAGTTGCTAGCTCGCTTACCAGAATTTTTTGGATTTTTTGGCTAGTGACATAGTGACTAGCTAGATTTTTGAGTCTTTCCAGCGTGTTTGAATGCTAACATCATCTCTATTTTGTGTGTTTATTTCGTCAAAATTTTACCTCTATCCTAGCCAAGTAGGACCCACAAAATCTACCACACACTTGCCCTCTTAAAATGGTGTGTCCCTTAAGACAAGTTATATTTCTTGTGGGAGTATTTAAACACTTTAAAACTCCTATTCCCTTCAAATGTGGGATAATTCATTTGCTTATTCCTCTCTGCCCTATTTTTGTGGCAGTTTAGAAGATTCACCTCTAGATGTAGAAGGGCACTTAATTTGAACACCCTCCATGCAGATCATACCTTGTTTTTATTTCATGCTGACTATTCTTCTAGCTCACATGAGTTCTTCTCTCTAAACAATGCGTGGAGTGTTCTATTAAACATCTTGCTGCTTCCAGCGTGGGCACTCTATTTTTTATTTGTCTTCAATGTGTTGTGTGATGCTCCCCCTTCACCTAAACGTGGTGCTCTTTGTCTCCTTAGCATGGACATCTACTTCATGCAGGGCCTGATGCCAATTGACTATGCGTTTTCCTTAGTTATTTATGTGTGAGTGTCCTTTGCCTACGCTGTCTTTGCTTCAGCATTGGCTGGCTACTCAAAGCTCCCTATGCGTGGGTTTTCCTATTTAATATTGGCACTAACCTTTTTAATATTGTGGACTATTCTTCTTCAGCATGTAATACTCCCTTTTTTGGTGTGGAGCCTCTCCTAAATGCACTCGTGTCTTCATACATGTCTTCCTAATTTCCATTGAGTGGTTTACTTTTCTTCAATACCCTATCTTGTTGTGTGTTCTTTGTTTGTTCTTGTCGTCCCTTCAAATTTGCCACAGATTCCTTCTTGCACATAGGCTTCCAAAGTGCTTAGCATCTTCTTTTCAATAGTGTTGACTGCTTGATGGATTCTCCCTTTTTTGATGCCTTCCCTCATCTTAGCACAAACTCCTGAAAATGCATGAGATTCCTTTTTCCATAGTCTACACTAGTCTTCATAAAATCTCCCATGTTGTTGACTTTGTGGTCACCTCTTCTCATTATGTGGCTACCTCATCTTAAAGTCAACTCCCATTGCAAGCCATGGGTTTTGTTTTCACATGCCCCTTTTTAACATCATAGCCTCACTTTGACTTTAGTTTTTCTCT
Source organism: Cupressus sempervirens (assembly GCA_028749045.1). Lineage (NCBI taxonomy): Eukaryota > Viridiplantae > Streptophyta > Pinopsida > Cupressales > Cupressaceae > Cupressus > Cupressus sempervirens. Next base: position 276,880,741 of record CM053784.1, on the reverse strand, counting down.
AGCCTACTTCTCTTCATCACTTGGCCTTTTTTAGCTCTTGCATTGAGCCCCACATCTAGCTAATGAAGGTACTCTTTTATATGATGCCAACCTACTTGGGCTCATGCCCTTCAAGTCTCCTTATCGAGGTTGGCACCCCATATGAGAAAGAAGATGTATTCCAGGTGCCTTTAAGTCAAACTTGAGAAGCTTCAATTATAACTATTTTGACTTTATTGTTCTTCCTTGCTCATGCCAACCTACTTGGGCTCATGCCCTTCAACTCTCCTTATCGAGGTTGGCACCCCATATGAGAAAGAAGACGTATTCCAAGTGCCTTTAAGTCAAACTTGAGAAGCTTCAATTATAACTATTTTGACTTTATTGTTCTTCCTTGCTTAAGGATTACTTTAGCTCCTTCAAGTAATTCCCTTGAAATGACGCTTATAGAGTTGAAGACATGATCTCCTTTAACCTCATCTCTATTGCATTCAAATTGTTGGCCACACTCAATTGAGTTTGCCAATGATCTCTTTTTATGGTTCTCACTTTAGGCTTTGCAGATTCAGTTCCATATTTTCTAGCATTTGCTTCAACAGAGAAACAATGATCTATATGAACATTCAAGGCTGCATTGGATGATGAAAATGTTCTGCAAATAGGGCATGCCCTTGGTATCAAAGCATCTAGTAAAGATATCGAATTGTCAAAACCATCATTCTTCTCACCTACATCTTTAATGTATGGGCTATCTTTTCCACCAGTAAGCATGGCATGAAGCCTCAATCAAGCATGGGTATCCCCCTTTCTATTTATGTGAATGATTTCTTCCTCAATATTATCCTAAATCTGATGAATTTAGCCAGGCCCCAAAGTGGGTCCAGCTAATTTTTTTTTTGTTTTCAAACATCTAAATTGCCAAATTGATCTATTGATCACCTCAATTGATTAGAATCAAGTTCGATCAATAAACCATCAGTAAAAGCTCATTTTATCACTTTCTTGTAGATTGTCAACTTTGTGCCAGGAGGTCTGTTGACTGGCCTTAAAAACTGACCCAAACACCTGACCAAGGTTTGAAAATTGGCACACTGACTCTCTATTCTGCATACTTCCACCTTTTCAAATCTTTTCTCATGATGAATTTAGGGGCACAAGATATTCGTTGTCAAATTTGACCCTTTAGAATTACCTGGAAGTAAACATGTCAAAAAACAATAAACTAGGTTCGGATTTGGCTTTGAAAACTAGGCAAATGAGCACATGGAGAAATGAAAATTGGGGCATTCATTCTCTATCACGAGTTGAATATGAATCTATGATTTGGGCTCATGAATAATCATAGGACGCATTTGGAAATCAGTCAAAGTAGGCTACTTGGATTTTGTAGATTGAAACAATGTCTGAAAAATGTTTTTTGCAAATGGAATTGACCTGGAAAAGTGTGCAAATGGATTCATCATGACTTGTAAACTAACACACTTAAATAATTTTTAGAGGATAGAATAGGTGTACAATCCATTCAATCTTACCAATCATCAGTCTCAAGTTACGACATCCCAAATAGGGGTACCAAACAATCTGTAAATGTTGACACCAGTTAAAAGATAGAAATTGTGTTTGGAATTGCGTTTGAAAACTAATCAAATGGATTTTTCATGAGCTAAAACTTGAAACATAACAAGTCTCTAACATCTAAAATACAACACAAAAGGAGATTTAGCATTTTGGTCAATTGGTCAAAATTTATAACATGTCAAATAGGGCTTCCCAGAAATTTGCATAATTACACAAAAGAATGAAACAATAACTGACCAACTTTGAGGGATTCAAAACCTAGTCAAATGGATTTGAAATGGCTCAAAATCTAAAACATAGGTTCTTAGGTATGGACACTAGAAATTTCTAAAGTGGTAAGTCATGAAACATTTCTGGGTGCGTGATATTCAATGGAAAACACAGCCTTCTATCACTATTTGACACGAGGTAAAAATGTAGATTTAACAATTGCTCAAAATAGGATCTTACAGAATAGCTCAAAATGGCAATTTATAACTATGAAACAAGTAGATGCACTAAAATAAAGGTGTTAGAAGCATTGAACACCTCTTGGGCCTCAAAAGTATAGCCGGGTATGACCTCATCCAAAGCATTTATAGGTCTCAATTTCTCAATGGTGCTCAAAATTCAAACTACAATTTTGAGCACCAACACATTGACTAAAAGAAAGATCGATGACCCGAGATGAATTTCAGGCTGATTTGGGGAATGCTTTTCGTAGTGCTCAGAATCATCCAGAATTGTGACATGTGTCATTGACAAGTGTCATGATTGACAGACACATGTCACAATTTTGAATGACTTTTGATAATAGTGATATCACTCCACAAATTCATCTAAAAATAATATCAAATCATCAATAATTAAGTTCTATTTTTATTAATTAATTTATTTAAAATGAACAAATTTATTCAAATGTATATCAATGTAATAAATTTTTACTTTTTAAATTTTTTTATTATTGTTATGTACATTACTAAATTATTGAGTCTTGACTCTTTATGTCATTTACATGTACATTGTACATACTATTAATAAACTACCTAAAATCATTAATTACTTAATATTTTCTTTTTAAAATTTTAACTATTAACCCTACCCTATATGTTCATTGTTTTTAGAGTCTGATACAATAGGGTTTTCAAATTTCAAATTTTCTTAGACTGCCAGAATTCGATTTTGTGTTTCGAAGACTGAAAGTGTGAAACTTGAGTATTAGATGACAACACCAATTAATAAATATCTAATCTCGATTTTAGATATTTAATTTTTTTTTTAAAAATTCATTGCAATTTGCAGCAATACAAATCTTGAATCTTGATTTTAATTGTCTTAGGTTTACACTTTACAATTATTTTAAATAGGGCCTAAAGAAGAATTTTGTGTAATAACTAGTAGTAGGCATGGACAAAACAAAGTCAAAAGCCTCATGTACGAGTGCAAGCATAAAGGAAAATAAACACATTATAGAACTCAGACAAGTGCTACGAAGCCTAGGTTTCACTGATGAATGTCATGATATTTTTGATCGTGTTGTCCATGGAGATTTAGGAATCATGAGAATTAGAAATTCATTTTTTAATAAGTGGAAAGATCCACAGAAAGGGAGAATTTATTACAAATATAACAATAGTATTCGTGCAAATACAAATAAACTAGCTACTCTGGTTATTGGATTAGAAAACCTTATTGTACCCGAAGTATTCCCTTGCCCTGAAATTATAATGTTATGCGCTCAGAATTATGATGAAAATAGAAATTCAATTGTAACCAAAACACTTAGGAAAAATTTTTACCCATAATTGAGAGTGAATTTTTCACTTTGTTAGACCTAGGGCTAGGGTTTAAACTAGAAAGCCCTAATAAGCACACTAACTTGGATAAAATAGCACAAGCTTATGAAAAACTAGAAAGAGTTTTTCAAGGTTCGTTTATTAAGGGTTTAATAAACTCATAGTCCTCTACTAGTGTTAGAATAGACATAGACCATAAGCCTCCTTATCAGTATGATATTTTTGTGCCATGTGTTCAGAATACTATTTCTTTGTTATCATTTTGTCTAGGATTGGATAGTAACAAGGAAGTGGGGGCCAGTGTTCTTAAAATAATTTATAATATCCATTGTCAAGGTTAGTCAGTTGAGAAGGTAGATGTAAGATATAATTTCTTTTAGCACATTTTTGAACCTATGCAACAACAATTACTAATGATTAAACAAAGTACAACTACAAGAAAGTCGATGACATTTAGGTTCACAAGTTACTTGTGCTACCTTCTTATAGCAAAACATTGTCCAATATTTGAGATAGAGAACAACAAGCTTGATATTGAGGTCTATAAGTTTAATGAGAAAACTTAGAAGAAATCAAAGACTCCAAGTCTAGTATATGAGTGGAGACATAAGATGAGGAT